>CALNVZ010003433.1:40271538-40289227 GCA_940671915.1 Paracentrotus lividus
CTAATGAGAAAAATAAACGCCATCCAAACGTTAAAAAAATGACATGAACAGCGGATTAAATACACGCACCAAGAACCCTGTATCGAATAAAATTGGTCTATATTTCTCGACTGTAGAGAACCCAAAGCGGAGGATGAAGACAGCACCCTTCCCTTTTTCAGACCCCTGTTTACATTTATTTACTTTCCTACCTAGTCGGACCTGAACAGTAGAAGAAAATGGGGGGTCTATGTCTCAGAGAGGTACAACTGCTTTTGGTGCCTACACTGCTAAAAAAAATGAGTAAAATTACCCAATACTGAGCAAAAAAGGTAACTCGCGTTGAATGAGTTAAAATATTACTCATGCGAGTAGAGCCAAATGTTACTCAGAAAGAGTAAACTTTTAGTCATCTATGCTATCCATTCCTAGCTTCGAAAGGAGTAAACAATTAGTTTACTCATTTTCTTGCGAGTTACCTTTTTAGTAAGCTCTGTTAAGCGTAACACAAAATTTACCCGTGGGAGTAAGCATTAGTTTTCTCATTTTCTGCGAGTTTACCTTTTACTCTGTAAGAGTAAAACAAAATTACTCCGTTGGACTAAAGCATAGATTATGTTACTCATTCCCTTTGCGCGTTACTTTTTATCTAGCTCTGTTAAGACGTAAACAAAATTTACTCCCGTTGGAGTAAAGCATTTATTACTCATTCTTCTTGCGAGTTACCTTTTTTTTACATTAGAGAGACACAATCTCTACGGCGCCCCCACCCAAGGCCTGTGAAGACGACATTATTGATCTGACAACGCCCACTCTTTGTTTTAAAAATTAGATGTCACAATACTCACTATTCCTAATTGTTTCAGAATTATGGGTTAAGTCATATCATCCTACATCGAGATTCGTGTTTATTTATTGCATATACCTTGACTAATGCGATTATTCCATCAGATAAGCAGTCATATTCCTTTTGGTATTTGTATGTTTTTGGTGCTGCTAATGTCCGGTGAATATAATATAAAAAACAATTTAATTGTCTTGATATAGGGTACATGCAGGAATATGGGCCCCTAAGCTCATTGCCTAATTTGCATAAAATTACGAAAATGGACACACGCTAATCTTTGTTTATATGAATCCAATAACTACTGCTCTTAACTTTTATTTGAAGAAAAACATTATCCACCAATTCCCTTAGTCGCAATATTCAAATGTTGAGTTCATAACCCAAAGTTGCCCATATTACCTGCATGGCCAGGGTACGTATCAGGACCAATTTACCCCACCGGACAATTACCCCCGGACAACTACCCCCCGGACAATTTACCCCCGATGAGACAAATTACCCCCCGGAACAATTACCTCCCGGACAATTACCCTGAGGACAATTACCCCGAGGACAATTACCCTCCGGGACAATTACCACCCTAGGACAATTTACCCCGGACCAATTACCCCCCGGACAATTACCCCCGGACAATTTACCCCCGACAATTACCCCTGAGGACAATTCCCCCAGGACAATTACCCCCCGAGAGGACAATTACCCCCCGGACAATTACACCCGGGACAATACCCCCGAGGACAAATTACCCGAGACAATTACCCCTGGACAATTGCGCCCCGAGGACATTACCCCGGACCAGTTACCCCCCCCCCTTCCATCGCAATTGATGTTGCGAATCAAGCAGGTGACGCAAGTTTTTTTCGAATTATTTCTACTTATCTTATTCTTAATGGCTTTCTCTTTCCCTTTCTCTTTTATATTATCTTTCTCCCTTTTCTCTATCTCTGCCTCTCTCTCTCTCTCTCTCAACACACACCTTTCTTATTTTCTTTTTCCCCCTTTTTTTCTTCCTTTCCTTTAATATAGGTTTCCAGGTCAAGTTTTTAAACTATCTCCGATCAATTAACATTTCTTTCAGCGCTTTCGTCCGGGAATGTGATCGCGATTACAAATCTGCAATATGAAATTCGTATGTGTAGCCAAAATCAAACACCTTTCAATCCAATTGCAAATTGCGCCGACGAATTTGCTGTTGTGAGCAGTCGCATTCGTCAATGTCGCTCAAATTCGTCCATTCGTAAAATTCCCGTTTCTCTGTGATTCAAATTCGTTTTGGTGGCATCACTTTAGAAGTAAACTGAATACAATTAGAATGTTAGTCTCGGGTAGGAAAAAAATTTGGGACGGGGAGGCCTGAAGTGTTTTTGTCAGAAAAGAGGCTGATCATGGGGGAAGGGGAGCCTGAGCTTTGGAAAACACCACACGCACACAAAAACAAAAACAAAACAAAAACAAAAAAACATAACAGCTGATATAATGTTTGCGTTTTTATCAGAATGAATTCAAAAACTATATGTCTGCTCGAAAACGAAACGTTTACCAAAAAAAAATACAATAACTAATGTGTATAACAGAGTAGGGGCTGCAGCCCCTATCCCTCACCTCATTAGAAACTCATATCATGAGGGGGTAGGGGTATATAAAATTTCCGGCCTTCAGCCATCAACCTAAGGTTTTTCGTGTCCCACATGTAACGGCCATGGGGGAGGGGTTAGATTGGTCAGTCGGGTCGGCAATCTTTTTTTCCTACCATTTTCCTCTTTTTTCCTTTTTTTGTTTTTGTTTTTTTTTGTTTTTTTTTGTTTGACTGTTGCTTGGGGATGGGGGGGGGGAGGCTTTCCCGCTGGAGACCCCTGGATCCTGGATTGCGTCAATAGACCAAAGCTGACAATTAGATCAAGTATGTATTACATTAAAAATTTCAGATTAGACCAAATTACTCGGTAGAACGGCTCGGCCCCAATCACCCAGCCAAAAAAACAAAAAAAACAAACAACACAAACAACAACAAAAAAAGAAAGGAAAAAAAAAGAGAGAGAGAAAAGATGCCAAGATCGACATAATATGACCAAGATTACGCGTACCCCTGTGACCGTTCATGATGACGTTCTGGATGACCGAATGCCGCCAAAAAAGTTAAACAAATTTGTCCCTTTTCGTTACTAAAAAGTGCCCTTTTTTTCTTGGCTACCAAAGGATACTTTTCATATTATTTAAAAAAAAAAACCTTTTAGACTTCTTGGAAAGGCCCACGGACAACTTTTTTGTAAAAAAAGGGGCCACTCTTGTTACTAAAAAGAACCCTTTTTTCTCCCACCAGTTTCTTTTTTAAACCCAAATTTTTCCGCTCGGTCACTATGTGATCTCGCATAAAAAGAAATACCAAGCAATACGCAGTACGACCAATTTACCCTGCCTGCCGGATGGCAATATTGTAAAAAGTGTGTTATCAGAAATCACAACAATTCAGCCGTATTTACATCCCTCTAAACGTATTTGTAATTGCCCTTTCTAGCACTTATGTTTTTAAAAAATCCATTAAAACATGTTAAAATAATATTTGCATTGGATTTAACATAATCAAATATAATAATCAATATTAAGCATTAAATGCGCCGATAATCTAGTAAATATTCAGTGGCGCAGCTAATAAACTATTACCCGGCTATAGCCATAAGTGCCCTTATAAAGGGCGCCTTAAGCCCATTCGACGGAATTCCTTCCTACCGGTGCCCCATTTACCTTACCTTCTGCAGAAATTGCAGATTAATAACTTGCCAAAGGACATTAGTTGGAATGGAAGGATCTGAACCGTTGTACCTTGTGATTCGTCTCAGGTCCGCCCTAGACTATCCATTCCGACCACACACACCTCCAACCCCCTTCCTCCCCTTTTTTTTTGTTATTAGCGGCGCCTTCTGCGCCCATTGAAAAACATGATGGGAGGGGGCGCTTGCACCAAGCCCCCTGTTTGGATACACATTATATGCATCCAGAAAAAATTTAACCTGTGCCCTCATATTCCCAACGGTAGATTCTGCAAAATTACTAGTGGTGCCCGAAACCATGGTTTCTATTGGCGCGTCAATCTTGGGCTTATAACAATAACTTTCGTATATTCTATCTTACTGATTAACCTTATTTTGCATAATTATTGACATTAAAGCTTATAGTTTATATTTTCACTTACTTGTTGTAATTTTATTGAGTTAATATAATTATCGACCTTTTATTGCCGCCCTTAGAAACCATGGGTTCAAGCAACCAAAGAGTATTTATCCATTTTTCGATGAAGAAATTAACAAAAAATAATAAAATCATATTCAGGTTGGAATCCAGAAATGAATACAGAGAGCATATTCAACATGTGTGATTATTTTGGTGTATGTGTGTCCTTTGACATGAATTTTCAAATTGTTGTTCTATGAAAATAAAAGGTAATATGAGGCGGCCACGTTTACATATTTTACATGATGCATATATGAGTTATCCAACGGGGCTCAAGAAGAGTGAGAGGGAAGGAGGAAAGAGGGGGGGGAGAAAAAAGCCAGAAAAAAAAAAAAGAAGTGATGAGAAAGAAGCAAAGAATAAAAAGAAATATGAAAGAGAAAAGAAGATATTCAAATTTGATTAAAATCAAAGTAAGACAAATAATTAGAAAAACCTAGCGGACACGCGGGGCGAGACCCACAGGCGCCGCTATGATTCAACATCCAATGCCCTGTGAGGGGGTAATTGTCGTCGGGGGGTAGTTGATTCGGGTGTAACTCGTCCGGCAGGTAATTGTCCTCGGGGGGGGCGGTATTGTCCGGGGGGGTAATTGTCTCGGGGGGTAATTTTCCGGGGAGGCAATTTCCAAGCGGAGGTAATATGTCCGCGAAAATGCGGGTAATTGTCCTAGAGGGGGAGGGAAAACAGTAATTAGTCTTCTCTAGGCAGGGTAACTACCCAAGGTAATATGTTCCGGGGGGTAGATGTCCGGGGGGTAATTGTCCAGGGTGCGGTAATTGTCCTAGAACCGTGCGAGGTTAATATGGGCCATTGTATTTAATGTATGTTTTAAAAAAACTACAATGACTCACCATGTCATGGAAATTTGCTTAAATTGTTGAAAATCATTAAACTTTAAGATATAATTTGAAATTATAAGACCCCTTCAGTAAATCTTTGACTATATATTTCATTGTTTATGATTTTGTATATATTCTTTTTTTAAATATTAATTTAAATATTATTTTCATTATACAAGTCAATATAGGGCCTACAATAAGTTATTTATATTAATTATTATTACTGTGGAATATTACCCCGAAAAAATCGTAGCAAAAAGATTCTTTGATGACATCATTCCCAATACTAAGTACCCCAGAATCATTTCCCCATTTTGGATGTCCCATATTACCTGAACTATGTTGCTGTGTCAGGCATGCAGTCAATGCCCACATGTTGCACCCCTTCACTAAAAACAAATTGACCTGTACACGCTAGTATGATCAAAATGAAAACTATACAGCTTACTAAAATACTACAAAACCAATATCTGAGGTTACCCCCTCAAACACTCTTTCTACCATGCACATTTCTGTGAAATCATCAATATTACATCAGGGTAATAAAAAATGCCGTAAGTTTTACCTTACACTTGTTGGTTATTCAGCAATTTTCTCAGAGAAATTTCGGGCTATCAGATGCCTCTCTGACAATATATTTTCGTATTACAGTTCATATGAAACAACATTATGGTGCTCACATCGGTCACCGGTCCACGGGGTCGACCGGTCACGACATGATTTGCTTCAGGTGGCCCATAATACCTGCTGGCCCATATTACCTGCATTGTAACCCTATATATACAGTGTGTTCCTAAAAAAGAGGACCGAAGTTCAAAGGTCAGTCATTCCAAAAGAATATGGTTTATTCTTGTGATTTGTTTACTAAAATATTAAGTAACTCATCACTTTAATTTTGAGACATTGCTGACGTCCAAAGTGTAATGGGTCACAGAGTTTAGGGTCTTTGAAGCGATAGGTACAAACCGTTTTTCCAAGTTTGTGGTTTTTCGGGTGTATGAAACAACCTTTCTTAAGTAATTGGTGTCATTGATCTCTTTCAGCAAGTTTCAATGAAATGCATCTTCTTTTGCTTAAAGTGGATTTTTCTCACTGGTAATGAGATGCGTTCTTATTTTATAGTCTCTGTGAAGTCTCGGAAGAGGTCACTGCGACGGATCCTGAGTCTCCAGGAAAGTCGCGAAGAAAACAAACAAATGTCAAACATGTTTCCAATATTTTAGTAGATTTCTTTCAGACGCAAGCAAGTCTCTGTGACGTCTCCGGTGTTTGCCGCGACGCGTCCCTAAAATATGCACGAAAGTATCCACGACGTTTCAGAAACTTTTGTCGGAACTTGCTAGCGATTAAAAGAAATCGAACAGGATTGACAATTTTTTCAGGACTTTTGTTCGATTTACCCAACGACGCCCTGAAGTCTCAGTGAACGTCACCCACGACGTCACCACGACTTCCATAGGCCCTATAATAGTGAACCCATCTCCCATTGGCAGTGGTCCTTTGAAAATGAGATTGAATTTCATTGAAACCTTGTGTGAAAAAAATACCCTACAAAACGATGAAACCAAAAACTAACAAAAAATTTTTGTTTTCGTACCCCAAACCAAAAAAACTTGGAAAAAAGGGTTTGTACCTATTACCTTCAAAAGGACCCTACTTCGTGGACCCATTACCAATTTAGACGCACAATGTCTCAAATTAAAAGCTGATGAGTTAACTTATTATTCTAGTAACAAATCACAAGAATAAACCATTACTTTTTGGAATGACTGGACCTTTGAGCTCGGTGCTCTTTTTTTAGGAACACACTGTTATATATTATCATGATAATGTATACCAGTGTGACTAAATATCCTTTGCTATATGAATATATATATTTTTTGCTTTTATTTTTTTTAATATTAAAAACGAACTTTTCTTGGATTCAATCCGACCTAGAACCGTTTTACTTGTCAATGATACTAAAGGGCCTGTCCCACAGTAAGGCGATCGTTGTGGCACGGTGGACACGACATTTTGCTCCTTCGCAATTGCTCCGGGCTTTATTTCGTCTAAGATATGGGTTAGGCGTTGGTTTGTAATAGGGATTTATATTAGGTTTAGGGTTAGGTTTAGGGTAGGGTATAGTGTAAGTCCCTGGTTGAAGTTAGTCATTCGATTAGTGTATGGAATTTATAGCGGAGCAATTGTCGCGGGAGCAAATGTCATGGAATCTATAACAACCTACGAACTACTTTTAGTACCCATCGCCACCACGGGCAGGTCCAATCGCCTATAAGATCGTGAATTTTCGCGTCTGTCGCCCAAAATATACGTAGGCTAAATTCTGTTCGCCCGCTGGTTTCTCAACAAGTTAAGCAATAGCCGGCGTCAGTGTTGAGTTGACGTCAATGACCGTAGCCTGATCCCTCTTGTCGCGACAAATTGCTATCGTAGATTGTCGCCTGATAGAACATGTTTAGCAGAGCGGAACGGCGGCCAGATGTTAGGTTTGCCTCGCCTCCAGCGTACGTTGACGATCGCTGTACCGAACGGTCAGTGAAATTTAAGCTGCTACGAGCCTTTGTTCGCACCTACACTTCACCAAAAATCAATGAATCGGCCTCCCATTTTCAGATACTGTTACCAGTTCGCCCGCTGATTTTTGAAATTTTCAAAAATCACTCACGACCCAAATTATACTGCACGACTGAGAGGGACTATCACGAACCTAAAAGGCGACGGGCCCGCCATCTGGTAGAAAACACTCGATCGCCATGTGTCAGGCGCAAGGATCGCCACAGTGCGCCAAGTTCATATTTTGGTTGATTTTAAGCTGCGACAAGAGAAGTCGAGCCGCGGAGAAGCGCGGAGGTCGAGGCTATTGTATATCATCGGATACCAGCTATTGTCTAGCCTACTTGTTTGCGTGGAAGCAACGTACGTTGTCGTAGCCTATCGTAGAGAGAGTCGTAGATACGTATATAATCTTTTCGGTCACCTACGATTCTGACACGATTCTGGCAGGTTCTAACATGCATAGGTTGTCGCACAACGATCGCCTCCTGTGGGACAGGCCCTTTAAGGACAGTGACATATCAAGACGAGAGGTCACGCCTAAAGGCCTATCCAAAATCATGCCAAATCGTAGTAGGCCATATACGTAAATACACACTGTCTACGTAGGCTACGACAACGGCTTGCTTCAGCTCAAACAATAGGACGAACAAATAGTTGTATCTGCAAATGCAATAGCCTACAACCTTCATGCATCGCCGCCTCGACTCTCTTTGTCGCAGCTTAAATCTACCGAATACGGAATTGCCGCCACTATGGCGATCCTTGCGACTGCGCAACAGACAACATCGAGTGCTTTCTAACCGACGGAAGCCTGTAGTCTTTAGATTGTACACATAGTCCGCCAAAGAGACGCGCATTATAATTTGGTCGTGAGTGAATTTTTGAAAATTTCACAAATTTGCGGGGACTGTACAGTATCTGAATAGGAGGCCGAGGCCGATTTTGGTGAATTAAGTTGGCGACAAAGGCCGTAGCGGCTCTAAACGGTCGTTTGGCTAAACATGAGACATCTGGCGACAACTACTGATAAACACCTTTGACCAAGAGAAGACAGGACACGGTCATTGGCGTCAACCTTACTGACGCCGGCTAATGTTTAACTCGTCAAAAATCCAACGGCGAACTGAATTTTGCGACGTTCTCTTTGGCGATAGACGCGATAATTACGAATTGATAGACGATTGGACTTGCACATGGTGGCGACAGCTAGTTCGTAGGTTGTCGCCACAGCAATCGCCTTCTGTGGACAGGCTCACCTCACACTGTGATCTGTGCCGATGCGATTATGGAAAAGAATTCAAGCATTCAACATCAAGTCACACTGTTCAAAGTTCTTGGTAAATCCATTTGAATACTAAAATAGAAAATCACGGCTTATTGCGAACGCTCTTCTCTGTACAAAACCAAAGTTTCATGATATCTGCGCAGTGACGTCACCAGCAATCTTTAGGATTTGAAAGTAATTTGACGTTTAGGCCCTACTCCTAATTAAGGCTTGCAGTTTGGGCGAAATTTTGTTTCATTGTTCGTTGAATATTTCGAACCTCATTATAAGATAATTTTAGGCTTACATGTCTCAAAATAATGTCGCAATTTCGAGTTAAACTGCCATTAAGTTTAAAAAAAAAAGCGCATTGCAGCCAATCCTGCAGTATAAGTGCCCTTCATACTACGGCTGTTTGAGCTAACGTTTGACCAGCTTCTTGGAATTTGGTGTGTACGTTCGAAACGTTGCTACTCGTTTACCATCTCAATTTAATCATTGTCTGAACGCAAATGTACGCTGAGATAAATTCATAATTTATTACAGGTTCACAAGTTTGAGCGTTATCTAGCGTGTAACAACGCACTATCAATAGTTCTTATGAGCTGGGCATTAGCCGCGTGAACGTTATGCGCGTTTGAATGTTCGTTCTCTTGTCGTTCTCTAGTCGTTCCCTTCGTCGTATCTCTGTTCGTCCAAGCGCGTCTAATCTATCTCGGATTTTTGTTGTTGTTTAATTATGGTTTATTACATTCTTTCATTTTTAATCAAATCTTGAATGCATCGCATTTTTTTCCTCCTCGATTAAAATATAAACATTAATTAATAATAATAAAATCTTCCTATTACTTCGGGAGAAGCAGATTACGGTAATCAATCGACATGTAATTCGATATAACTTAATTTTATTGCATTTGAGAATTTAGCTTTATTATATGATGTTATATTATCAATAATACTTGAATGCTTGCCCAGCGCCTTTTCAGAGTCGCCTCACTAAGCTTGGTTAATAGTTAGTTACATAAAGCCCTTTATAAACACCAGTAGGATACATGTATAAAGGATACGTAAAATGTAACTTTATTAGTAATTACTCTTATCATGCCATGAAGTATGTTTAGAAAGATTTTCGTCAAAGTGGTATTTTATTGTAATTTACGAAACAAACCCTTAATATTTTGGTTAAAGAAAAAAAAAATGATTATGATGTATTCTAGGAATAGGGTATAAACCAAAAAGCCTTGGACCACGGGAAGAATTAAGGAAACGGAAGAGAAACACAGGAGAAAACTGGGAAGACGAAAAAGGAAAGAGAGGTAAAAAGGGAATAAAAAAAAAACACACACAACAACAAACAACAAGAAACAAGACAGATGAGAGAGGGAGAGAGAGAGAAGGAAAAAAAATGTGGGGGGGGAAGAGAGGAGAAAGAGATAACGAAATGAATATAAGATACAGATAATGGGAGAGAGACTGGAAGATGAAATTAGGAAAAAAGAAACAAAAGGAACATTATTGAGAAATTGAGATCTAAAACTCAAAAGAGTTTTATTATAGACCCAAAGTCGTTTGCAAACATAACATTGTGCAATACATTCCCCCCTTTTTTTTGGGGGGGGGGAGATGGGAGGTTGTGGGGAAGCTTTGTTTATCTCAAATTTATGGGCACAAAATTGTTTATTCATTGCATTGGCATGTTAAAAGTGTTGAGCAGTCAATGCATTCTGATAACTGCATAAACATTTTGTTTTCCTTTTTGTTCTGTTTTCCCTATATGCTCTTGAGGATAAAAATAAAAATATTCTACCGTTATGGTAAAAACAGAAAGAGAAAAAAAACCTTTAACAATCAATTGTTATTATTTCTTCATTTTATTTCGTCTAAGAAATAACCATAGCAGTAGTGGATCCAGGATTTTTAATTTCAACATGTACAGTCAATCATTTTTTTTTTTATTATGGAGGGAGAGCGGGTCTCCTGTGCCCCGTCTGGATCCGCCACTGCCAGGTTCCCGGAGAGTTCAGAGGGGACAAACAAATTCAAGAAATTTAAGCTGGAGCAAAATGATTTAGCTAGAGTAAAAAATAAAAAATAAATAAATGAATAATAATAATAATAATAATAATAATAAAATAAATAAATAAACAATAATAATAATAATAAAATAATAATAATATCCAAGCTTAATGAACAACAGTGTAAATGCTGCTGGTGTTCTTTTGAAATTCGTATTTTTAAGGTAATAAATTGCTCCAAAATGATAAATATACTATAAATATAGAAATACCAAATTTTTGTTAACATTTAAAAGTTTTTAGATACAATTCACAGAAAACAATTACATGTATATTTCAAGTAGAAAATGTTTATATTTCATTATACCGAAAAGTTACTTTACATGTAAAAATAGCACTTAAACAGGGAGGGCAAACTACTGAGCACAAAACAAAATAAGCACTAATCATTTTATTCGATAACACAAAGCGTCCCCATTTGGTGACATAATGAAATTGAGGTAAAAAACATACGCCCCCTATTTGGTGACATGAGGAAATTGAGTTAAAAAACATACAAACAAAAGTTCTGCGTTGGTTGGACGCACTTCGAACGTGGAAGGAACGTTCACCCAACGCGCTAAACGATCAAGTAGCGAATGCCCAACGCTTTCAAAGCGTCTTCATAAGAACGTTGTTACACGCAAAAATTTTTGAACATGTTCAAAATAAAAAATTGACCTCAGCGTTCCTCTGCGTTTTCTCTGCGTATACCAACGAAGAGTAAACGCTTTCCTACGTTTGCCAAGCGATTTTCGAACGACAGTCCGCGCTCATGAACTTACGCGAAAGTGCAATTAACATTCCACGAACGTCGGGCAGTCGTTGTGTTTCCTAACGTTCTTTAACACGTCTAAACACGCTAGACATAAGTTGGGCATCGCTGTTCAGTCGTTGCTAACGCTCGGCAATCGTTAGGTGGACGCTAAGCACGCGCAGTCATCGTTACCCTGACGCTATTTATTCGCTTCTCAGTCGTTTAGAGCTCATTAAAAATTCTATTTTGGGCAGGGAAAATAGAGCGTTCTTGAGCGTATTTTGGACACAGTCAAATTTCGAGTGAAAATCGTGAACGCTAGACACACGTTACCTCAACACGCTCTAGTGTGAGGGCACCTTAAGGCGGGCTAATTCGTCCCTATCTCGATTCCCAGAAACAGTGCCACGTGTCGGCGGTGAATGTAGGCTAAGCATTGCATGAATTCGAACATATTATTGACTAAGCTGCCGTAAACACGTGGGTGTGATTATCACATGCTTCAAACATGATGGCTCGCTTCTCATGAATGTGGCGGCAAATCTGGGTTGCGCTTTTTGACGAAGACGTCAACATGTGTCGTCTGCTACGTCTATCGTGTAACATGACAGGCATAATAATAATAATAAAAAAAGGGGTCTTTCCCCCATCACTGTGCGTTCCATTGTTTTTTTTAAAACAACCCACCTCCCAAGACAGAGGGATATCAGGCCTAGAAAGATATATAGAGAGAGAAAGAGAAGAAGAGAGAGAGAAAGAGAGAGAGAGAGAGAGAGAGAGGGGTGGGGGGGGGGGTCCTATCATGATTTATTACTTTCTGACCTCCTTTTCTGACAAGAAATGGTATTGATTCATTTTCAACAATAGATAATAATTGTGGTAACAACTAGAGAAAACACCGGTGGGGAAAAACATCTTCATACATATTAAAAAATCTATACCGAAATGATCAACACCTACAGAAATGATCAACACCGTAAATAATAGCTTGTCCCAATTATTCTTGCATGTCTATTAGGAAATACGATACCACAGTGCGTCCAAAAAAGAACTATAGGCCTACACTTTTTAAATAGCTACCAAATAAAAAAATATATGATTCTTGGGGGGAAGATTTATAAGTATATAAGGGTCATATCCTCAAATATCATTATGACACAAACAATTCCGAAAATAACCCATGCTTCAGTGAGCAATGCCCACTTTTGTAAAGGACATAAAAATTAGCCTGCGCAGGAATTCACTATTCATTTTGCACCTGGTTATGGAACGCCATGAAGGAGTCAAAATTAATGATGGAATCGATCGGCCAACAAAGACAAAAATAAATTGAAGTCAAAGCATAAATCAATGATATGAAAACAAATGTTGAAACATAACATTTTTGCATAATATCAATTTTTTTCCTGACTTTTGGTATATCTTCGACTCTGTTGGCTGATTTATTCCATCGTTAATTTTGACTCATTCATGGCGTTCCATAACCAGGTGCAAAATGAATAGTGAATTCCTGCGCAGACTAATTTTTGTGTCCCTTACAAAAGTGGACATTTCTCACTGAAGCATGCGTTATTTTCGGAATTTTTGGTGTCATAATGATAGTTGAGGATATGAGTCTTATATACATACAAACTTTTTATCAAAGAATCTTATATTTTTTATTTGGTAGCCATTTCAAAAGTATATAGTTCTTTTTGGGACGCACTGTATAGCCAGGGAATGTAAGCACATTCCTGCTATAGCTAAGCATAAACGAGCAAAAAAAAAATAAAGAAAATAAATAAATAAATAAAAAAAGCGATAAAGGACTCTCCAGTCAAGTCCATATCATGCGGTTTTTGTACACAGAGAAAATGTTTTTCTTCAACGTAGAAATATTAAATTATTCACCTTTTTCTAATTTCAAAAGGCAAATCTACGTCATCAAAAATCCTTGAAACGCAAGTCCATTTATTTTCCCAATATCAACTTTAATGTCAAAGCTTGTATACTCAGCTCTCCGCAAAAATAAGTATTGCTCGTGGAAAATAAACCCCATAAACAAAACCTCAAACGTACTTGTAAATTAAAGGCTGAAAATGCTCGAAGCGTTTCGCGTCACATCGGAAATATCAAATTATTCTCCAAAGGAAAATGATATCATGATAGTGGGGAGGATAACTCGACCACACAGGACAAGAAACACAAGTACGTCGGGTTGGTAGGGTACTCGACAAGATCGTCTTCCGTAATATCTGCACTTTTGATTACTACGAAATGTGTCAAGCGTACCTGAGGCAATCTGATAAAGAGGGTTACGGTTAATAAGTGCGATGTCTGATGTAAATTGAGCACCAGTAGGACGTAATTACGCGAGAAGAATATTAACCTGGGCGTGGTGAATTGGTTGTTGTAAGTTAGGCGATATTGTCAGACAGACGAATGTGGTCTACATTAGTACAATATTCATTTATCACTCAATTTCGTTTCATATATAAAGATTTTTTTTTTTTTTTGCTTAAGTTTTTGATAGGTTTAATCTATACCTTACTAGTTGTAGATTGTATTTATCTGTCAATATTTGTGTTCGAAATTATACATTCCTCATGATATTGATATTGATTGTTACTGCTGAATAGTTATATATTGTCCGTTATATATTATTATGGTGCGATGCATGTATGTTAATTCCACATGATCTGTTTCTTTTTTGTTTGAAATTATGATTACACATATTTTTATTTGTTCAATGTTTTATATTGCAATAAAGTGATCTATAAAGCGAAATAGATGGAGAGATAGATTTAGGAAGATAGATCGAAAGAGAGAGAGAAAGAGAGATAGGTTAAATATATGGGAGGAACTAATGAGAGAAAGAGAGAGAGAGAGAGAGAGAGAGAGAGAGAGAGAGAGAGAGAGAGGGAGAGAGAGAAAGTGAGAGAAAGAAAGAAAGAAAGAAACATTGACAAGAGGCAGACAAATCGTTTTACCTTAAAGGGCAGGGGTGAGTAATAAATCGTTACACAAATACCACTTTTCCATAATATTTGAGAAAATGATACACAGTGGAATAACATAATAGATATAGAGATAGAGAGAGAGAGATAGAGAGAGAGAGAGAGAGAGAGAGAGAGAGAGAGAGAGAGAGAGAGGGGGGCGGGTGGAAGGTAGTTGCAGGTGGGCAGCGAGGAGAAGGGGAGAGAATTAGTACAATAATTGTTTTTGAATTTACACTTTAGAACCGATGATAGTAAAATTATGAAAATTTCTCCCACTTCACCTATCTTCGTTAGATGTGTACTGATTATGATAAAATTCAACAGCACCTTCTAAATTTGTAAAGCATAATTTTCCTACGTATTTTAGTAAACAGGGTGTGTAGTAGGAGCTATGATAAAGGCCGATTTCTTCAAAAGCAGAAATCTACATCGCACTATACAGCAGGATACAGTATCTATGATGATAATTGGAATTTCAGTGCATGTACCAATGATAAAGCCGTTTAATGACGTTAAAGAAATTAAACCATTTTGTGTATCGTTTTTAAGTCTTGCTATTATAGCGGAGGCTCTTTTTGGTCTGGAAATATCGGAAAATGTTGACGTTAAACAAAGTTTTGGGCTTGGAATTCAGCCCACCATTACGCCTAGTGTCTCCACATTTTCTTTTTACATAAGGCAAAACATTTTGCTGGGGCCGGGAGGGGGGAGGGATGGGCAGCGCCCCTTATTTGCTCCCTGTGTCACGTTGTAAGTCTACAAATTCCTACCCTCCCTCAAACTCTTATCTGCTTACACTTAAATCCCTCCCTGGCCATAATTTTTTTATCTGAATCCAAATTTGTCACAATCCCCGATCTACCCTCTAATCTTTCGTGCTTGATTACTCATGAGTTCAGTGCCCCGTACCAAAAAGGAATTCTGGGTAGACGGGTGTAAAGTGCAAATCTGGCCGCACGACACCCGAACATCCAATTATGCTGTCATTGCAGACACTCTAGTAATAGATCAATGGTGATATATTTTAGACGGACAAGCGTGTAAAGAGGTCTTTAATTTCGCGCGGAGTCCAATCGAAAGTTTTAATGTCAACGTTGCAAATTTAATTTAGGTGGCGTATCAGCAATGATGTAGGAGAACAGATAACTGTGTAAAAGGTCGGTGTGTTCGGAAGGGAAGGAGTTTCAAGATCGATGATGCATGTTAGAAAGTCAAGATGGGAAAAGATGGGAATGATAAGGTAGAAAAGGACGATGGGGTCGGGGTTTGGGTGGGGTGGGGTGTGGGAGAGGTGGTGCAAATGAGAGAGAGCGAGATAGATAGAGAGAGAGAGAGAGAGAGAGAGGGAGAGTGTAGGCCTATCTATTCATAGTAGAAAGAGAGACCTAGGCAAGATTGAATAGAGAGAGAGAGAGAGAGAGAGAGAGAATGAGTGAGAGAAACACGATTGAAAAAACAAACATGTTACTCAGGTACTAGCACATTAAAGCAGCAAAGAATAATTTAAATTCATTAGTCGATTTCTCTGCCCTTTACGTGGATACAATGATAAATCGGTTTAACCCATCAAAATTGTTCAATTTTCTATCCCCCTATTTAAAGTTCTTTCCCCCATCGACAAACTATTTCTATATGATATTATATTAAAGTTGACAAGACAAATTCCAACAATGATCGGCCTCCATCACACAATTACCTTCATAATTATGTTCTTGTTTTGTACATTCAATGATTAATAGCAATGAAACGTGCCTTGACGATGCAATGAAAAAGTATTCTAGGGAATAATAATTCACCAATAAAGATCAGACTTCATGAAGCATAGAGTCGTCTCGAGTCGCCCGATTTGTTTTTCATTCTCTTTTACTAAAGAGCTTGGAATTGAAGTTAAATTACTTTAATGACCAGCTACTTGCAGACTCTCGTCTGTCGTAAAATTGTTGAGGCAATCCATTTATGTTAGTTTCCCCTCTCCAAGGAACTGTTTGGACTTAAAATACTTTCTGATTATTCTGAGGAATTAATATTATTCCTTCCACTTGCAAAAAGTGTTATGCATGAGGTTGGAAGAAGCTCAGTTATTTTTATTTTTTAATAATCATCACCAAAGCTAATTAAGGTCTATTGCAATCTTTAGGAGATATGAGAACACTTTAAATCCCAGATTATGCTTTTTCTTTTTTCCATTTTCTTTTCGATACCAAATACCAACTTAATTTTGAAGAACAAATTGGAGTTATGCTGCTGTCAGATGTAAGACACACCACTTGACCCAGGCATGGTGCGTCATGGGTGCGTCATGGGTGCGTCATGTCCCGTTTACTAATGACTCAGAGTACCGTCAATAAATTGAAGGGTCAGTCACAACACTGACCCATATGTACGACATGGTCAGTCAATATTCTATTTATGTCGCGTAAGGTGCGTCGTGGGTCCGTCCAGTCAGATTGCCCAATCCATTACTGAGTCCGTCATTTCGTAAAATGGGTCGTCATAATTTGAACTGATTTGTATGGCAATGTCAATAAAATGTTGAGTCACTTTTATGACTTAGTGTGCGTCATGGAACACAAAAGGACGATGTACTTGGTGGAACAATGACGCACCTGACGTTAAGAGGTGCGTCTTACAACTGATTGCGGCATTGCAGTTAATAGACAAACTCTGTTCAGTCGTAACATTTTAAAGGTCAATCAATAGTTTCTTTAAAAACAAAGTCAACCTTCACGTTGCTCGTTCTATGGTGATTTCCCCCCATTTTCTTTTTAGACAATTGAATTAGAGTTACGCTTTAATATCCGACCTGCAGAATTTGTTCAGTCGTTTAATTTTCAGGTCAATCAATCGTCGTTAGAAAAATCAACCACATAAATGTTGCTCTTTTCGCCCTAAATGTTTGACGAGCATACAGTTCCTGTTTTTTAAATGAAAATATAATTGATTATTCCAAAACATTGTTTCCACAAAAGAAAGAGAGAGGGAGAGAGAGAGAGAGAGAGAGAGAGAGAGAGAGAGAGAGAGATTAAATGCGAGCAAAATAGTGAAAACTAAATAATCAAAATAAACTACCGTAACGTAATCGTAACGTTTTGGGATATCATAAACTTACACACTCTGGAAAGCACGGCGTAAATCCGTGGCGGTCGAGGAGTGGGGGGGGGGGGATTGAGCGAAAAAATGT
>CALNVZ010003433.1:40296214-40311041 GCA_940671915.1 Paracentrotus lividus
TTAAAACAAAAAACTGTTTTGCCATTGATCGGAAAAACTTAGTTCCTTATTTGTTGTTGACACCCCCGCCCTATTAAAGTTGCTCTAACGCGACGCCCTCTGCACGGCTTGCCAGTATCATTTAAGTTATCCTAAACAGAAAAGAAAGAAAAAGAAGAGATGATGAAATGACCTTTATGATATGTCGTTATGATCCATGTTCTAATTATGATAAGAGTATAATTAGTTCCGGATTTAAAAATTAAAAGTGTCAGGAATAGCATTCCAATTGCATAATAAAAAGTATTGGTTTAAATCAATAAATAATACAGAAAAATTTTATTGATCGAATCTAAAACCGAATTTCTCTGTAAAAGTCATTACAATATATTTTAAGTTGATCAACAATATCACAATCAGAAAAAAAAAAAAAAAAAAAAAAAAAATTGTAAGTAAAATGTCTCTAAATTAAACCATTAGGGTAGATGTAGGGAATAGCGGACAGTAGGGAATATTCGGACGGTCAACCACATGTCCATCCCTAAGCTGCCAACATAAGATCAACTGAGTTGAAATACCGGCAATCTATTTGGTCAGGTGGTCTGTCTGGAAAGGTTGAATGCTGTATTCGACAACAACAAGGAGAAATCCCGAGAAAACTACCAAAAATCTGTTCAAGGTAGGAAAATTTTGCAGCCTGAAAAATGGAATGATTTAAAAATTGACCATTTTAGAGAATGTGATGGTTATTAAAAATAGAATTGGGCATGACCTCTATTTCATGCATTATGGACATGTGTGGAGGGTGGGCCAAACGTGTATGGAGTGTTTGCACTGCACAAAGCCTGTGTATTGGGGTGGCAGTTTGTTTTAAAAGTGCCAGTCAGTCATTTTTTTGTGTAGGGAATACCGGACACCACATTGACGGTTGTTTGTTTTACTTCCGGGTTGAGTTGCTAAGCATGTAGATCAAATAGTATTGCATATATAATGTATTATATTTATTTATTAAATTGTTTGACAATTTTGAAATGCCTATTTCTCTTTATTATTATTGTGATATGTCATGATCTACATGAGATATAAAGTTATTCTGAGTGTTTTGAAATTTTGCAGTAAAATGCATATAATCTTCTAAAAATGAATAATGTTACAAAAGATCAATACAAACATGTTAAGTTGATGGTTTACATTCAAATCAGTGCTTCCAGACAGATCTTTATAAAAAAAAAAGGGTAAAAAACATACTGTCCGGTATTTCCTACACTGTAGGGAATGCCGGACAATTTACCATGACGTCATTATTTGCATATAACTGCCTCAACAAATATTTGATTACCTCAATTTTTTTTGGAAAATAAAGTTGAATGATGTAGCTAAGCAATGAGAATCTTTTTTCTTTTGTGATTTTATTGTTTTCATGTCCTAATTAAGCAAATGAGCTTAAGTGGCCGGCATTCCCTACATCTACCCTATGTCTCATGTCGGATCAAAGCAGCTAGGTGGATCCAAACAATCAATCATGTTAAGACACTGGTGAAGGTTTGCATATCTTTTTGAAAACAAGAAGAAAAAAGAAAAAAAAAGGAGAGAAAAAGAAAGAGAATAATGAAAAAAAAAAAAAAAAAAAAAAAAAAAAAAAAAAAAAAAAAAAAAAAAAAAATGGCGTACAGTCATCATCTTTATTACTGTAATATCTTTTGTGCTGTGCAGTAAAATATATAATTATAATTTCTGCGCAATATAAATGCTCTTTTATTATCATTATATTAACATGTTATCATCATAAGAATAATCATAAAAATGTTGAAAACGTAAAAAGAGATAAGGATTGTAATTAGCATATATCGGTAATCCTCTATTAATATCTCAATATCCAGGACTTATAAATGGGGGGGGGGGGCGAAACATAAAAAAAAAGAAGATATACGTTATACGAGCGGTCACGAACATCGCCGTACCTTCGACGACGCAACCCCTACGAAGGGTTGGGATTTCGAGAGAAAATCGTGCAGCGGCAGGTATCCTCGAGGCACGTTGCATGTTACGACGGGTTACAGGAGAGTTTTTCCATACCTCTACTACAGAAACGCAAGGAATCGCAGAAATTGCACGCCAACGAAGCCCGTGTTGCGAGATGCATTGCACATAGCAACTAGTGTTACGTTGATGGCACTCGTGCCCTCGTGAAGCTTACGACGAGGATCTGATGAACCATGAGGCGAAGGGGCGGTCGCAAGTTAGAAAGACCGCAGATAGGTCACAAACCGCGCGTTCGCTTGGCGACGTGACAAAGCTCGCCTACGAGTGATTTGCGTAGAGTAAATGCGTAATGCAATGCAGCGCATGGTACCTCGGAGCAGCTCGGTTGCATGTAACGATCGTGCGGAAAGTTTTTTCCCCAATACCACTTACTACAGAAACGCAGGGTATCGCAGAAACGACCTGTGCATGCATTGCACATGCAACGCAAGGCTACGTTGATGGCACATGCCCCGTAGCCTACGACGAGTTGTGACCGCCGCATTAAGAGTATTTCTGGCGGGTGCCTGTTGTGCCCCTTTGATCTGTCACTGATAAAGACACATCATCAGAACATAAGTGATTTAATGCACTCCCAGACTGCCAGTTTACCAAGGCGTACATAATTATGAGTCTAATATAATGGGAACACCATTTAACACCAGGGTGAGGTGAAAGCATGCATTGCCAAATGGACATAAAGTGCGATGCCGGGGACAGAACTTTTTGCATCGTATTCAACATTTTGTGCATGCCACGTATGTACGTAACCACCAATGTCGTATTCAACAGTGGCACCCCCCCGTATTGTTCGGATATTTTAGCGCCCCCTCGTAATATTCGTTAGTTTTAAAAAATAATAGTAATAATAAAAAAATAAAAAAAAATCTGAAGACATGCAGCCACAACCAAGAGTTTAAGAGTTGTTCGCCAAACTTTGCATGTGGCAAAATTTGCTTCTATTATCTACGGTCAGTGTATGTAAAAATAATCTTCTATTTTGCCCACTGGCACGCCCACTTGAAAACTTTATAAAACATTGATATAAATCCCATTCTGTGCTCGACGTTATTTCCTGCTTGACATTTATAGGAATATGCCCTACTTCATATGACCTTTGATGTCCCATTCATCTGCTTCCCTCTCGAAATCATTACACCAATTTTAAAATAAAATACATCATTTCTCGAGCTCCGAGTGATCTTTTGGTCAATTTATTTGTAAAATGATGGCCCTGTAATCTATTCTCCCTCTCGGGAACTTTGGCATTTTTTTTTAAAATTATTTGCGTACAGCTTATTATTCATGTCTACAGTCTTTTTGAGAATGGTAATTGATTCACTTGGATATTTACAATTTTTCTTAAATTACATTTCTTGTTGAAAAAATTCACCCGATTACCCCCGTTGCCCGAATTAATACTCAGGTTTAATACTGATATGCATTCATTTTGGCTAAGATAACTTCCATACGGCCACGTTCACGATTTGCCAATGAAGTTTATTTTATAAAGCAATGATCCCCTTCAGGTCACCAAATCAATTCTAGTATAACTTATAAAATGATAAGAGGCGGCGTAACCATATCTACTCAAAATCAAGGAAACGCGTCGCTTCCAATTACTATTATTACTAGTATATTCGGACAGTTTTGCGACTATTAATTAAATATCGTATCTTAATTGTGGCTGAAGCTATACACCACTACAAAGATAATGAATTCAATATGTTGTATAATTGAAGTCACGGCTCACAGTCTAGATATTTAACAGAAATATGAGAATAACTTAGAAAGTGGGTAAAAATAAAATTCCTATCACGGCTCGTTGATATCGAATCCTGAAGTCAGCAGAGAAGTCAGACATATGTTCATGTTATAAATGCAGAGTATATGGCATTTGAGCTAAAATATCGCGAACTAGCTCATTGCGACTTCAAATTCTTCTTACCATCAATCGCAACTATATATTACTATATACACTTTAACATGATCAGCACGATTTTAGAATTTAAAAGGAAAATTGTAAATAATCATCAAGCTTTCAATTAAGGTGTACATTATGAAATTTCAAAATTGGTTAAAATAGAAAAGTTGTCACTATATTGGATAGCTATTTTATAAGAGATAATTTTTTTCGTCGATGGTCATAATTTTTGTGAGCGCGGCGAGAGCATCACTGAAAAAATATACTGCTATAGGAATAATAATTGCGAACGGAACGCTTGGCGAGATCTTCTTGTTGAATGGAGTGCATCTATATATGCTATAGTATAAAAACTACAGGTTACTTGATTAACAACTATCAGCCTACTAAAATCAAATGATAATAGGCACCAAAAATGTCTTTTTCTCCATACACATATCTGTCTGACAGGCATACTACCTAATAATAAAAACCTAATGAGAAGAAGGTGTCATAAATTTCTTACACATCAACGCATAGTTGCATTATATTTGCTCCTAGTCATCCGAACGGAGCAGAGATACCATTATCGTAATGTCATGGAAAGTACATCTCTACGCGAGTGATGTATATTCAGCAATGGTACTGTTATATAATTTATCTTGCGCTATCTCAGCACGATATTTCCAACGTCTAGCTTGTATGCGTCATGTCGGCCTCTTAGAATAAAGGCAAGGCGCGCCTTGTTTAATTACGATTTAATGCCACACATTGGTATACGTTAACTTTACATTTTACATAGAGTAGAATTGATATGAGAGATTTATGAGTATTTCGTAAGTCTAAAAGTTACTTAAGTTATTCAAAGCACGCATGACCTTTCTGAATCATTCCTTTTGAGGCAATGGCGAATTCAGGACGGGCGCAAAAGCCACATATTGCACTGAATCGTGGGTGGTGTTTCACCAAGTTATTCGTAAAGATACGAATGATTTTACGAACGACTGGAACATGTTATTGTCGTGTGCTATACTAATCACATTCTCAATTATTAGCCCAAGAAGTGATCACCAGTCATTCGTAAAGTTGTTCGTAACTTACGAACGACTTTGTGAAACACCGTCCAGAAAGTGAAATCTGGCACAGCCCGAAAAGTTGCACAAATTGCCGAATAATCTTTTAATATTAACAGGTATGCTTAACTAAGGGTTAAACAAAGTAGAGGGACAAGGGAGAGTTACAGTCGTACCCCTTCATCCGCCCATGAAAATCATCCAAGGAAATTGAATTGTGCACCCCCTTTAATTTGAAATTCTGAATCCACAGCTATTTGAGGATTTGAGTAGAGACTTCCTAGATCAAATACAGTTTTAATTACTTGAATGGTGAATGGCCGATTCCTGAGGGGAGTAATTAAAAAGGGGCTCTAGACCTATTAGATCTGTCATTTCCTATCCGATGGTTATTCAATTAATCAATTAACATGAGCTCAACAGCTTACATTACTGTCTCTCTTAATGCGGTGAAACGTCAACATTGTCTTGTTATTAGCTGCGTCCGTAGCAATTACAAATTGAGGAACTTTAAAAAGAAGAAATTTGACAATGAATATCCTTATCATTGAAAAAGCGGTGTCGCAGCCCAAATGGCGGCTTGAGGGGGAGGGGCACGGGCGTAGACACGCCTTAATTCATTTTGTTACTTACAGATGATCTATTTATCATCCCCCAGTAGCAAAGAAAGTGCGTCCAGCTCTACACCCCCCCCCCTCCCACCACCATTCCAGCACGCTCCGCGGCCCCTGGATTAGGAGAGAAGAGGTGGTGGGAAGAGATAAGTGTCGAGAGAGCAAGACCAGAGAGATGGGGAGACTGAGAACGACATTTGAAAAAGATAGGAAGAAGATATACATTAAGATAAATGCAGTCATATCGACCATTTTTTAAATAAAGTTTGAAATCCTAGAGAGAAGAAAAGACAGAGAGAGAGACAAAACAGACTGATTTTAAAATGTTTATCTAATAGGAGAATTCGAGCAGAGGAAATAAAGAAGGCAGAGAAATCCAAAGAAGAGAATTACTGAGGAGTTGCAGGAAAACAGACATTTTGAAGAGACAGTACAGAGACGACACAAAGAATGGAGAAGAAAATAATTTGAAAGGACAGAATAACATGCTGGAGAAAGATAATAAAGAGTATTGCAACAGCTACGTGTATTTTTCATGCTTATTTTACAAGCTTTTATCATTTTTGCATTATAGAGTGAATATGTATTTCATCAGGAGGATTTTTTCATTTTGGTGATTTCAACAACCTTACAGCATAACAACAATTATAGCGTGCCAATGAAATAAACAATTTTCCAGTCACTTAAAAGTCCTTTAAATATAATTGCCTTACCAGAACTCAATTACCTTTGATTGGTTTGAAATGGATATGTAATACACGATTCGATATAGTGATTTTGCTTGTTTGATTTATACTTTCCTTCTGATATCATGGACTTTTGTAGTGTCCATGCTGATTTCAGGCATTAACAGTCAGAAATAAAGTGTTTTCGTGAGGTGAATGGGTGTTGGAATATACCTTTTCTGTCTCAGGAAAAAGCAAAAAGATTTGGAGGTGAAATAAGGAGCCACAGAATGAATATAAGGCTTGCTTGGCAGTAATAAAGAAAGGTTCTTGAACAATCAATTCTGTTGTAAACTTAAGAGGAAGAGGGCGCTATCACTTACGCAATCAAACGCTGCCATAGACATTTGTATTTTGCACGTTTTTTCACTTTGTTTTCTTGATTATGGCGAAGGCAACTCCTTTTCAAAGAATGATACTTGAAGTATTACGTAAGAGTCTTTTTTTTTCAAAAAATAGGAATAACTTACTGCAAAGGGGAAAAGTCCTGATCACTTGTGTCAATCGAAAATCTAAATCAATTTCCTGTACAATTGGCAATTTTTGCTCTCAAAATAGCTCATACGGCCACTAATTTATCTTCCTGGATACGCATTAATTATATCAGCTTAATGATCAGCGTTTTAAATGCTTGAATTCTCACTTTCAGGATGGTAATTTCATTTCGATTGGTTAAAAAAAAGTCCTGTCACTTTGACATGTCACAAAACTATCTTTACTCGATGGGTCAATATTTCGGCATATCACATGCATATCGCTGTGGACGGCGTCTTCGCAAGATGTGACAGATCACTTTTATATCAATATCGTTAGGAACATCATCTATGTGAAATAAAGATTCTGATTACACTTTAGCACAATGGTGTATAGGTCTTTGCCAAAGTATTTTCCCCATTGGTCTGAAGCATCTCCTACGAATATGATAAAAGTTCAATTATTTTATTTCATGTCCATGAGAAAATTAGCTCGAACGGATCGACTGACCAGACCATTTTACACAGGAAGTTTTCTTTAGGCGAAGTTTTTGACGCTAAGTTAATAATTGATGCATTGTTCAATCGGTCGCTTCCCGCCGTTATAGCGCGGTTTTGTTGAATTAATGTAGAACCGTATAATTTTCTGCGCCGGCTCAGTTGTATTCCACTCAAACTCATGAATGTAATGTTGCGTTTCCCCTCCTCAAATAATGGACGCTCTTTATGTTAAGAGTTAATGTCATACGTGTTAGGTTTAATTTCCTGGGTAGAATTGATATGGCGACTAAACGAAGGTCACAGCGGAGAAAGAAAAAGAAACCAGTATCGAAAGAAGAGAAGCAGATGTAACAAAAAAAAACTAGATCGTCACAATTGACTTATACGAAAGGGGAGATGGGATGTTTGGGGAAGTTCAACCGATTCTTATTTACATCTACCTGGAGGCTTGCATGTATTGTCACTTCAAAATGTCTCTCAGCTAGAAAAGACATGTCGAAAGAGCTGTTCTACATTCGAGGTTTACCTCCTCCAAAGTGCCTTGTACAGGCATGACAAGGTTAGATAGTTTGCGTAGTGAATGTTACAGTTCGGTAAACTGCGCGTATTCTCTCGCTGCGACATATTTCACTAGGGCAACGCGCATGTCAACAATTTGATATGCCATCACTACGCAAACTCTCTAAGAATGGAAGGCATTTTTGCAGTGGCAAACATGTTCTAGTGGGAACAGGCCTTGTAAGACACAACAAAGAAGATTAGAATTGTCCATGAAGGGGAGTGAAAGGGGGTGTGCAATATCCCATTTCAAATTATCGAGGGAAAGACACTAACCGAAAATTAGCGGGAAAAAAACATATTGCACGTCATTCTGTGGTCGTAGAGTTAGCATTCCTAAAGAATTGGTCGACTATGACAGAACTGCGTTACGAACTTTATTGTCCAGAACTGTGTGTATAACTTTCTGTTGGTTGTGTAACGGTTTATAACACGCTTCTCTAATCATTGAAGCGTGTGTGAATAGGAGTCTAGAATAGAGTTGAGGTACGAACATGTGCCAGTTTCTTGCACAAAGTTTGTACTCTGGTGATAACATTTCCTCTTATTTTGAACGAACTTTTGTCGCAGAACTTGGTATAAACTTTTGTATGAACGGTTGCAACGATGCTCTATGGGATTCATTGAAGCGTGAGTCGTTGGGTACGACATTGTGCTCCGTTCTTGCACAAGTTTTACTCTGGGCAAACATTGTCTTCTTATTTGAACGAACTTCTGTACCACGAACTGTGGTATAAACTTGTACGGTTTTTGCAACACGCATTATCTAGGGATTCATTGAAGCGTGTCTAGGATAGAGTTGAGGTTAGGAACTTATGTGGCTCCATGTAGCACAAAGTTTTACTTCTGGTGCAAACACTGTCCTCTTATTTTGAATACCGACTTTGTACCGAACTGTGGTAACAAACTTTGTTTAACGGTTTCGTACACGCATTCTGTTGGAAGTAAGGAACGTGAATCTAAATGAGTGATGATGACCTTTGATACTCCTTTATACCAAATTTGTCCTCTTATTTTGAAGGAATCCTATACTAGAAATCTATTTGGCAGCGAGTTTTTAAATCTCAAAGGCAACCAATTTGTCTCTTTTCTTGTACCTTGAAGATATAGGTTTTCCAAATTAGTGCCATATTGAAATTTCACTGTGTTTTCTTCGAAATGACAAACGTGCAAGTCGATGTCCATAATTAACTCAGGGAAGAACAATGACCTCGTCTCCACAACTGAGAATTCCACTGGGAATGTTTTGATATAGAGTATTTAAAGTAGTAAATGCCCACTCTAGAAGGTCGGGGCAGTTCCAAAAAAAAAATTGTACCTACAAGCCTTATCCCCTTTGCACGAATATCAGTGCTCTGGTAACAAAACAATTGCCCTGGAATTTTCAGCTAAAAGTAAATTGGTTCATTCTTCCCGACTCAATTAGGGCTACGTAAAGACAATTGTTAATCATATGAAACGGACCAGTTTTTCTGCGCCAAATTCGCACTAGTGCGGTACAATATTGCTGAATCAATGTCCACATGTTGGATGGCTGAACAATAGGTAAGTCTAAGTAAGGTCTTGACTAAGAATCGCCAAAGCCATATCGAATGGGACAAAGTCGTATCAGACCAGACTTGGTACCCAAGGTTCTACTTAAGGTGAATTATTGTACAGATCTCTACTGCGCCTATACTAGATGGAAAACTTACTATTAACACCGTAAACCATTTATTGAGTGTCAGTCATAAACACAGCAGGGGGAAATTGCTGGGTACCGGACAGACCGTGCTGCAATTCTAGTCATGAATTCGGGCTGGTCAAAGAAACATAATGCACTGAATCAGAAGACAGTTTACTTACATTCCTAAATGAGTATATTTTGAGGGTAAGAAAACGGGGACAGATTGATACTTTATGACTCGAGATGGTTGCTGTGTATCACTGTGCGTTATCCGTTAAAGGATATACATAAAATACAAAAGCCGCCATCCCCCCCGATGAATAGAAACCGCGACTAGATTTTACGCCAGTGCTGTGATATTTACAAAAAATAATTGTCGTTCATCCTTGTGACATTGTTTCTAAAACATGCGAGAAGAAATCAGACGAGTTTCACTTGAAGGATTGTATGAACATTCAGGATCTCACTGTTCTTTCTCCTCTTCCAAATCTTTAGGCAAATGAGAACGTTGAGGATCAATTGACATTTGCCAACCAAGGCATTGTATATCGTTCTTTTTTATCCGTTTGTCTTGATGCTCGATTTGAAATTGTAGGTCGTTGCGTGTTACATAGGCCACTGACGGGGTACACGTCCGGCCCCCCCCCCCTCATTTCCCCATTTAAGTTTGAATGGCCGAAAACGAGTTAAAAACCTAGTATAAAGCCACCGCCAACGACTGAGCCATCACTTAGGCCCTAACTGCTGGCCGTGTACCCGTTTCCCCCCCCCTTCCCCCTCCCTAATTAGAGAGCCAAATGCCCACCATGTTTGTTATATTAGGGGAACCGAAACCAAAAAAAAAAAGTTAACTTTAATTCTAAATAATATTGGGAATATCTTTTAAATACTTTTTCTTCTTTTTATAGAATATCTCCATATATATTTCTCTTTCTCTTCCATGCGCTCTGAATCTCCTGTTGTTCTTCTTGCTCTCTCTCTCTCACTCTCCTATCTCTCTCTCTCTCTTTTCTTATCTTATATAGTCTTTATATCTACTTGCTAAATTAAAATCTTAATTGTAGTTTTACCTCATCTACCTGAATTATTTTCTCTACGTTGATTTCATATACGTTTTTATGTCAATCTCATACTCTGTAATTCTCTCATATTGCTCTTCATCAAATGGCCAGTTCAGTGGCTTGTCATCAAACAACCATCATGTTTTACGATTTCATGCCAATAATGCTTCTTTACGGTCCAAAATGATGCACTATTTAACGCCTTTAAACGAACGTCAGGAAATGTTTCGTTTTGCTCATTAATCGGAATTGTATGAAACGATGTTTACTATCTAGCAATAGACAGAGAAGAATTTGCTCTATACTAAACTTCGTTGTCCGGCGTTAAACGGTCCGTGTTGTTTTTCCGTTGCCACAAATTTCCACCAAACGGGTTCGGGTGGCAGTAATTCATCATCCTATAATGGAGCACCACAAAATTCTGGCAGGGTTTGCTGTGTCTGCTTTTGTGATGTTTATAATCAATACTGCTGAATAAATCTATACATCTATCAATCGCGAAGAATAATAAAACGGACACGGTAACACCATATGATTTCGAGCAGATGATACTCAATAAGCATCTGTAAATCATAAACATTAAAAGCGTACAGAAAATGGCAGGATTTTAAGCAAAGATTGGAGCTAATATTCTTAATGAAACGATTTATATTATCTACTCCGATTGACTGTTTATTTTATTAAAGTCATTATTACAATTTTCAGTGATGACCACCGTTAATTTCGATGAGTGTCCAGATGACAGGATGGATTTGGTGGCAGAACTTTCTTTCTTCGCGCTCGGAGTTTGTAATCCAGATCCAAATACCGCTAAAGGAACAATATGCCATACACACTCTCCTTGAAACTGATGAGATATTAAGCAATTCTCGGGGCGTTTCATTTCAAATAAACATAACATAAACATAGAAAAGATTCCAGAACCTTTGAAAGTACAGGTTTACTCCATACCTCGTTTGACTCATGTCCAGTGACAATCCACCCTGTCAAAGATTTGACATATTAATAATTTCATTCGCATGACCTTCATTTGGAAGGGTGGTGAACTTTTTCCATAACGGTAATGAAAATGTGATATCCGATGTCTTGTTAATATTCTCTGTACAACCCGAAGTTAGCAACAGGAACTGTCTATGTTCATCTAGTAACTGCAGCCCCTTCATAATTATTTCTGTAAATCACTGATCCTTCCATCATCACATTGCACGAACTGTATGAAAATAATGTATGTGTTGGAAACAGCGGGATAATTTCCACTAGTGCCAATCAATACCGGGACAAATAATTTGATAGATATTTTATTATTAGAGCCTACACACCAGGGTTTTCCTGTTATATTCTTTTTATTACTATTTTTTCACTGTTATATTTTAATGTAATTTTGGGGTGTTTTATCACAAAAGTAATTCTGATATTGAAATTGGAATCTTATGATCTGTGAATGATATTTCTATTCTACAGCGTCAAGACATATTATTCCCCTTCTATCTACTGTAACTTGATTTTCTTTTCCCCTGTATCTGCCCCCCCCTCCCTTTCCCTGTCCCTCTCTCTCTCTCTCTCTCTCACTGTCCTTCCCTCCCTCTCCTCGTCCAACCCTCCCTCCCCCCCCCCCTCTCTCTCTCTCTCTCTCTCGTCTCTCTCTTTCTCTCTCTCTCTCTCTCTTATCTCTCTCTCTTTCTATATCTTCGTCTCTCTCTCTCCGTTCTCTCTCTCTCTGTCTATCCTCTCTCTCTTCCATTTTTTATCTTTTATTTAAATTTACATCTTTAGTAACGTCTCTAAACTTGAGAAAAGGCAGATTTGGTGCTTGAGGCCAGGAGGAATGAGTGCGCAGTAATAGAGTGAAACTATCATACGTTGTGATATCCTTTTCCTCAATTTTATAATTTCTTCGTCTCTCTCTCCCTCTCTCTCTCTCGTCTCTCTTTTTCACCTCTCTTTGTTTCCGTCAGCCCACGCAATTTATGGTATTTCATCAGATTAAAAGCGTTTTTTTTTTTTTTTTTTTTTTTTTACGGGAAATGCACTATTTTTTGTTTCAGGTCATCTGTATTGTTAGCAAATGCGTTTATATCGATCTTCACGACCACTCATAACCTTTGTTACATTCGGCCTACGTACCGTTTCCTATCGTGAAATTACACCGTCCTTTCCGGTTTCCCGAACGTATCACCAGCTGCATATCGTTTGATTTAATTTTTTTTACCATTTTGAATTAAATCGTTTGGTTTCTTTCTTCTAAACCACAAAAATGCAAGCGGCTTTTTAATCACCCCGCAATGTCAAGTCATAAACAATATACCTAAAAAATAAGAGATATATGAAGAAAAAAAAAAGATGATGGGGAACGGTTCAAAACAAGAGAACAACCACATCTGGAACAAAATATACCGTAATTAAACGATATTAAAATTTTTAAAAGTTTACAATATGCGCCTTGAGCACTCTACAGCGTGATTTGGCGCAATACAAATCACATTACTTATTATAATATTGTTATTATATTTACACTTTGTTATAACAAATATACACATATATATATATTTGTTGTATTGTCATTTGCCATATTATTTTACTTCACAAAATTCTAGAGGTCTCATAAAAGCGGGTTATTAAAGCAGAAACTGTATACGTGAGATTTGATCAAAATGAGGAAAATCCAAGCTAAAGTACGAGAGCGGTCACACTCGCCGTACCGTTCGACGTGCAACGTCCCTACGACGGAATTTCGCATAGAAAATCGTGCAGCGGAGGTACCTGCAGGTAAATGCATGTACGACATTAACAGGAGCGTTTTTACAATTAACCTTGTATGCGCGCCGGTCACATCACTTCGGCCGTACCTTCGACGTTGCAACTCCCTCGATGGATTTCGTAGAAAATTCGTGCAGCGGAAGGTACCTCGCAGGTATAATGCATGTACGACGTGCAGAAAAAGTTTTCTACAATACCCTTACTATAGAATTGCAGGAATCGCAGAAGTTTGAATTAGACCTGTGCGGCATGCCACACTGCACGCAGGCTAGTCGATGGCACGTGCCCCGTAGCCTTACGACCGATTGTACCGCACGCATTACTACAGAAACGCATGAATCTCAGAGAAGTTTGACCAGGAACCTGTGCGTGCATTGCACAATGCAACGCAGGCTACGTCGATGGGCACGTGCCCGTAGGCTAACGACGAGTTGTGACCGCCGCATTACGTTGAACATGGCGGTGTCCACCTCTAAAATTAAGACGCTCGTCCCGTACTGATATGTTTTGAAGTTATTTATTTGTTAATAATTATGATTATTACAATATATACAAAGTCGCATACAAACGAACATCGGAGTTTTTTTAATAGATATAAAAGGTATTTAAGTATTGTTTGTTGTTTTTGGTTGGGTTTTGTTTTAGCTAGTTGTTTGTTTCGTTTGTTTGTTTTTCATATGTTACTACCAAGCACATGTTCTCTGCTGCCGGACACATTGCATTACCTTTCTGTAAAGTATTCTTCTAAAATAGTCTTGACGAAGAAATATTTTAAATTCAGTACACCAGCAATGGTTTCGATAACGCTTTTCTTTATTATCACTGTCATGCGTTTATTTATACCAAAAATTCGGAAGCGATTCGCACTTGATACGGTTGTCGGCGTCAAGGGAACAAGAGGTCCACGCTTTTTGTCTTTTTAAAGGGAAAACTAAATGCCTCGTCCACGGATTTACGTCACGATCTAATTGTGGTTATTTTTGCCGTCTTCAAGGCCCCCCCCCCCCCCCCTCCCTTCAAAAAGCTCGCGACCGCTATTCCCATCATTATAAAACAGTGGTGGAATGGCAATATACGGCAGACTGGTAATTAAACACTACGTCATATATTCTCTAATTGGAGATATCTAATGGCACAATATTGTGCGTCTTGGCACTTATACAGCTCCTTTTGACGAGTCTGTATAACGACTGCTTTCACGAATACATAAGAGCTTATAATGGGGGGGAGGCAATCGGACACAAACTCCTTGTTAATTTCGGTGAAAGGTTGAGACATTAATGTAGGCTATATCGCAAAAGAGCACTCCTAATTTGAACCAATGCCCTTTTTTTCTGAAGACGTTTTCAATACTACTTTTTGTAACCTTTCCAACAGGAAGCGATTGCTTGTTACGACAAGCTGCTCATATTTCAGTATCGAAGGAGTCGCCCCAATTCGCCACCAATCCCCCGCCGTCCCCCCCCCCCCCGCCCCGCCCCCGCACCCCACTGGT
>CALNVZ010003433.1:40312114-40322594 GCA_940671915.1 Paracentrotus lividus
GTCATGCCTACGTCACTAGCAATAAGATAATCGCACTCGATGTATGGATTCGAACTTGGTCCGATGCCGCATGCAGTTCTACGACTGATTTCTTTTTTTTTTCACAATGTAAACATTAAAACGGATCTAATAAGATATGGGAACCCTGAGGTTGATATCCCACGACAATCAGGATTGTGACGTCAAATGTTGGTCCCAGAGCGGTTTTGTGACCAGATTGTGACATTATGCGTCGTGCAACATAACCGGTCGTCAGCGGGCCCTTTACGAGCATCAGCCCTATTAATAGGCAGCATCTCCTCAAAGTCAAAGCAACATTTTAAGGTTACACCCCACTCACACACACATTCGATCTTTCTTCTAACTTTCATACCGCAATGATTTTGGAAGTATTGTATTACTCTCACTTCCATTTGTGTAAGATTTAGGATGCTGCGATCTAAATTTGAATGAAAATCAGAAAAAATCCAGAAAAAAATAGAAAAAAAAACAAAAACAAATCATTTGAACCTCGGAGGGATTTAAACCTGTGAAATCTATCTTTTAATCCGGATGCCACTTAACGCACTTGCCATTTTATTTTTGGTCTAAAGAAACACGACGAATAATTTGTCCTAAATCGACTTTTATTATAACAAAAACTATGCACTCATGTCATTATTACAGCTACGGTTTGAAAGATGGATTAAAAAATAGGTGAGAGAGAAAGAAAGAGAAATAGAGAGAGAGAGAGAGAGAGAGAGAGAGAGAGGGGGGGGCGAGGGGTTGTGGGGAGAGAGAGAAAGGAGAGGAGGGGAAAAATAAATAGAGAGGGAAGATATTAATTTTTTAATGGCTTTAGAAAACCATTAATATTTTTTTCAATTAATATCTTTAATCTTATAGGAAGTTCATCAAATTATGACGCACATGAATATTCAAAATGGGTTCGTTAAGCTTTTTACCACAAACTTTTTCAATATAGTTTCAATAATTATGAAATTATTCCGTGTCGTTACAGCAAGGGAAATAACTGCTGTCACACGAACCGATAATCAGGTTAATCATATCTCCTTGCCCTATGATGATTCTTTCCGAATTCATCAATTTTTTTTAATAGACCCTCTTGTGCTTTGCCCGTCTTACAGCCGAATACTACTATATGTGAACGATTCCAAACCGACCTCTACCGTATAGCTTGCGATTCGTTGAAAGGGTAATAATTTTGATCAGTTTATGTATCGATTGGGCGATTTTACTGGTTGTGACCGGCTATTACATCTTAGATCGATCGACATGTCTGGATTTTCCCTATCCACGTCCTTGGAGCGATTTATTGATGATACGCCTTTGCCTTTCCGATCTACGCTATCCGCTGCGCGCAATTCCTAAAATTCACTTCATACCAACGAAATTCACTTATCCCCACATATAGTTAGGTGGTGATCAGTCTGCGTGTACGTGTACGTATGTGGGTACGTACGCGCCGGTGTGCCATGTATTGATAATACCAATAGAAATAATGAACTACAGTCCATGGGGTTGGACTAGATTTTCCCCGTTCAAAACCTGTCAAAGTGATACCGATTTTTTCTTTTCGCTCTCGACGTTATGGTGCCCCATAAATTTACTCTTATGAGAGGATTATGAACTGACCAAGATTTCATTTGACATAAAGGCGGCTTTTATCGGTAAATGAAGAACGTGACAATCTGAAAATTAAGCTTGTAATTTTGACTAATTCGGGAACTAAAAATTGTCTCAAATGATTAATATGCAATACTGACATGCCTTCTTTCTATCCTTTTTTTTCTTGAAAGAAATTACAGAAATCAATATATGAAATGTAATCATTCCTCACATCACAAATTCTTCTTTTTAGTCTCAGAAGATCATTGAGATCTGACTGAATATTAATGGAGCACTATGCATATAAATAATTAAAAAAAGACATCTTGAGGGTGTCTTCCAATAACATAAGATTTTATTCGAAAAATTCAAAGTTGTCGCAAGACGCAAATGGTGGTCCTCATGATACAAAATCATAATGCGAGTTTTAATCATAGAGACCTGAAGTTTAGTATTTTCACCTTTTTTTCTTGGGGTGGGCATATCAATTCCAGTTGTAAACTTAAGGGGAAGAGGGCGCTATCACTCTACGCAAGCGAACGCGGCCATAGACTTTTTGTAATTTGCAACAGTTTTTATTTTCAACTTTGTTTTCTTGATTATGGCGAGCAACTACCTTTTCAAAAGAAATGATCAAACCTGAATAAGTACGTCTAAGAGTTGAATCTTTTCAAAAATAGGAATAACTTATTGCAAAGGAAAAAAAAAGTCCTGTCACTTGAGTCAAGTTCGAAATGTTCCTAGTAAGATCAAAATTCCTGTACAATATGGTCCAATTTTCCTCAAATACTGCTATACGCTGTATAGTCATGCTTCCTCGACTTACGCATAATTATATAACATCTTAATGATCAAGCAGTTTTTAAAAGCTTGAATTCTCAGCTTTTCCAAATATGGTTAACATTCATTTCGATTGGTTAAAAAAAAGTCCTGTACTTTGGAACATTATCACAAACGAATCTTTATTCGATGGGTCAATTATTTTCCGCATATCACATGCATTATCGGCATGTGGGATCGGCGTATTCGGCAAGATGTGACAAGTCACTATTTAATATCAAATATTCAATAATCGTTAGGAAGCAACAGATCAATCATATGTGAAATAAAGATTCTGATTACAACTTAGCACAATGGTGTTATTGCTTGCCAAATGTCTTTTTCCCCCAATCTGTTCTGAAGCATCTAAACCTACTGAAAAAACATATAAAAGTTCAATTATTTATTTCATGTCCATGACGAATTCGCTCGAAACTGGATCGACTGATAATACCATTTTTAAAACCGACAGGGAAGTTTTCTTAGGCGATTTTTGTACGCTAAGTAATAATTGCCATGCAGTTGTCAATCGTCGCTTCCCCGCCGTTAGCGTCGGGTTTTGTTGACATTAATGTAGAGTCCGTATAATTTTTCTGGCCGCTCAGATGCATGTATTCCACTAATCTCATGATAAGTAATGTTGCGTTTCCCTCCTCAAATAATGGACGCGTCTTTATGTTAAGATTTAATGCAAACGTTAGATTTACATTTCAACGTGACGTAGAATTGATATGGGGGTGGGGTAAATAGCACACAAGACGCACCCCTTGCTACAGACTGATTGATTAAAACAAAAACTGTTTTGCCATTGAATCGAAACTTAGTCCTTATTTGTTGTTGACAATCCCCCGCCCTATTAAAGTTGCCTCTAACGCGACGCCTCTGCAACGGCTTGCCAGTATCATTTTAGTATCTAAACAGAAGGAATAGAAAAAGAAGAGATGATGAATGACCTTTATGATATGTCGTTATGATCATGTTCTAATTATGATAGAGTATAATTAGTTCCGGATTTAAAATAAGTGTCAGTAATTAGCATTTCCAATTGCATAATAACAAAGTATTGTTTAAATCATAAATAATACAGGAATAATTTTATTGATCGAATCTAAAACCGAATTCTCTGTAAAAGTCATTACAATATAATTTTAAGTTGATCAACAATATCACAATCAGAAAAAAAAAAAAAAAAAAAAAAAATTGTAAGTAAAATGTCTCTAAATTAAACCTAGGGTAGATGTAGGGAATAGCGGACAGTAGGGAATATTCGGACGGTCACCACATGTCCACCCTAGCTGCCAACATGAAGAATCAACTGAGTTGAAATACCGGATCTATTTGGTCAGGTGGTCTTGTCTGGAAAGGTTTGAATGCTGTATTCGCAACTACACAAGTGAGAAATCTCCGACAGAAACTACCAAAAATCTGTCAAGGTAGGGAAAATTTTGCAGCCTGAAAAATGGAATATTGTAAAAATTGACATTTAGAGAATGTGATGTATTATAAAATAGATTGGGCATGACTCTATTCATGCATTATGGACATGTGTGGAGGGTGGGCCAAACGTGTTTATGGAGTGTTGCACTGCCACAAAGGCTGTGTTATTAGCGGTGGCAGGTGTTTTTTTTAAAAGTAGCCAGTCAGTATTTTTTTGTGTAGGGAAATACGGACACCACATTGACGGAAGTTGTTGTTTTACTCCGGGTTGAGTTGCTAAGCATGTAGATCAAATAGTTATTGCATATATAATGTATTAATATTATTTATTAAATTGTTTGACAATTTTTGAAATGCCTATTTCTCTTTATTTTATATGTGATATGTCACTGAATCTACATGAGATATTAGAAGTTATTCTGAGTGTTTTGAAATTTTGCAGTAAAATGCATGTATATAATCTTCTAAAAATGAATAAATGTTACAAAAGAATCAATACAAACATGTTAAGTGATAAATGTTTAGCATTCAAATTCAGTGCTTCCAGACAGATTATTATAAAAAAAAAGGGTTAATAAAAACATACTGTCCGGTATTTCCTACACTGTAGGAATGCCGGACAAATTTACCTGACGGTCATTATTTTGGCATATAACTGCCTCAAACAAATATTTGATTACCTCAATTTTTTTTGTGGAAAAATAAAGTTGAATGATGTAGCTAAGCATGAGAATCTTTTTTCTTTTTGTGATTTTATTGTTTTTCAGTCCCTAATTAAGCAAATGAGCTTTAAGTGGCCGGCATTCCCTACATCTACCCTATGTCTCATGTCGGATCAAAGCAGCTAGTGGATCCAAACAATAAATCATGTTAAAGGAACTGGTGAAGGTTTGGCATATCTTTTTGAAAACAAGAAGAAAAAAGAAAAAAAAGGAGAGAAAAAGAAAAGAATAATGAAAAAAAAAAAAAAAAAAAAAATGGCGTACAGTCATCATCTTTATTACTGTAATATCTTTTGTGCTTGAAGTAAAATAAATAATTATAATTTTCTGCGCATATAATGCTCTTTTATTATCATTATATTAACATGTTATCATCATAAGAATAATCATAAAAATGTTTGAAAACGACTAGTAAAAAAGAGATTAAGGATTGTAATTAGCATATATCGGTAATCCTCTATTAATATCTCAATATCCAGGATTATAAATGGGGGGGGGGGCGAAACATAAAAAAAAAGAAGATATACGTTTATACGGCGGTCACAACTCGCCGTAGCCTTCGACGCGCACTCCCTTTTTGTGTGTACGATGGATTTCGTAGAAAAATCGTGCAGCGCAGGTACCTCGAAGGCACGTTGCATATACGACGTGCAGGAAGTTTTTCCAATACGCTTACTACAGAAACGCAGGAATCGCAGAAATTGACCAACGACCTGTGCATGCATTGCACATGCAACGCAGGTTACGTTGATGGCACGTGCCCCGTAGCTTACGACGAGTTGTGACCGCCGCATTAGAGGATGGTCACAACTCGCCGTTCCTTCGACGTGCAACTCCCTACGATGGATTTCGTAGGAAAATCGTGCAGCGCAGGTACCTCGGAGGCACGTTGCATGTACGACGTGCAGGAAGTTTTCCCAATACCCTTACTACAGAAACGCAGGTATCGCAGAAACGACCTGTGCATGCATTGCACATGCAACGCAGGCTACGTTGATGGCACATGCCCCGTAGCCTACGACGAGTTGTGACCGCCGCATTAAGAGTATTTCTGGGGTGCCTGTTGTGCCCCTTTGATCTGTCACTGATAAAGACACATCATCAGAACATAAGTGATTTAATGCACTCCCAGACTGCCAGTTTACAAGCGTACATAATTATGAGTCTAATATATGGGAACCCATTTAACACCAGGGTGAGGTGAAGCATGCATTGCCAATGGACATAAGTGCCGATGCCGGGGACAGAACTTTTTTTGCATCGTATTCAACATTTGTGATGACTATGTTACGTAACACACCAATGTCGTATTCACAGGTGCAACCCCCGCATTGTTCGGATTTTAGCGCCCCTCGTAATTTCGTTAGTTATAAAAATAATAGTAATAATAAAAAAAAAAAAAAAAATCTGAAGACATGCAGCCACCAACCAAGAGTTTTAAGAGTTGTTTCGCCAACTTTGCATGTCGAAATATTTGTTTATTATCTACGGTCAGTGTATGTAAAAATAATCTCGTATTTTGCCCCACTGGACGCCCACTTGAAATCTTATAAACATTGATATAAATCCCTTTGAGCTCCGACGTTATCCTGTGTTGACATTTATAGGAATAGGCCTACTTCATATGACCTTTGATGTCCCATCATCTGCTTCCCTCTCGAAATCATTACACAATTTTAAAATAAATACATCATTTCTCGAGCTCGTGATCTTTTTGGTCAATTATTATGTAAAATTGAGCCCTGTAATCTATCTCTCGGGAACTTTGCATTTTGTTTTAAAATTATTTGCGTATCAGCTTATTATTCATGGTCATACAGTCTTTTTGAGAATGGTAATTGATCACTTGGGATATTTACAATTTTCTTAATTAACATTCTTGTTGAAATTCACGATTACGTGCCGAATTAATCTTCAGGTTTAATACCTGATATGCATCATTTTGGCTAAGTAACCTTCCATACCCAGTTCACGATTTGCAAATGATTATTTTAAAGCAATGACCCCATTCGGACCATATCAATTCTAGTTGTAAACTTAAGAGATAGAGGGCGCTACCATTCTACTCAAAGCGAACGCTCCCATTTACTTTTTCTGTTTTAATAAATGGGAAGCATAAATATTAAAAGTCGGAACGATGAATTAATTAAATTGAAAAAAAACACCAAAACGAATAGGAAAATACCTGTATACGGACATGCCAGGCACCAACGAGGATATAGTAACGGGGTAATGTATCCTAAGATGAAAGATATCAGGTTCTATCCCCATAATGGATGTGGCGTTCAACTAAAAGACACCCGACACAGTGTGTGCGCTTATATTATGCTCCATTAATCAATGGAATTCACTTTATCCCAACTCCTATGAATTAGTACACTACCGTCTATTCGAATCTATCATTCATGTGCGTCTTTACGTTATAACTAAGCTATTGTGTTACGTACCTTCATTTTCGGTTCCCAATTGTTATTTGCTTTTCACATTAATATAGGCTTACACTAACTCGCTTATCTAATGCTTTGTTCTCTTCTTCACTTCAACAATTTTAGTAAGCCGCGAACAGGGAGGAAGCGCGGCCCACCCTGATAATCCCCTGATGATCACTGAGCCCTGAATCTGTTGGATCGAGCATGGTTATCATAATAAAACACTTACGTGAAGAGTCTCCACGTCTCGTATGTCTGATCAAATCACCGACTTTTCTAATCTCTTAAGCACCCTCAAAGTCGTCGTTCGTTTCTCTCATGCGTAGAAGGACTGAATACCGGTGAGGTAATGAGGGCAAATTGAAGTGCCACCTTAATGCGTATTCTGGTGATTCACTATGACTCCATCTGTACCTGGTAATATGCAGGTACTGCTTCACCCATCCCATCATGCTTCCCCCTATCCATGGGTGGTTTAGAACGAATGCACTCATGGTTTGACGTCCTCTACACACCATGAATATTCATATCAAAGTGCATTTCAATACATTCGATATAAAAAATAACGAGGCATGTCTCTCAAAATGAAAACTACTGAATTTGCCCATCATTTTTCGAGGGTACGCACGAGACCTGTCTGTGCACGAAGATCATCTTATATGTTGTGTAAGGCACCGGGTTTGAGTGTAGTTTATCTTATAGAGGATTAGATACGTTTGACATGACGCCGCTGGCGCTAGGAGCGAATCCGTTTTCCGCCTTCATTCCGCCTACCTGCTGGGAACTCTCAATTATGTCAAATTCATCAAGTGAATCTAGATTATTCTTACACAAGTATATAATGTCCGACTGGTCGTACATCAGACATAATTATCAGGTTATTTCACTTGTTACCCAAATAAGATTGCCAATTATTATTAAGGCATTGGTTAACGTTTTTATTTGCGAGGTCTCATCACTATATGAAGTTAAACAATTCCCTTTAAAGCTGATTTTTCAAACTCATTTTCCCTGCAGTGGGACGTGCATGCGTCAGGAATCCGTAAATACAGATAGATGCTTAGTTTGAATGATTTTCATATGCTGATGCAGGTTACGATTATTTCGCAAATGTATTGGAATGATCACGCAAAACAGTTTACATGAGTGAAAACGTTGTAGACCGCGTCTTTTATCTACTTATTTACGAATAATATATTGTTCTTAATGTATTTATCCCACTCCTCTTTGTTGAATATACAACCGCATTAGTGCCGATTACTTCAGGTTTAATACCTGATCATGCATCATTTTGCTATAAGTTAACTTCACATTATCAGTTCAACGGGATTTGCAAATGATTATTTTTAAAGAGCAAATGACTCCCCTCCCGTCACCTCCCATCATCAATTTCTAGTTGTGTAAACTTTAAGAGTATCACGACGGGCCGCCTACCTATTTCTACTCTAATTTAAGTAGCGGAACTTGCTTCCCATTTACTTTTCTGTTTTTGGACAGTTTTTTCACTTTATATTCTTTATTGTGCGAGGCAACTACCCTTTCAAAGGAAAATGATGCAATTTTGATTCGAGTACCTCACAGTACTGAATTTTTCAGAAATAGGGATAATATTGCAAAGGGGAAAAAAATCCTGTCACTATAATCAATTCGATAATGAGCCTGGTCAGAACATACTTCTGTACAATTGGCAATTTTGAGCCGAACAGCTCATGCGCTCAAAGTCTGCTCTCAATGACGCATAATTATACTTACACTTTAAATGATCACTACGGTTTTAAAAGGTTGAATCTCAGGCTCTTTTAATGGTGGTATTTTTTCAATTGGTTAAAAAAAAGTCTGTCACTTTGAACTATTATAAGAGATTTTTTTTCTCGATTGGTCATGTTTACGCAAATCAACAATGCATATCGAAGAAAATAATGCGAACGGCGTCTTGGCGAGATCTCTTGGTTTGGAGCATCATCTATGTAAAATACAGGTTCTCTGATTACAACTATCAGCCAAAACTCAATGATAATAGGCTTCCAAAATGTCTTTTTCCTCCATCTGGTCTGACGCATCTACTAATTAAAAACCATGAGAATAAGTTCATAAATTTCTTTCACCTCAACGCAGTATTTGCTCCATCACCGACGGGCGATACCATTCGAATGCAGGGAAGTCTCTTACGCGAGTTTTGTTAATTGCAGCAGCTGTATAATTTCTGCGCTTCTCAGCCGTTTTTCCAACGTCACTTTGTTGCCGTCTGGCCTCTTAGATAATGGCGCGCCTTGTTTAATTACGATTTATGCCACACATTGGTATACGTTAACTTTACATTATACAATAGAGTAGAATTGATATGAGAGATTTATGAGTATTTCGTAAAGTCTAAAAGTTACTTAAGTTATTCAAAGCACGCATGACCTTTCTGAATCATTCCTTTTGAGGCAATGGGAATTCAGGGACGGGCGCAAAAAGCCACATATTGCACTGAATCGTGGGTGGTGTTTCACCAAGTTATTCGTAAAGATACGAATGATTTACGAACGACTGGACAATGTTATTGTCGTGTGCATAACTAATCACATTCTCAATTATTAGCCCAAGAAGTGATCACCAGTCATTTCGTAAAGTTGTCGTATTACGAACGACTTTGTGAAACACCGTCCAGAAAGTGAAATCTGGCACAGCCGAAAGTTGCACAAATTTGCCGAATAATCTTTTAATATTAACAGGTATGCTTAACTAAGGGTTAAACAAAGTAGGGACAAGGGAGAGTTACAGTCGTACCCCTTCATCCGCCATGAAAATCAATCCAAGGAAATTGAATGTGCACCCCCTTTAATGAATATTCCTGAATCACAAGCTTATTTAGAGATTTGAGATAAGAGACTTCCTAGATTCAAATCAGTATTTTATTACTTGAAATGGTGATATTGGCGTATGTCCTTGAGGGGATGTAATATAAAAAGGTGGCTCTAGAGTCGTATTATAGTCTGTCATTGTCTATCGATGGTTATTCAACTTGAAAATCAAAACGAGAGCTCAACAGGCTTTACATTACTGATACTCCTAAGCGGTGAGAACGTCAACATTTGTCTTGGTTTAGTTAGCTGCGTCCGTAGCATTACATAATTGAGGAACTTTAAAAGAAAGAAATTTTGACATGGAATATACCTTATTCATTGAAAAAGCGGTGTCGCAGCCCAAATGGCGGCATTGAGGGGAGGGGCACGGCCCGGGGTTAAGAAGAAAAACAGAACGGGCCCCTTTAAATTTTTTTTTCCCCTTTTTGTTACTTACAGATGATCTATTTCTCCCCCAGTGCAAAGAAGCTGCGTCAGCTCTACACCAGTTGGGGTGCGGGGGGGGGGGGGGGACGCGGGAGGAATTGGCTGGCTGATTGGGGCGATCTCTTCGATACTGATTATGAGCAGCTTGTCGGTGGAACAGCAATCGCTCGCTGTTGGAAAGGGTTACAAA
>CALNVZ010003433.1:40334773-40372101 GCA_940671915.1 Paracentrotus lividus
TATAACCTGGTAGTGCTATACTTACAAAGGTCAGTCCCCCTTCAACTCAATTTTTGATTCACGACTTCACTTACTTTCTCTACAGAAAATGAACATCGTTGTTACGAAAACACGTTTACAAAAGTTTGTACCACTATTATCTTCTAAGTGTGTGGTTTTTTATATTTCTTACAAAGTCCCATGTCTGTTCCAATAAGTATGGCAGTGTTTATGCACCATGGTACAAACTGTGATTGTGGTGCTTGCTACAATTGTTTTTGAGAAAGCACTGTGTAGTAGTAAAGTCGTACCATCAACTCTTATATTCTTGATAGACTTCACGCTTTTTCCACAGTGTTAAAATCTCCATAAGATAATGCCCCATCCAGTTCCTCGTTGTAGTAAATAATGATGTGTATCCGCAGCGGTCCAGCACGCTGTTTTGCCGAAAACCGTTACAAATTTGACTCGTGTTATACCCACAGTTCTGGGGTACAAAGTTTCTGGTTCAAAAAATTAACTGAGTGACCCATGATCTGTTGCTACAGGTACAACTTTGGTTGCGAAAAGGAACTTGGAATTAGAAGAGCCATAGTTGCGTATACACTCAAACTCTTTTAGTCACGCTCTTCATATATGATCTCTCTTGAGAATGACGTTGTTGCAAACGTTACAACGTTATACCAAAGTTCTGGTACAAGTTTCTTTCAAATGAAGAGGACTGTTTTTTGGTTTGCCACCCCCAGGTAGGTACAACTTTTGTTGATGTATGCAGAGGACTGATTGTCGAGCATAGTAGTTCGTACCTCAACTCTATTCTAGACTCACGCTTCAATGAATCTCCATAGAGAATGCGTGTTGCAAAACCGTTACAAAGTTTATACCACAGTTCTGGTACAAAGTTCGTAACGCAGTTCTGGTACATAGTTCGTACCAATTCTTTTAGGAATTGCTACTCGACCACAGAATACGTGCAAATATGTTTTTTTTTCCCGCGTATTTTCGGTTATGTGTCTTTCTCGATAATGTGAAATGGGGATTACTGCAACACCCTTCACTTCCCCTTCATGACATTCTATCTTCTTTTGTTTGTGTCTTTACAAGGCCTGTTCCCACTAGAACATGTTTGCCTCTGCAAAAATGCCTTCCATTGCTTAGAGAGTTTGCGTAGTGATGGCATATAATAATTGTTTGAATGCGCGCTTCCTAGTGAATATGTCGCAGCGAGACGCGCAGTTAATCACGAACTGTACATTCACTACGCAAACTATCTAACCCATTGTCATGCCTGTACAAGGCACTTTGGAGGAGGTAAACCTCGTAATGTGAGAACAGCTCTTTCGAATGTCTTTTCTAGCTGAGAGACATTTTGAAGTGACAAATAACATGCACGCCTCCAGGTAGATGTATAAATAAAGAATCGGTTGACTTTCCCAACATCCCATCTCCCCTTTCGTATAAAGTCGAATTGTTGACGAATCTAGTTTTTTTTTTGTTACATCTGCTTCTCTTCTCTTCGCATACTGGTTTCTTATTTCTTTCTCCGCTGTGACCTTCGTTTAGTCGCCCCATATCAATTCTACTCCACGTGAAATGTAAACCTAACGTATGACATTAAATCTTAACATAAAGACGCGTCCATTATTTGAGGAGGGGAAACGCAACATTACATTCATGAGTTTGAGTGGAATACAACTGAGCCGGCGCAGAAAATTATACGGTTCTACATTAATTCAACAAAACCGCGCTATAACGGCGGGAAGCGACCGATTGAACAATGCATCAATTATTAACTTAGCGTCAAAAACTTCGCCTAAAGAAAACTTCCTGTGTAAAATGGTCTGGTCAGTCGATCCGTTCGAGCTAATTTTCTCATGGACATGAAATAAAATAATTGAACTTTTATCATATTCGTAGGAGATGCTTCAGACCAATGGGGAAAATACTTTGGCAAAGACCTATACACCATTGTGCGAAAGTGTAATCAGAATCTTTATTTCACATAGATGATGTTCCTAACGATGTATTGATATAAATAGTGATCTGTCACTCTTGCGAAGACGCCCGTCCACACGATATGCATGTGTATGCGAAATATTGACCCCAATCGAGTAAAAGATGTCTTTGTGACAATGTTCAAGTGACAGGACTTTTTTTTAACCAATCGAAATGAATTACCATCCTGGAAAGTGAGAATTCAAGCTTTAAAACGGCTGATCATTAAGTCTGATATAATTATGCGTTATCCAGGAAGATAATTATGTGGCGTATGAGCTATTTTGAGAGCAAAATTGCCATATTGTACAGGAAATTGATCTGTTAGATTTCGAATTGACACAAGTGACAGGACTTTTTCCCCCTTTGCAGTAAGTTATTCCTATTTTTTGAAAAAAAAAGACTCTTACGTAATGTATTCAAGTGATCATTTCCTTTGAAAAAGGAGTTGCCTTCCGCCATAATCAAGAAACAAAGTGAAAAAACGTGCAAAATACAAAATGTCTATGGCAGCGTTTGATTTGCGTAGAGTGATAGCGCCCTCTTCCTCTTAAGTTTACAACTAGAATTGATATGTCAATGTCAACTTTCTTTTTATTACTCCAAGCAATGCTCTTATATGTCATTCCCTGTGGCTCCTTATTCACCTCCAATATCTTTTTTGCTTTGTTCCTGAGACAGAAAGGTATCATTCCAACACCCATTCACCTCACCGAACACTTTAGTTTTCTGACTGTAATTGCCTGAATATCAGCATGGACACTACTAGAAAGTCCATGATATCAGAATGGAAAGTATAATCAACGCAAAATCACTATATTCGTTAATCGTGTAATTACATATCCATTTCAAACCAATCAAAGGTAAATTGAGGTTCTGGTAATGGCAATTATATTTAAAGAGACTTTTAAGTGACTGGAAATGTTTATTTCATTGCACCTATAATTGTTGTATGCTGTAAGGTTTTGAAATCACCAAAATGATAAGAAATCCTCCTGATGAGAATCATATTCACTCTATAATGCATAACAATGATAAAAAAGCTTGTAAAATAAGCATGAAAAATACACGTAGCTATGTTGCAATACTCCTTTAATTATCTTCTCCAAGCATGTTATTCTGTCCTTTAAATATATTTTCTTCTCCATTCTTTCGTGTCGTCTCTGTACTGTCTCTTCAAAATGTCTGTTTTCCTGCAACTCTCAGTATTTCTCTTTTCTCTTGGATTTCTCTGCCTTTCTTTCATTTCCTCTGCTCGATTTCTCCTATTAGATAAAACATTTTTAAAATCAGTCTGTTTGTGTCTCTCTCTCTGTCTTTTCTTCTCTCTAGGGGATTTCAAACTTTATTTAAAAATGTCGATATGACTGCATTTATCTTAATGTATATCTTTCTTCCCTTATCCTTTTCTCAATGTCGTTCTCAGTCTCCCCATCTCTCTGTCTTGCTCTCTCACACTTATCTCTTCCCACCAGCCTCTTCTCTCCCTAATCCAGGGGCCGCGGAGCGTGCTGGAAGTGGTGGTGGGAGGGGGGGGGGGGCTGAACAGGCTAGAAATCACAAATCTATGGTCATTTTTGCATTTTTGTACACGTTTGCTGAAAAAAGTGGGGGGTTGAAGCCCGCCCTCCCCCGGCTCCGCTGCCCCTGTAATCTGTAGATAACTTTGCAGATGATATCACACTTTAGCTACAAATTGGAATTGTAAACCAAATGTCTATCACCCTTCTTCATTAGCAGCATAAACAATCGCTTGAAATTTATATATACAGAATCCAACATAGACTCTTACACCTTGACCGGCTTTGAAAAGTGACCAGTGCTTTTGAGGGAAACAAAAACTAACAATGACCAAAGGGGAGAATCAAGTTTATAGGAGGAGTAAAATGAGAGTAGCAATTATAACAAAGTTTCACTAAAATAGTTTATGAATTAAGAGAGTTATGGAATTTTGAAAGTCTCGTTGTTCTTAAAAAGTACAAAAAAGACTTTTCAAACTCCCATTTTCCTCTAATCATGCTAATTCTATAACCGATTTTGATGAAACATCTAAAAATGTTCCTATAATTTATCTTTTATAAACTTAAGATTAATCCTCTTCTTGGGTTGTGCTTTGCTTTAAAGCCAAAAAAGTTCACCGTACACAAAAAATGGAAACATTATTACGACAAAGAGTGATATGTAATGTTTATCTTCGAGCCAGACAATGGATTGATTACTGATTGCATTTCACTTCATCGCCAAAGATTTAAGAAAAAAAAAAATTAACCACCAATGCAATCCTTTTTCGAAGTTATCAAGAATTAATAAATTGTATATTAAGAGTACAAGTAGATCTTTCCGTATTTTCATGAAGACAAAAAAAAAAAAAAAAAAAATTAAATTGAGTATTGACAACATTGTATACAACAATATCTCAGTTAGCCACCAAATATATTGTTTTAAACTTAAAACAAGTGTTTTTGGTTATGTTTTGTTTGTATTTCAGTTATTATCCAGGTCACTTTAATTTCTCTCACCAATCGATGTGATCAGCTTCTATTATAAGTGGAATAGAGTTTTTCCCATTGCATGAAGGCTAAAACGATATACTGAACTTTATCGGAAACTGAGACCACTAGACTTATGTTTACCCCAAATCTAGATATCATCACGTAATTCATAGAAAGATGCCGCCATTACTGGAAATGGTGTTGTACAAATCAGCAATATTCTGCCGCGGGCATTAATGGATCCGTTATTTACCAAATTCATCCAGCACTCCCTGCGGACATCTGACAAGAATATTCTGATTCCGAGTTTCCTCTTATTCTATTTTTATTCTACTCTTTTAACATCGAGAAGACTTTCTTAAAAGAACACAATTACAAGTAAATCGCTCTCCATCTTTACTTTTCTTTCCGAGAATCTGGTGCAGGTTTCTTCAGCCTTGCTTAAGGCCCCCGACGCTTCGTGTTTCATAATAAAAACAGCAAATTTGATCAAGTTTGAAATAAAGTTGCGATCTGATTTATACAAAATGTCACGTCGAAAATGAAGAACTGTCTATCATTGATGCTATGAATACATTAATTTGGAACAGATTTATATCTGACATCTCCCCATTACCATGATTACTTCACGTATATACATGAAATGTTTGATTTTATGCAGTTATAGGATGGGTACAAACTAAAAAATTAAAAACTGAATACGTATTACGTAATTACAAATAAGATATATGTATAATGAGTTAAGATACATACTCTGGCGACTTCGTATTGAAGTATTTACTTGGAGACCCAAATAAATTTGTTTTAATTCAAAAAGAGTACTCACACAGGCATGTCACACGAAGGAGATCGCCATTACAATCAAAATCTTAAACTTTACGGGGTATATCGAGTCTGCGTATGTACAGTTTGCTCATTAAATGGAATTCACATAGAGGTATAATGCAACTAATAGTGATGTCCTTTTCGCGATGCGCATGTTATTCAATCGATTGTACCACCTTCTATTCACTGCTGTTGCTAAGCCGGGCATTCACCAGCAATCTATAAGAATATACGGTTCATGGGTTCTATAGTAACGAAGTATTCAATTAGCCTGTAATTAAATAATGGAACTGTTGTTGTTGTTGTTTGTTGGATTTTAATGGCAACCAGTCATTTTTTTACTATTATCGCCATAGTACTTTGATTTTTTCCTTCTTTTAACAATTGATTTTTGTTTCTCTATTATTTGTCTTGTGTGTTTGTTTGTTTGTTTGTTTGTTTGTTTTTTTTTTTGGGGGGGGGGGAGAGATAAATTGTATCTTGCCAGAAACCACTTGTGAATGGCATACTTGTCATGATTGATGTTATGTCGGCTGTCGTAAGCTCTCAGATTGTCAAGCCAAAACAACCTTAGTTTGAGAATGTTGATTGTATCCACCTTCTATTCACTGTTGTTGATAAGCCAGGCATTCACCAGCAATCTGTAAGAATATACTGGGTTCTTGAGTTCTATAGTAACAAGGTATTCAATTAGCCTGTAATTGAAGAATGGAAAACAATATTTGGAACCTACCGGTACTCGTGAATTGCATATTGTCATGATTGATGTTATGTCTCGTAAGCTTTCGGATTGTCAAGCCAAAACAACCTTTGTTTGAGAATGTATCCACTTGATTATGCTCGGAAACAGAAAAAATAGAGAAGGTGCATTGAAACGACATTGCAACTTTTTGTATCAAAGGCTAGTCGGTCATTATAATGGATAAACTGAGTCCACCTACCTACTTTTATTGTCCTCGTCCGTCGAGCCAACGGACTAGCTCAAGCTTGACGGACTAGCATCAAGCTTGACGGACTAGCTTTAAAACTCGTCCGTCACGTTGACAGATATAGATTCAGTTGTATGCCAGTCCGTCTTGATCGACTAACATGACGGACTAGCTTTAAAACTAGTCTGTCTTGACCGACTAGCTTTAAAGCTAGTCCGTCCATTGACGGACGAGGATAGGTTTTCAGTGTAATAGAAGTAGATATAACATTATCCATACACACACTCATCTTATCAGGAATTATCTAGGTATATGGTATCTTAACCTTGTTATTTTATGCCTTTAATCAAAATTTGAAAAAGTTTGCTAGATCAATAAACATGATAAACGAGAAAAGGAATCCTGTATATACCATGGATGTCGATGGACACTCATTAAAGTATGATTGTTTTCTTTTTTAAAGTCGATTTTTAGATAATAGTAATAATAATAATAATTTACATTTATATAGCACATTAAATTATTCATTTTAAAGCGCTTTTCATGTTCTATTTATCTAAATATTCTAACATTACAATACTTTAATATTTACAATAACAATAATTTAATTACGATGTTATACTACTTGAATTTCAATGACAATGTATAGAAGTGTACTTGGTAATTATTACTGGTGCTATACATGTATATCATATAAATAAAGAATGGAAAACTTATTCCATCTGATGCATGTATAGACCCTATAACTAACAATGATAAAAAAACATTCATTAATTTTTCCAAATATAATAACAAATCATTTTGCCAAAACAGAGGAACATTGAGAGACAATACACAGACCTATACTGCATGCACGAAGGGAAATGATAAAATAAAGAAGTACTACAGAAGAGTTCACCAGAAAGAAGGCACAATGAAAAGGCTCTCTATTTGTAAGCGCATCTGCAGGTGTAGTCCTTTCCAACTAACTCCATCATACCCTAACTAATTGCAAAAGGATTCATTTCACATGCACAGTGCTTTTTTATTAACTACACTTTCCCAAGAAACTCCAAATGAGCTGTTATACAGTCTGTTTAAAAAACAACTGCTACAACCGGGAAGAAATAAGTTAGGTACGAAATCTTCTCAAATGAGTAGTGTCAGATTTAAACAGTTTTAAGTATCGGCAATACCATTTCAAAAGTGATAACAGGATATCTATATTACTTGCAAATATAAAATAAAATAATATGAAAGTAATTTGGAAGGTCGCTCACGTCAATCAGAAAAAAAAAAGATCACGCAACTAGCACATTCTATCTAAATGTAACTTTTATCGACGGCAGTAATAAAAAAAAAAGAGAAGAAAAATGCGCCCGGAAAAGAAAATAACAAAACAAAACGAAAAGGAACAAAGACAAAAGGAATAAAAATTAAAATATAATAGAAACGCTCTATTTCAAAATTTTAAAGCAAAATACCTTAAAGTTCAAACCCATCAAAAATGTTCATCCACTCTCTCTGTTTTGATTTGCCGTAATCCTAGCTGCTGTTCGCTCATTATGAATACACCCACTTAGCAGATCACTGGGCGAAGGCATTTTTATTTGCTCTTTTAGTGCCAGAGGAGTAACATGAATATTGTATTTTCAGTTTGGGAATAAATATGAGGTATTTTTAGATTGATTCTTTGATACGGGGAACATTATCCCACGCCTATCAATATAGATTAGACACTTAAACAGGATTGAAATACGGGAAATAAAATATTGATAACTCTATTAAGTTTTGTCTTCCTTCAAGCTATAATCTACTCCTTTTCTGATATGATGTATCTTCAGACTTCGGCTATATCGTATGAAGTTTGCATTAATGGGAGAGCTTCATGCATATACCGTACATGACTAAAAAACTCATACTGGTAGGCGCGATAATTATAATGGAACATTCTTGAATCTTGTCATTTATTTGTTGGTGAATTCATTTATTAAGTCTTATCAAAGACTTATCAAAGGAATACACATGAAAGGATAACTCTGTATAATGCCTTTTATCCTCATAGACAAGCTTATTTTTGGGGTGGTTTTATTAATTGGTAATTTGATTTACCTGACTAAACAGAAGCAAACTTGGGCCACTCGTTTATTAGGTGAACCTGGTAAAAAAAAAAACGAACTTGGTAACGAAACACGTAAATTTTGTATAGTACGGCCTCTTGATTATGAGCATGAAACCTCTTAGTTAAGATAGGCATGCTCAACCGCAGAACCATTGTCACTTTAAAATATACCTTTTATATTTCCAGACTGACATCATGAAAAATGAATTCGAAAGAACACACTTAAAATATAAAATATGGCATTGTTCACCTTTGTAGGATGATATCATCGATGAATTAAGTACGAAGGACAGGGATTTAATGATCTAATAATTAAAGAATCGAAACTATGTCGAAAAAGAGGGGGGGGGGGGGAAATACTAAATTCAAAGGGAATGTGATCTCATTAAGTGTTATACAGCTTGCTATATTTGATAACAATCAAATATCAACTGAAATGAAGGATGAAGTTTTCATGTATGCTTCTAATATTTACGGGTAATAATAGCACATCAAAACAACCTCAAAGGAGTCAGCCATGACATACTTAGTTTGTCATAAGTAGAACTTTAACTTCCGGTTTTGTTAAGGGGATCTGAAGCAGTTTGCCGCTGGCTACATTACATGGAGACGGGAAAATCCCGTTTGCAACTTTCCCAGTCAATAATGATATCTGTTTGTGAAAGACATAACTATTGATTTGTACCTCATGCCTCTAAGCTATTGAACTAAAAGAGAGAAGTGGACCGCAAGCAGATGCAAATTCAAATTTAGATTAAGATCTTACATTTGCCCCATTTTATGAAATTCCATACCACTGGGGAAAACAAAAAGACATTAAACAGACTGAAGCGAAGGGTATTTTGAAAAACACGAAATTTAATCTTCCATCAGCGGAAATGTTTTTTTTTTAATGCTATCTGAAGTCAGTACACTAATTAAAGAGGGACAATCTGGAAAGAAAGTCAGTTTTCGTTAATCGTACAGCGTTAAATTTAACCATCAACATTACCAGACACTCGTATTAATCAATAAACGTCTTCCAAAAAAAGTTTGTTTCTCATTAAATTCTTCATTACAGTGAAGCTCTACTTCTTTTTGAATGATATTTCCTATGTCTTTGAGGAGAATTCCAATTTTTCTAATTTGATAGAACGCATCTATAAAGCGTTTTAAACGTCAGAAGCTCACTTCGAACCCACTACTGTTCCCATAATGCATCATGCCAAAGTTCACGTTCAATTGCACTCCCATAACAACGCAAATAAACATATCCTACGGTACTTAACAGTGCATTAACCAGGATGGAAGACGTTTGCAAAGGAATGGATGCGACTGATTTCTCCTCGAGCTAATGCATGCGATGTGCAATGTGGAATCACCTGCCCATTTTTTAGGGCGAAACTCAGACAAAATATCGGCGCTTCTGAGTGTGTCCATACCTAATGTAATTCCAGACAATTTGATTTGTTCTACAGTATTACCATGAGGAGGAAGGGATACAAAGAGGAAGTAATAAATGGATTATGTCGTCATTATAGAGGTGAAGGGAGGGGGAGGGGGTAATGTGCCGCCCTGATCACACTACTACCACCCCCCCAAAATTGACTTCTTCATTAACCGCGTTTAAAAATATTACAAGTTAACAAACGTTTTGAACATGGTTGCGATATACTTTAGGCCATGGATTCATCCGTGGTTCGACGACGGTATTTCATTTTTTTTTTCAATTTTAAAATTGAGCAGACGTTTTCAGTTTTACTTTTAGTTGCTTTTCATTGCTAAATTCTCTATCCAAGGGCATCAGCTAACGGCGAAGGTGAGCTGGAACACGTGGGTTATGAAACAATTGGTCTATGCGTTGAATCTATATAGATGGACCTATAGTATAATCTACATTACAGCAGTGTAGGCCTATGCTGTCCCAGAATTGTATTGGGGGTATTAACTGCATGCAATTTCAATATAAGACTATGCTCTACAATATTGCATGATGGTCAAAACCTTAATGTCTACCTGCACCGCAATGGTCCGCAACGTAAAAGTCTCTAATTGGGGAAACCGATGCAGTTGTGTCGACAAAAATGTCAAAAAAGAGACGTCAACTGGACACACTGACAGAGACTTGTATGATACCTTCCATCTCTCTCATTTTCACTCTCTTTCTCTACGATCTCTCTTTCTCCCTACCCCCTCACACCCCCTGACTCATCGCTCTTTCTCCATCTGAGCGGTATATCTCCTTGTTCCCATCCACTTGTCCGACCAGCAGCACAAACATCTCACACGTCTGTCCGAGATGTAGCTAGACCTCTCCCTTTCTATTGACTGATTTGTTATTCCAAGGGCACGAACGAGCGTTGGTCGTCTCAAAGGAGTTTAGATAGCTGATTTCAATCGTTCCCGATCCCCAACTTCACAATCCCCTTTTCCCAGTCCGCGAGTCTAAATACGTCTGGCTGAGTATTTGCATTGAGGCCTTTGGTTTCGTCGTAGTCCGACCCGTCGATCAAGCCGTTCATCGAGGCGGTGATTCGGACGTCATGCCTTAAAGCGAAAAATGGGGAGCTGAATTTATTTTTTTTTGTATTTTTTTTTTGGTGAAAGAATCGATCTAACAGAAATACGTGTAAAAATATACGTGAACTACATAATCCAAGAGACGCAATGTAGTCGACCCAAAGTTTTAAGCTTCTTGTCAACACGTTTCGTTTCGTTGTACAGGCAGCGGAACGACGTGCGTCCTATGTGTGAAAAAACATTCCCTGTCTTCATTCTTAAAACTTTGCCAAGAATATTTTATTCGGAAGGAAAATGATCTATTTAAGAGGATCTATTTTCAGATAACATGATATCTTATCCATGTTATCATCGGACCGTTTAGCTTGTATCCTAATCAAACAAGTGAAAAGAAAAAGCACTCAAAGAAAACATTATGTAAGATGGACGCAAGAGTGGCACAGTTGATCTTTCCCGCGTACGGAACAAGAACACAATTTTTGACAAGCCTTTTGTTCCTTCTCTTGGCATTTTGATAAGGCAAATAATAATACAAATTTATAGACATATAAATGCATATCGTCTCATTATAAATTCATTCATCACCATCTTCGATTATCCCTTCTAAGTTTAAGAAAAAGAAAAATTTTCAGCTTGCATTTTATGTCGTCTTTGTGAATCCAAATCTTACATCTTTCCACTGTCGAATGTCTATTTTATGCTACAGTCACACAGACACTTACGTTGAGTTACGTCCGGTTGTGTCTTTTCTTTTCTGCGGATCCCTACAGATGCCTACCCGTCATAGTCAGTAGTGGAAATATTGATACTTTAGTTCATACAGTAAAACAAAGAAATAAATATGAAATGATAGAAAAGAAGATGAAATAAGATTAAAACAACACAAACGTATCTATACGTAAGTGTCTGTGTGACTGTAGCATAAAATAAGACTCATCAGATCTAAATACCGGATTTAGAAAGTTCATCAATATAAATTGTCGTCGAATCCATTATATGAATACTTTAATATGAGAGAGACCTTTTTATATTATGATGCCCTTCTAAAGTACAATGTTTTAAATGGAAACCCAACCCAAGGAGAAAATTACACTGTTAGAAAATTTCTCCTTAAAAAACAGGAAAGTTCCTGCAGCAGAGTCTCGAGAACACCAGTAACCTTACTGCACAAATTTGCAGTGAAATTACAGAAAATTGGTATATGAGGAGTGAAAATTTACCAATTTTCTTTTTTCAAACAGACTTGTTTTGTTAATTTGCAGAAAATTTCCCGTTATGAAAATATACAGAATGATTCTGTCATACATATACAGAATGATTCTGTATTTTTTTTCTCCTAAAAAAACAGAAAAAGTTCCTGCAGCAGAGTCTCGAGAACACCAGTAATTTTACTGCACAATTGGTAAACACAATTTACAGTAAAATAACAGTACAATTACAGAAAGATGGTATATGGGGTATGTAAATTTAAAAGTACACATAATTATATTATCATACATAATACAGAACGGTTTTGTATTTTTCTCTCTGCAAAATCTTCTGTTTTTTTTAACAGTGTAGTCTTTACAGGAAAGAGTAAATGAGAGGAGCAATTGAAGATGCTAGTACAAGATGTTCCTATGTTATAGTGCAGTCACACCGGCCAGACCGACCTCAAACCAACTAACAAACAAACCATCTTGAAATTTTCATTTAATTGTAGTTGGTTTGAGGTCGGTCTAGCCGGTCTGACTGCACTAAAACATAGGAACATCTAGTACTAGCATCTTCAATTAGAAACGAAAAGGTTCTTAAAATCGGTCATAAAATATCGGAGTTATGGAAGTTTAGAAAGTCTTAATATATATATATATATATATATTTTACGGGGATCCTCAAAATTTCCTTCAAACGGTTGATTTTGTGGACAATTCTGCATATGTTCATATTTGTCGTTTCTATCGCATATTCCTAATTGCCTCCTGCTGACCTTGCAGTCTAGGGTGTGAAAACATGTATATCTTCCCATAATATTATGTTAAGCTCAGAAGGGTTGTGATGCACTTTCAAATATAATCGGCAAAATCTATGAATAAAAAAAAAAGAAAAAAAAAAAAAGAAAAAGAAAAAGCTTGTTCGCCGGGACCCCGACTTTTAATATAAAACATTTTAATAGTTATTTTATTGACATATACATTATAAAAATATTTTTAGATTTCAATTTTCTAGTGATATGTTTTGTCATAAAATCTTTCATTCCATCTACAGGTAAATAAAAAAGTGCTCTATGTAAATTTCTTCGTAAAGATAAAAAAGAAATTAGATCACGAAGAACTACCTGATGCATGATGACATTTTATTTCATATAAAGCTCCATCCCAAAAGGTAATTATCATGGTTTCCTGTAGAATTATGTTAAATCACAAAATTGCTTTTAACCAATCAATGAACGATAAACTTAGAATGGGGATAGCAATTTAAGTTTATTAAGTTATACATTTAAAGAAGGTATACATGGTATAGGAAAGATGTTTGTCTCTCAAAGTCATTTTAAGTTCATGCCCTGGTTTGTATTTAACGGTGTCATGGGTCATATTATTTGCGGTATGCGCATGATTTAATAATCTCTACTTTACTTAGAAATATGATTAATAATGCAATTCAATCCAGTAAATGATGGAAATATTTAAATGCATTTCAAAATAGCTCGCAGTCAAACGCACTTGATATGAAGTGGTGTATTTTAAATACATACGAGCCCTTAAGCCATGACAGATTTAAGCCTCTGACATTTCGATTTTCCCAACCGATAATACTTATCTATTTCACCATCCGTTTCGTTTTTTCTGTCTTGGATTTTGATCACACTAGGGCTTGATATGATATGAAGACGTCAAATTTCCAGATAGTCTTATTATATTCATAGTTTTAAAACGTAAAAATCATTATCTGTTTTCATTCCATTAACTGATCGGTGATATCTAATTAAAACAATTCGCCATAATACATAACTTGAAGAAGCTTTTGGGCTTAGTTTATTTCCGGATCAAAGAACTCCATTGCAATGTCCAAATATTCGGATTAAAGAACCCCTTTTTAAGTTTGGATTAACTAACCTATTTAAAAAAAATATATTTAAGAACCCTATTTGACTTGATTGAATAACCATATTTCTTTTTCTGACCAACGAACTCAATTTCATTTAGAATTTTTTTTTAGCTTTAGTCCAACTTCGGATAAAAGAATCTTGTTACATTTTTGGATAAAAAACCCCCTCTTTTTCAGCATCGGATTAAAGAAATCTTTTTCAATTTCGGATTAATGAAAACATTGTACTTTAGAAAACTCATCCGTCGAGCAAAGTCTTTCAAAGATCAAAAGTACAAAAATCACCATGTTCTAGTCAATAAGAGTGCTTTTAAAATTTTACTATTTTATTTTTCACATTTCACAATGTTATAGTTTTCATATAACTGGATCAGCAAGTTAAGCGTAATGACAACATAACAAAATTAAAAAAAAAAGCAAAGATGACAGTATTAATAAGGAATAGCATGAAAGCGAGGAACGTATTTAAAAGCGACCTTGATAATGGGAAAGAGAGAGAGAGAAAGTGAGATAAAGAGAGAGAGAGAGAGAGAGAGCGTGTGTGTGTGTGTGTGTGTGTGTGTGTAAAGAGGGTGCGTGTGTGTGTGAGTGTGTGTGAGAAGGAAAAGGAGACAGAGAGAGAGAGATATCGTGCGTTGTGTGAGAGAGGGTGTGTGTGTGTGTGTGTGTGAGAGAGAGAGAAAAGGGATAGAGAGAGAGAGAGAGATCGTGCGTGGGGGAAATATCGGATTCGGGATTTTGAGAAATCAGACGGCAATTGTCTGAAGTACATCATTGAATTTGTTCATTATTCATGCTGCAGGATAGTGTCTATTTGTGTCCTGCATAGATCCAATACTGAAAAGGTGAAAATGTCTCAGAGTTCTAAGCGCCACAGGTAACGATTCTTTAATTCCTACCTATGGGTATTGAAATAACGCTTTGAGAGGTACATATGTGCATGAATTCGGTTCTAGGACAATTACCCCCTGTGAACGCAATTACCCCCGACATACCCCCGGACAAATACCCCCCGGGACAATTACCCCCAGGACAATTACCACCCGCGGACAATTACCCCCGGGACAATTACCCCGAGGGACAATTACCCCCCCGAGGACAATTACCCCCCGAGGACAATTACCCCCGGACAATTACCCCGACAATACCCCCGGACAAATTACCGGCCCCGTAGACAATTACCCCGGAGCAATTACCCCCGGACAATTACCCCCGAGGACAATTACCCCCCGGGGACAATGTACCCCCGGGAGCATTACCCCCGGACAATTACCCCCGGAGAGTTACACCCGATCAACTACCCCCGACGACATTACCGCCCCCTCACAGGCATTGATGTTGGAATCAAGCGGCGCGCCATTGTGGGTCTCGCTCGGTTGGTCGCAGGTTTTCTAATTATTTTCTACTTGATTTTATCATAATGAATATCTCTTTTCTCTTTCATATTTCTCTTTCTCCTTTGCCTCTCTCACTTTCTTCTTTTCCTTCCTTTTTTATCCCCCCTCCTCACCATCTGCGCCATGAAAAAAATGGGGGGGGGGGCTTGAGCCCCAAGCCCCCCCCCCCGTTTGGATACTCATAATATGCATCGGAAATATGTAAACGGGCCCTCATATTACCTTTTATTTTCATAGAACAACAATTTGAACATTCTGAAAGGACACAAATACACTAATAATCACATGTTGAATATCTCTGATTCATCTCTGATTCCAACTGATATGATTTTTAATTATTTTTTGTTTAATTTCATCAAAAAAAGGATAAAACCGTGGTCTGAACCCATGGTTTCTAAGGGCGGCAATAAAGGTCATAATTAATAACCTCCATAAATTAAAAAATTAAGTGAAATATTAACTAAAGCTTAATATTCAATTTATGTAAAATAAGGTTAATCGTAAAATTAAATATCATACATAAGTTATTCGTTATGGCCCAGATGACCGCCAATAGAAACCATGGTTTCGGACCACGTATTTGTGCTGAATTCTACCGTTGGGAATATGAGGGCCAGTTTACATATTTTCTGATGCATGTGTATCCAAACAGGGGGCTTGGGGTGCAAGCGCCCCCTCCCCATTTTTCCATGGCGCAGAAGGCGCCGCTAAACAAAACAAAAAAAGGGGAAGAGGAGGGTGGTGAGGTGGTGTGGTCGAATGGATAAGTCGGCGGACGACGATCACAAGGTAGCGCGTTCGAAATCCCGTCCATTCCACTAATGTCCTTTGGCAAGATATTAATCTGAATTTGCCAGACTACCCTAGTAAGGTAAATGGGTACCGGTAGGAAGAAATTCCTCGAATGGGCTAAAGCCCTTTTATAGGGCAGCTATGCTATAGCCGGGTAATAATATTACTGCGCCACTAAATAGTTTACTAGATTAGTCGGCGCATATAAAATGCTTAATATTTGATATTATTATTAAAATTATTATTAAAGGAAGAAGAAAAGGAAAAAAAGGGAAAAATAAGAAAGTGTTGTGTGTGAGAGAGAGAGAGAGAGAGGGAGAGAGAGAGGCAGAGATAGAGAACAGGAGAAAGATAATATAAAAAAGAGAAAGGGAAAGAGAAAGCCATTAAGATAAGATCAAGTAGAAATAATTCGAAAAACTTGGCGAACACGCAGGCGAGACTCACAATGGGCGCCGCTTGATTCCAACATCAATTGCCGTGGAAGGGGGGGGGGGGGTACTGTCCGGGGTAAATGTCCTCGGGGGTAATTGTCCGGGGGTAATTGTCCTCGGGGGTAATTTTCCTTGGGGTATTGTTCGGGGGTTAATTGTTCGGGGGTAATTGTCCTGGGGATAATTGTTCCGGTGGTAATTGTCCTTTGGGGTAATTGTCCGGGGGTAATTGTCTCGGGGGGTAATTTTCCTTGGGGTAATTGTTCGGGGTTAATTGTTTGGGGGTATTGTCTAGGGATAATTTGTTCCGGGGTAAGTGTCTTCGGGTAATTGTCTGGGGGTAATTGTCCTCGGGGTATTCCTGGTGAATTGTTCGGGGTTAATTTGTCGGGGTAATTGTCTAGGGGATAATTGTTCCGGGGGGTAAGTTGTCCTTCGGGGTAATTGTCCGGGGGTAATTGTCCCTCGGGGGTAATTTTCCTTTGGGGTAATTGTTCGGGGTTAATTGTTCGGGGTAATTGTCCTGGGGATAATTGTTCGGGGGAATGTCCTCGGGGGTAATTGTCCTGGGGTTAGTTTGTCCTGATACGAAATATAAAAGAGAAAGAGAGAGAGAATTCATTAAGATAAGATCGAGTAGAAAATAACTTCGAAAACCTGCGAGCGAGACAATGGGCGCCACTTGATTCAACATCAATGCCTGTGAGGGGTATTGTCTGGGGGTAATTGTCCTCGAGGGTAATTGTCCGCGGGGGTAGTTAATTGGCGGGGGGTAATTGTCCTCGGGGGTATTGTCCTCAGGGGGTAATTGTCTGGGTAATTGTCGGGGGGGGGGGGGTAATTGTCTGGGGGGTAATTGTCGCGGGGGTAATTGTCCGGGGTAATTGTCCGGGGGTAATTGTCCCGGGGGTAATTGTCCGGGGGTAATTGTCCTCGGGGTAATTGTCGGCGGGGGTAATTGTCCGGGGTAATTGTCCTCGGGGGTAATTGTCCTCAGGGGTATTGGTCGGGGGTAATTGTTCCGGGGGGTAATTGTCCTCGGGGGGTAATTGTCCGGGGGGTAGTTGTCCGGGGTAATTGTCCGGAGGGTAATTGTCCTGATACGCATGAATTCACCGAAAGGATCAAGACGCCTACTCTTATAATAAGCGAAGAGGCGTGAGTTATTGACCGACCAGTCAGTGACAAAGTTTGAATGCTTTCGTTATTTTGTACGGGATATGGTTTACGAGTTCAGTCACACTTTCATTCACTCATATGTATTGCACATGTTTACACCCGGAAAAATCCCATTCCAAACACATTTTACGAAACTATTACAAAGGTATTAAGTCAGCATAGAAAATAATTTGCTCTCCTGGAGCTTGGGAATCCCCCAGTGACATCTCAAAAGAGGCATTACACAAATATTACTGCCCATTGATCACATCGATTATTATACAGAAACAACCATAATGAATCGGAAATGATATAATTCCTGTAGAATTTGTGTACATATAGCAACAAAACCTGCTGAAAACAGGGCAATAGCCCACTTTATAATATGACGGTTTCCCCAAGTACATCCCTAACCAAGTTTCATTTGACAAGAAAGTCTTGCAAATGACATTTGACCTCTCTATGTGACCCCGGCAGCAGTGCATCATGATGTTAACCCACCACATCTATCACCCAAGTCATTGAACTAGCAGTTGACAAGATCGAGTCCTAAGGGAGTCTAGCAGGTAAACTTTAAGGTTTGAAATAAAATGACCTTTGACCTTACCATGTGACATCCGATACCATATGGAGGTCCCCCAAGTGCATCTATGACACAGGTTTAGTAGAAAAGGGAGCAACGGTTACAAAGTTGTTTGTTTTAAGAGAGTCTTGCCAGTAAACTCTAACATTTGACATCAAATGACCTTTGACGTCTCTTTGTGACCTCCGAGAGCACCGCAACATGATGCATTAATTAACCACGTTTGGTTGCCATTGGTCCAGTAGTTGCTAAGTTATGCGTCATAAGAGAGTCTTGCAAACAAACTGTAACGTATTAAAAAAAAGACCTGCAGGTACTTTAAAACAATGTGACCTTAAATGACCTTAGACCTCACCAATGGACCTCTGACAGCACTGCAACATGATGGTACCCCTAGTGCATCTACCACCCAAGTTTTGTTTTCATTGGACCAGCATTTGCCAAGTTATGTATCATACGAGTCTTGCAAGTAAAGTGTGACGGACGGACGGACAGACGCCATTCGGAGCCCTAATTCTCGCCTTCACCTCCGGTGGGCGAGAAGGCACAACACGATTTACTTTGGCCATAATGATAGAAACATGTGCATGTTTGTTTACTGTTGACTTTTACATTATTTAATAATTTATAAATGTGATAATATGTTATGTAATATACTATTTGTCATATATCTTTTTACTGCCACCAATGAAAAGTGAGAAATGGAATACTAATGCCTTGTTTCGAAATGAATTGATAGCATGGACCCGAAATAATCTGACTCAGAAATTGATAATTCATTCCATTAGTACTGAGATCACACTCCAGGGTGTGTTAAGAGTTTGTGTTCTATTAAAAATGTGTAAAGTACCCCGTGGAGATCAGTTTCTATACAGTGCGTCTCAGAAAAAGTGTAACTTGGAGCATCAATCCATTTTGTGGATGCATGGATGATGATATTTTCCTCTCCTTTGGCACCTGATACTTTAAAGAAAAAAAAAAGACACGTGTCAATGGGCAAGGAGACATTGAAGTCAAAATTTCAACATCAAATTGCGCAATGTCAATAGTTTTCAGAGATTTGGTTAAAGAAACCCAACCACCTTACAGAGTACAGGAATGAAATGAAAATAAACAATTACTTTCTAACTCAAGGTCGTCGCATCCTTGCATATCTCGCCCATATTATGCGCAAGTTGATTTTGACAATTCGATTTCAAGCACTTCTAGCTCATAACACTCAGGAATTATTTGCCTTTCCCGAGTTGACTAACAATGCCGCTTTTGGACACACTGTATATTGGTTCGGCTTTCAGACCCTCTACCATTTTGTCATGACCGATGAGAAACGAGAGAATTGATATTTTTGTGAAAGGAAACCACGACGGGTGTAAAATAATTAGAGAAAGATGGGGAAGAAAGAGATGAGGAGAAGGCTAGATTCAATGAAAAAAATCATTGGCTTACGTACAGAGAGTACTAGGGGGAATGTTGCCCCCTAAAAGAAGAGATACAAAGATTTCGTGAAAAATGAAAAAGAAAAAAAAGAAAAAAAGAAGCGAATTCTATTATTTTATAGATTGGTGTATCCTATACATGCCTTAGCAATTTATCCTCAAATAGAATTAGACGGTCCCCAAGTGTCCAAGACCAGTTATTCCACTGCCGACAGACGTGCCTGACGCCCTTGTGTCTTCCACTAGCGGGATACCTGGATCCCATCCCAGCTGAAGGATCTACCCACTTGTTGTTAAACTTTCTGGGACGCCACTTATTGGTTTGCAATAATAATGTTAGTCTCCAAACTAGGAGGTAAGTTGGCCTTGATCAAACTTCTGAGGGAAACCTACCGCTTTTTATCGACCTTCCGTATAAAATAGTCGGACAAGCAATTCGTGATGGATAATTTCTTATTTGTTGTTCAGCCCTCTCCATCCCTTATCGTGTAGACTTCTCATCCGTTGCCTCCTTCAAAATGCATGTATTCGGTTCGATCTGGGACAAGCCATATTTAATTTCCACTCTAAAACCGGGTGAAATAAATCAAACATGCATCGCGTCGACTGCTAATTCTTGTCTCTATTTTATATGTGGTTTGTTCCCATTGGCACATTCTACCATGTTCTCTAAGAAATAATTCGAAATTTATGAAGAAAGATTATTTACTGGGTCTATAGGTTTGAATAGTGTGTTGAACCCTTTACTTTCGTTTTGAAGAACAAATAATGTATGCATGTATTTATGGGCTTGCAACTTTGAATAAGACTTGATAATAATAATGACGATGATCATAATAATAACAATAATAGTAATAATAATAATAATAATAATAATAATAATAATAATAATAATAATAATAATAATAATAATAATAATAATAATAATAATAAAAACAACAACAATAATAATAATAAAAATAATAATAATAATAATAATAATAATAATTAAAAAAAATAGAAAAGGAAAGTAACTTTGATTTTTTTTACCCAGATTATGTGTCTATTTTTGAAATATTTAATTTTTTACCTAATATTGAAAAATTAATATATTAAGTAGGCTAGGTACATGTGAATTAGGTATTGTTTTTTTTTTGCCCATACTAAATTTATCTAAAATTGATTATTTTTTTTATTACAAGTACTGGTATAAATTATTTGCTTCAGCGTTTATTGCTTTAGAGTTCAAATCAAAAAGGCAAAAATAAAATTAATATTAACAATAATAATAGTGGGTATTTTAATATAGCAGGTCCGTCTTTCGACGCTCATGGCGCTTAAAGCGTTCACTTATTACTACCGTAATGACTGGTTACTGTTAAGATATATAATAAAATGTACCTTTTCATACTGACCCCACTACGAGAACATAAAAAAAAAAAACCTTCTTAAAATGCAACGCCTTTTTAAGACAAACAGATCTTGTGTGAGTTTTCTCGGCTAGCTGATCGATAATGTATTGGGACTAATTCTGCATCACCGCCAACCTTTTAAAACAGATCCGAACATCAACAGCTGCCGAAAGGTCGGATTAACTTGTTGCTTTTTATAAATAATTCCCATGGCTCCCATCCAGATTAAAAACTGCCAATTCGCCCCCACACCGCTCAGACACGACATGCTGAAGGACAGCATGTTTATCCTGCAAGCCACGTGGTCAAAAATTAAACAACAATTTACAAAACTAAACAAAAAACAAAGGTAGCCTTTTACATTCATATACAGTACTTGCAAGAAAACCAAAAGAAGCAGCTTTCTAGAGCACATGCATAAGATGTTACTTATACAGTGATATTGTTATATTGGAAACGTCTTTTTCTGATATAACATTGTTAGGTGGTAGAAATTGCAAAATAATAATGATAATAATAATAGTAATAATGATAATAATAATAGTAATAATAATAACAATAATGATGATAATCAGTTCTTTTCCATTGCGAAAAGCATGTTTCTTTCTTTAACGAAAAAGAAAAGAAACAACAAGTAAAGAGATATCAAATATACACGTAAAGCAAAGAAAAAAAAAAGCTGTCGGGCACTAAGTTCATTATACAAATTAAGCATTAAATAAATGCTTATAAAGAGAAGCCTTAAATTTCCTGATTGTTTGGGAGTGCATGCCATGAGACATACACTGTAAACATAAATTAGTCATTGGTGCTTATAAATTAGTCAAAACGACTAATTTATATTAGTCCAGTCTCAGTGACTTAATTACCTCAGTCAAGACTAGTTTAGGTAAGTCATTTTGACCAATATAAACAAGACATTTAACAAATGACTTATTTACATTGGTCACATGACTAACAAATGACATGTAGACCTACAAATGACTTATTTATGGTCAGAGGCTAGGCCTACGGCGCACGTAACAGTGATTCGCAGTCAAACCACACGGACACATGCCGACATGGTAAAAACAAAACGACATCGAATGCAACGCCCAAGAACATGAAGAATTAGATCCAACTCAGGATATGTTGAAAATGCTTTTAAAGACCAAGGTAAGTTTATGTCATATTCTATTTTTAACGCGAATCCCGAACATGGAAGAAAATGTGATGTTAAATTATTATTGTAGCCCCACATGCTCAATTCCACGTTAGTTGTATGCTTATATCATGGAATACTAGTATTTTTAGTAATTTGTAGTTGCAGAACACGCTCTATACTCGGATGGTGTGCTGAATGATTATAGTTATGATATGATGATCAATAATTAGTATCGTTGAATATATTCATGTAAAGAATCAAAGGAAAGAGTTCCTCTTGCGACAGCCACTCAAAAAAAAAAAAAAAAAAAAAAAAAAAAAAATCGATAACAACACACCTGTGCGCATGCGTCTCTATAATTCATCGGACGTCAACCTTTTGCTATTCAAAATTGATTCAAAAATTAAAAAAATCCTCGGCAGTGCTCAAGCCGTCTCGTTGGTGTAGTGGTGTGAGAGTGAGACAGTGACGCTGGTGACTCGGGTTCGACTCCTGCTATTCCTCTATGTGTTTTTTGACTAAATAAACTGGAAGTTGTGTTTTGTTGTTATTTTTATTATTAAAAATATCTTTTTTTTTTTTTTTTTTTATATAACGCTCTAACCATAACCCTAACCCTAGTCTATGTTTAAAATATTATTATAAACAATTTCCACATGTAGGCCTATATTTTTCAATTTGGGTAGCTGTCGCAAAAGGAACTCTTGCCGGATCGAATTTAATTTGTAAAAGATGAAGGTGGTGCAGCTCCCCCCCAAAAAAAAAATAAATAAAAAAAATAAAAATAAAATAAATAAAAACCTTTTTATTTAACATTTATTTTCATTAATTTTTCATGCAGAATGCCAGACATCTCCATGTGATCTACAACATCTCTATCAACTCAACATAGCACAGCAAAAGTGTCAACCACAGTCACAGATGAAGCTTCGCAACAGAAGTATCACTCAAACACTTACATCTATCCTACGAAGACAGACAGCTTACAGACCCATCTGCTTTCACGCGCTCCAGATTCATAGAATGTGTTTCTTCGTCAGACGATTTCCTGCTTCTTTTTATAGGGCCTACCGGTGAGTTGTTTTTATAATTGTTCACATATTTTAATGTATGATCATGAGCAATGTATACACGTACATAACAATATTTCCTATTATTAATTTATAACATATATATTTTCCCCCTTTTACATGATTGAAGGTGATCATGCGTGAGCTATTTGTTCAACTTTCTGAAAGAGAAGGCATCAAAATGAGTACTGGAATGGATTCAAAACACCGAAAGCTTCTCCAGCTAGATCTGAGGTATTTTCATTTCATGTTCAATAATTCTGTACTTGAATCTGTATAATGAAATCATTTTGAATAACAATCTCACCTTTTAGAGGGAGTGTATTTTAGATATTGGACTAAATGGTTAATTTCGCCAAATTGAATGCCAACATTTCTTTAAATTAGAGCTTTGCAATATTATTGTCATTGCAGGTATTTTTTTTTTATTGTTTCACATATTTAATTGCAATTTACTTATAATTTAGCTTATAGTACATTATGTCTCATATTTTTATGTTGGAATTAAGACACCTTTCCAATATGGAGTGGTCATATGTTCTACTTGAAAGAGACTCAACAACTGCTTGAATGCCTTTTTTAAACACAATTTGTACCATTTAAACTGATTTTTTTTTTTTGTAATGATTTTTTAAGTTATGAATGTTATGTTATAATTGTTAATGTCACATATATTGCAACACTGAATTCACCTGGCTGGATAATAGGTTAGAGCGGTCCGCCAGACTGTAGTTATTTTGTTAACTTTGCCCAAGGCCTGGCAGCCCCCCAGGTGAAAACAGTGTCTTAACATTTTTGTGTTCTTTAATAATATGTTTTTATATGGAATCAATTTTATTTATATTGTATGTCATCTTTCTGCCGAATAGAATAATAATAATAATAATAATGATAATAATCATAAATAATAATAATTAATAATAGTAATAACTAATTTGAATGACTATTTAATAATTAGTAATTAATAATTTAGTAAATTTGAAAATCAAATGAATTCATGTAAGAATTAGATCATGATGAGAGAGACAAATATTTCAATTATTATATAGATGCCCTTCCAGGGATTTTATAATGCCTGTCTAATAATTCTTTTTATTTTAATGGCCTTATTTTTCAGGAACATCGTTCAAGGCATATTCACTGTGTATGAAGAATTCATTATGACACTTTTCTGTCTTCGACGTGTTTACAATCGTGGACTGGCAGATACATTTGGAATTGGAACATTTTGAAATTTTTCTGGACCTTAAACTGCGACCACTTCTCATCAAATGGACAACAAAGGAACAAGTTTAGGGCAAGTCTTCCGAGAGTTTTAGATATTTTCAAGAAACACTAGAACAATTATAGAGTGTACTGAAATATCTAACCCCATCAACGCCTTGTTCTCAAAGAATAACTTTCATCTTAATAAACATCACAATACTCCAAGCTCTTAGTTGCAACATTTCCAAGGGTACCTTCATTTCCTCTCAGCTTTGGAGGTAGTGTATCAGATTAAAAGATCACACAAGAATCTGGTTGCTTGAACCACATTGAACATGGCGATGGCGTCATGACTGATCGTTGTTTTCTCATAAGAGACCTCCGAGCAAAAAGGGGGAGCAACATTAAAACATACCACCATTTGTACATTGGAAGTAACTCAACACACACGCAACAGTCAAGACACGTCGCATTGAATCAGCAAGGATTCACGTTGAACGTGCTATCGGACGATTTAAGACTTTCTCAGAGTATTGAATGGAGTTGTACCTTTGTTGAGCTGGGGGAATATTTGCTATTTGTTATTGCTGAAATTTCCAAGACAAACTGAACTTCAGATACATGCTATTTCCTGCATTTCTATTTTTTTTTCTATTCTGCATAATGTTCTTGTATTCAAACCTTTATATTACACTGTACCACGTACTTTAACTTGTTTGAATGTACTGCATGCAGTGAAATGCAACATGTCATGTATACATGTACATATTCAAAGCATTTTATTATTTGAAGTGAAGGTGATGATTGGGAATTTCTTCATTGAAACCAATATTTTCGAGTTTACATTTATGCGTTTTAATTTACTTTTTTTTTTTAAATATAAATTTGTATTAGACTTTTCCATTCTTCTCCATCCTGGTCTCTCTTTCTCCCTCTGTCCTCCCCTCTTGTTCTCCTTTCACTTTTACTCTTACTCTGTGTCTTCCTCACCCTCTCACTCTCTTCCTCCTATGCTATTTAAGTGTATTGGCCTCACAAATTTGCCTTTTAGTACAGTAATAACACTATGATGTCTTGATAGGCTATTTACTATGTAATCCTCATTACAACAATTCAGAGTATCTGCTTTCATGATAACGTTAACTATTACTAAGTATGCTATATATTTTTATAATTTATGTTGTACTATGTAAAAATGAAATTTTGTAAATATGTTTTATCGAGTTAAAAGTATAGACCATTATTATTATTATTATTATTATTATTATTATTATTATCATTTATAGCCCGATTATGTTGAAATAGATCTGTTTTAAATCAAGAAGAGATTTAGTTGCTTCATTTCTTTTGTTTTCACATAAAATATGGCCTTAAAATGATGACCAGCTAAAATAAGTCATTTGACTAATATTTGGCTTTGTCTGACTAATTAATTCTAGTCATCTGACTAAATCCAAAAGTGTCTGAAATGACTAAACTTTAGTTATTTGACTAATTAATTCTAGTTATCTGACTAAATCCAAAAGTGTCTGAAATGACTAAACTTTAGTCATTTGACTAATTAATTCTAGTCATCTGACTTAATCCAAAAGTGTCTGAAATGACTAAACGTTAGTCATCTGACTAATTAATTCTAGTCATTTCAGACATATTGCAGGACTAATTTTTATTAGTCAAATCGTTGTGAACTTGATTAAAAAGAAAAAAAACACAACAAAAACGAGTGGGACGGGGCAATTACGCGGTAGCAATCATTAAAAAAAAAAAATAAATAAACAAACAAATAAAACAAACCAGAAACAAAAACAGCGTAATATACATGCATAATAATAATAATAATAGTGATAATAATAATAATAATAATAATAATAATAATAATAATAATAATAAAAGAATAAATTGACACACACACACACACACACACACACACACACACACACACACACACAACACACACCCCTCTCAAGCACAAAACATGACATATATTTCTTGTACATAATGATCGTTCCTAACACAATTCAAAGATTTTGCTTTTATATATGTTAAACTAATTCTACATTTTTTATTATTCGTTTATGGAAATTGATAAAGGTGGAATATTTTTTTCTGGCTCAAGCGACATTATGTTGCTCCAGCTTTTATTTCTTGAATTGTGTTTGTCACTGCTTTCACTTTTTGGGATCCTGGCTATATCTTGGACGTTCCCTCAACCCTTCCCGTTGATTTTTCTTCCAAAAAGTTTGTCCCCCCAAGATGGCCATTTTTGTCATTTTTTCTTATTTTTGGGGCCCCTTTTTGATTACGCGACCCTTCAAGGCCCCTCAGTCCTACCCCAAGGAAACACGTCAGAGGTGCAGTGTGGTACTGTTTTTAAAGTTAAAATTAGTTTTATGGTGACAGGCTCGACTCTTTTGACTAGGGGAGGGGTCAAAATTAATAAATAAAATAATAATTGGGGTGTAAAGGTTGCTATTTAATTATTTAGTTTTCAGCATAAAGGTGGAAAAAATATTCCGAATTCTAACCAATCACGCTTTTTACTTCAACCTTTCCCCTAGACAACAGACCTAAGCTTGTCACCATAAATCTAGATTTAGTATTAAACATTACACCTCAGACGCGTTTCCTGGGGGTAGGACTTGGGGGGGGGGCTTCAATCAGCCGGGTAAACAAAAAGGGGCCCCAAAATGAGAAAAAAATGACAAAATGGGCATCGTGGGGGTTGACAAAACTTTTTTGGAAAAAAAAATCCCCTTGAAGTTTTGGGAAAAAGTTCAAAATAAAGCTGAAAAGTAAAAGCAGGAACAAATATGTTCAAGAAATTAATGCCGGAGGAATGTTGTTAGAGCGCCAAAAAAATATTCCACCTTTATGACGGACAATGTAGATGTATTACATTTCATGGAAAGATTTCTGTTAAGTCACGTGAACGTACATTACGCAACAAATATAACTTCAATCAGCCTTTTAACAGTCCTACAAAGGAACGGCCTCTAGTAGAATCGCCAATGAGCTGATGAGATACTATTTGAATGGTGCCGTTAATATTTAATATTATTTGATAAATACCAACAAGTTTGTGCTATCACTATTGATTTGAGAGTGTATTTTGGCGCTCCCGCAATATATCTGCATTAAATGCAGGAAAGACGTCAAGTGCCTGTCATGACAAAGCATGGATATATAGGTTAAGTGCTGTTATACAAGAGTTATGCAATAAATGTGTATTTGTTATACAAGTATTAAATATCTTTTAAAAACATGGTAGTTTACAACCCAACCCCGCATTCGTCGGCATGGTTTTCATAAAAAAGAAAAAAGAAACAAAAAATGGGAATTGCCCTCCGGATTTCAGATTTTGTTTTCACAATGTAGACGTACTACTCATGCTAGAAAATAGCACCAAACGTACCGTATAATATTTACTACTATAAAAATATTGTATAATACATGTAATGAGTTTCCCTAAGGTATTTACAAATTTTGTTATAATTATTATAATTATCAAAGTTATAACTATTTTGATTGTTTCGATAACCCCGACCACCAATATAGTTATCACATTATATATATATAAAAGGGTATTAAACAAAAGCTAATCATTTTTTAAAACGAAACATAACGTTCTTGTTTGTAATGATAACTTTATGGTTGTGAAAAGCAAAAATATGTACCACCTTCTATTTTTCTGACTTGTTATTTTCCTCGTCAATAGGGGGGAAAGGAAAGGGGGTTGTCTATGCGTTCGCATGTTAAATATTAAAATTCTCAAGGCAATCACACACTTCCCTTAATAAGTAGATGTAATTTTCTAAGTGAGATCGGTTAATAATTCAAATTTAATTTAGTGAGGCAGGCGTTTAATTTATCATCCTATATCACCTTTCGTATAAAAATCCGCCATGCTGATGAGTATTTTCTTTTTCCAATAGAAGCATTCCGTGCAGAAAATCATTTGATAGAGTAAAACGCCCACGGTTTAATGATTATGTCGCAGTATGCCTCCTTTCCCTTATAAGCGTTCCTTTATGGTTCATTTAATAACAAGACCAATAGGCAGGGAAAGTGAATTCGGGCACGGAAACTTATTGTGGGGGAAAATGATGTATGATTGAACAGTAACGAGGCAGTCGTCTTTTGGGAGAATGTAATATACGACGAATTATGTTGAGAGAAAACGTGCTCCCATCCTTACGATGAAACTCAGATTATTTTCATGACATTACAAGCGTATAGTAATTGGGTAATTTAGTATTCTAAATAACAAGGGTGATATCTATCACCATGTCAGGTCAGATTTCATTCAGGCCTTGGCCTTGTAGGTTGGGTGTGAATGTGTGTGTGCGTGTTTCTGGGTGTGGGTGCTGGTGTCAGCGAGAGTGTTCCTGTATTGTGTGCTTCCGTCTTTGGGTGTGTGGTGTGCGTGCTTGTGGGTGGCAGGGTGGGTGAGTGTAAGCATGAGGGTGTGTGTGTCAGGGGGTCGCTACATGTGTGCATCTTCGGGTGTGGATGTGAGTGTGAGTAGGTCAGGAAATTGGTTGGGGCCTTATGTGTGTGTGTGTTGAAGAGCAATAGGGTGTGGTTATTTTTACGTATAGGCAGGGTCATTTCAAATTCTGAATACTAATAGGAACATTCCAATCTTTACAAGGAATCCATCCAATCCTTTTAAATGTCACCTAACGACCAACACCTCTTTAGTATGAGAAATCATCAAAATATAGAATATAAGTAAGGCTTAAAGGGGAAGTTCACCCTGGGTTTAAATTGGTTTTAGAAAATGCAGAAAATAAAATAAAAATATGAGTGAAGGTTTGGAGAAAATCGACCAACAAATAATGAAGTTATGAATATTCAAGCTTTTGATTCTGTCACAGATCACGTCACGTGCGAGCAGTTCTCTCATGTGTAATGTAGTGTAAATTCCATTAAGTGTCTTTTTTCAAAAGAAAAATAATGATGTCATCTGTGCTGTCGATATATATCATCAAACATATGGTTCATATACATGCCTCTATCGACTTGGCCCATTCCTTTATCAAGAACCATGAAAAAATACAAATTTATGGAATTAACATACACAACACATGGGAGAGCTGCTCGCACGTGACGTCACAGAATCAAAACTTTACATATTCATAACTTTGCTATTTTTTGGTCGATTTTCTTCAAACTATTACTAATATTTTTCTTTTATTTTTCGGCATTTTTTAAAATCAATAAAATTCCAGGGTGAACTTCCCCTTTAAGTGGATTGTCAAAAAGCACAACTCCAGCTTTGCTCGGTTCTCATTATTATGGAGATTGAGTATTTAGATAATATCCGTTACTTATCTATTTTTTTTTTTTGTCCAGGTGATGTTATTTAAAATTTAAAAGCAATGGTAATTGACTTGTTTTTTTTACCATAATTTGTTAATATAGGTTTTCCCGGCCATTTTCATCCCTCATTCACTCAATTACATGTGCGGAGCATTCCATTTAGCTCATTTTTGGCCTGTGCTTAAACTGGCATTTCAATATCGCACTTTAGGAATTCAACTTAATGTGAACAGCGACCGAAAAGGTACTTTAGTCAATCAGAGACGTACTAAATTCGCCTATTTCACAATGGTGATATGCTTTTTCACATTTAATGTAAACAAGAGCTAATTTGTACTTATTTGTATTTTCTATTTCATTTTAAAGCTATCTATTTAATGCAAAACGTAGTCAATTTCACCATGTATGGTATTTGGTGTTCTAAGGCATGATTTTATAATTGCAAAAGAAATTATGTATCATAGTCAATCTTTGAAAGGAATGGTCATAGCGTTTGTGCTTATAACTGAATATGATGAATCATATTCATCACCATATCCCACATATGAAGAGCTCATTTCCAAAAGGTACTACATCCATTTTCCATCAAAATAGGTTGGCTGGCTTCGCCAGAGCATTAGTGAAAATTTGAAAATATATTTACTAAATGCAACGTTTTCTTTTTTAAAAACATGGGTCTATTTCAAACAATATAAAATAGTACAAAATGTTCCTTTTTGAATAAAAAAATTGCTGAGATACATGGCAATTTACATAGTCTGAGACATTTCGTTTCCAAAAGGTACTACATCCATCAGAACAAAAAATTGAAAATTCTTTTAGAGAAAAACTTGCAGACCTAGATTTTTGTCAGACTAGTTTCCCTTTAGCATCATAGAGTAGAACAATCTGTAAAAGTTTTATTCCAAAAAGACACTCCTATCAATGAGAAATAAAAAAAAACGTGTTTTTCTCTGAATTCACAAATATGGATGTAGTACCTTTTGGAAATGACCTCTTCATATAGATTCTGATATACAATCAACATTTCGGGTATAGGCCATGAAGATGGAGAGAGATCGAGATGAACGCATCACCCCTGTCTCTCCATTCCTCTCCAGGGCAATGACGTTATAGCAATGTTATATGTACATATCTTGTTTCATTATATAATTTTGATTTCATAATCTTTCTTTATTGATTATCATTTTTGGAAATGTAGGAACATATGCCTGAAAAAGACTCCATGCTTTATATATATCTCTCTCTCTCTCTCTTTCATAATTTTTTTTCTTCCATATCAATTCTAGTTGTAAACTTAAGGGGAAGAGGGCGCTATCACTCTACGCAAAGCGAACGCGGCCATAGACTTTTTGTAATTTAAGTTCATATTTGGTTGCGTTTTTGAGTTTTTTCATACCTCCTCACACTATGAGACAAGAAACCATTGTTTTAAACCTAGATTTAAGACCAATAGCAACCCTACACTCAAAAGCGATTCATGGGATAGCACCGAGGGGGCTTTGGTAAGTCAAAAAAAAGTTGCCAGAATGGTTATGTGGTGGATGAAGTACTTTTTTTTCAATTACTCAATACCCGGTCATGGTTTAGGAAAAATCCAATATAAAAAAAAAAATATAAATAAATAAACATCAAAATTATTTATGTGGCTGGATCAATAAAAAACAAAATCCAACCTTTTGACCAACAGTGTAGTTAAAATGTAATGTTTTCTATCTCAAGAAAACAATACCATCTTATAACACCCTATGTATTGAGTGTAGATGTAGTGTAAAAGAGTATGACCCCTTCGTCTTGATTAGGGTGAGAAATTAAAAAAGTATATTTTATCTAATATGAAACAAGCTCGTCCATTTATTTGGATCATCTTGATTTAAAAAGCGCAAGCTGATTTTTTTCACACATCAATTTATTTGAAATTTAAGTGCTAAAAAAAAAAAAAAAAAAAAAATTAATTGAGGGGGTAATACACCTCAGGATCATATAGGGAAAAACAGAACAAAAAGGAAAACGAACTGTTCAAGCAGTTATCAGAATGCATTGACTGTTCAACACTTTTAACATGCCAATACAATGAATACTATCAATAAATAAACAATTTTGTGCCCATAAATTAGAGATAAACAAAGCTTCCCCACACCCTCCCATCCCCCAAACAAAAGGGAAAAAATGTTTTGCACAATGTTATGTTTCCAAACGACTTTGTGTCTATTATAAAACTTTTTTGAGTTTCATATCCACATTACTCAATAATGTTCTTTTTAGTTTCTTTTTCCTATTTTCATCTCCACTCTCTCCCATTATATTATATTCATTCGTTATCTCTTTCTCTCTCTTCCCCTTTCTCTCTCTCTCTCTCTCTCTCTCTCTCCTTCTGTCTGTTTCTTTTCTTGTTGCTGTTTTTCATTCTCTTTTTACCTCTCTTTCCTTTTTGTCTACCAGTTCTCCTTATCTGTGTTTTCTCTTCCGTTTCCCTCATTCTTTCCTGTGGTCCAAGGCTTTTGGTTTATACCTATTCCTAGATACATCATAATAATGTGTTTTTTTTTCTTAACCAAAATATGAAGGTTTGTTTCTTAAATTACATAAATACCACTTGACGAAAATCTTTCTGAACATACTTCATGGCATATAGAGTACACACAGAAAAAAAATAAGTGCTAAGTGACCCTTTACTAGAGTCAAGCTCTGTCCCTGAGATGACACTTTAATTGGTTATAGCAGACTCTTTAATTTGAGTACAACTGACACCTTATTGGAGTCTACCTTCTTGACTCCGACTAGAGTCAAACATGTTAGACTCTCTTGAGTGTCATCTCAGGGACAAACGTTCAACCCCCCAAACCAGAGTTTAGATGACACCTCGTGGGAGTCTACCTTCTTGACTCCATCTGGAGTCAAACATACTAGACTCTCTTCGAGTGTCATCTCAGGGACAAACGTTCAACCCCCCAAACCAGAGTTTAGATGACACGTCGTGGGAGTCTACCTTCTTGACTCCATCTGGAGTCAAACATACTAGACTCTCTTCGAGTGTCATCTCAGGGACAAACGTTCAACCCCCCAAACCAGAGTTTAGATGACACCTCGTGGGAGTCTACCTTCTTGACTCCAACTGGAGTCAAACATACTGGACTCTCTCCGAGTGTCATCTCAGGGACAAACGTTCGACCCCCAAACCAGAGTTTAGAAGACACCTCATTGGAGTCTTCCTTATTTGACCCTAGAGGAGTCTAGCATAGGGAGTTTAGATGACACCTCATTGGAGTCTACCCACTTGACCCCTCCAGGAGTCTTAACATGCATGACTCTTATGGGAGTCATCTCGGACAAATGCTCAACCCCTCAGAGGAGTATAGAGGAAACCATATCAGAGTCTACCACCTTAGACTCCTACAGGAGTCCATTATACTTGGACCCAAGAGGGAGTTTAGATGACACCATATTAAAGGGTACCCACTGCACTTCATTGGAGTCTACCCACTTGACACCTCCAGGAGTCTAACATGCACGACTCTTGTTGGGAGTCATCTCGGACAAATGCTAAACCCCCAAATGGAGTTTAGACACAAACCATATCAGAGTCTACCACCTTAGACTCCTAGCGAGTCCAGCATTCTTGGACCCAAGAGGCAGTTTAGATGACACTGTATAAAGGGTTCCCACTGCACTTCATTGGAGTGTGTCACTTGACCCCTCCAGGAGTCTAACATGCCTGACTCTTGTTGAGAGTCATCTCGGACAAATGCTAAACCCCAAAGAGTCATGTGGTGTGGCACATAGCCTCTAAGGTGTCATCTGTACTCTTCAGTCTTCACTGTTGACTATTGAAGAGAATTGGATTCCTATGCCAGACTCCTATAGCAGTGCAGTGGGTACCCTTGAATACGGTGTCATCTAAACTCCGTTGGGTCAAAGTATGCTTGACTCCTGTAGGAGTGAAGGTGTAGACTCTGATATGGTTTCCTCCATACTCCTCTGGGGGTTGAGCATTTGTCCGAGATGACTCCCAATGAGAGTCATGCATGTTAAGACTCCTGGAGGGTCAAGTGGGTAGACTCCAATGAGGTGTCATCTAAACTCCCTATGCTAGACTCCTCTAGGGGTCAAATAAGGAAGACTCCAATGAGGTGTCATCTAAACTCTGGTTTGGGGGTCGAACGTTTGTCCCTGAGATGACAGCAAACGGAAGATTCAAAAACAGGATCAGGAACAAGACACGAAATAAATACAACTTAACTTGATGAAGTCTGGTAGTGCATTGATTTATTCAAGGCTACTTGGCCACATCAGAATCATACTAATACAAGATAAAGTTACATATTCAAATTAAGTCAGATTAACCAATAGAAATAAGAGAATGGAGGAACCAACTCAAAATGTAAAAGTCCAATTCATAAGAATAACCAATAAGAGATAAGAGGATGTAGATGAATAAGATGAGATGATTATGTAATAAGAATGTTGAATGAAAGAATCAGATGTGGAATGTAATGAATGAAGACATCTGAATAGGAATGGAATGATAGAGAAGAAGTTGAAAGTCAAAGAGGAAATGGATGTGAACAAAGCTGAACTAAATACCAAAGTGAATAAAATAAGGTCAACTAACAAAGGAAACCTAAATGTACAATAAACAGTCCTACATATAATATCCTTCTTAACAAAATTGTCCTCAATTTTATAAATTCAATTAAAAAAAAAATATATTTTCGATACTCTACCAGATTTGAATTATATAGGGTCACAGAGACTCTCTATGATACTTTCTTCCGATCTCTTTAAATAGTCATATAAACGTGACTCTTTGAAAGAGTTATTTGGACACCAAAAGGAGAAATCCCGACCGTGATTGTTACTTTTGCAGATCATGAGGATCATAAAGGGTCATAGAGACTCTCCATGATACTCTTCCTGACACTTCTCAATAGTCATATAAAACTGACTCTTCGACAGAGTTATTTCGACACCAAAAAGGAGAAATCCCGACTCTGAATGTTACTTTTCAAATCATGAGGATTATAGGGGTTTACAAAGACTCTCTATGATACTTTTCCCGACTCTTTTTAATAGTAATATAAAAGTGACTCTTCGAAAGTGTTATTTGGACACCAAAAAGGAGAAATACCGACCCTGATTGTTACTTTTGCCGATCATGAGGATTATAAAGGGTCAAAGAGACTCTCCATGATACTCTTTCCTGACACTTCTCAATAGTCATATAAAAGTGACTCTTCGAAAGAGTTACTTAGACACCAAAAAGGAGACATGCGACTCTGATTGTTACTTTTTTCAAATCATGAGCATTATAGAGGGTCACAAAGACTCGCTACGATACTTTTTCCCACTCTTTTTAATAGTCATATAAAAGTGACTCTTCGAAAGAGTAATTTGGACACCAAAAAGAAGAAATACCGACCCTGATTGTTACTTTTGCCGATCATGAGGATCATAAAGGGTCATAGAGACTCTCCATGATACTCTTTCCTGACACTTCTCAATAGTCATATAAAACTGACTCTTCGACAGAGTTATTTCGACACCAAAAAGGAGAAATCCCGACTCTGAATGTTACTTTTCAAATCATAGGATTATAGGGGTTCACAAAGACTCTCTATGATACTTTTTCCCGACTCTTTTTAATAGTCATATAAAAGTGACTCTTCGAAAGAGTTATTTGGACACCAAATAGGAAGAAATACCGACCCTGATTGTTACTTTTGCCGATCATGAGGATTATAAAGGGTCAAAGAGACTCTCCATGATACTCTTTCCTGACACTTTTCAATAGTCATATAAAAGTGACTCTTCGACAGTTACTTAGACACCAAAAAGGAGACATGCCGACTCTGATTGTTACTTTTTTCAAATCATGAGCATTATAGAGGTCACAAGACTCGCTATGATACTTTTTCCACTCTTTTTAATAGTCATATAAAAGTGACTCTTCGAAAGAGTAATTTGGACACCAAAAGAAAGAAATACCGACCCTGATTGTTACTTTTGCCGATATGAGGATCATAAAGGGTCATAGAGACTCTCCATGATACTTTTTCCCACTCTTTTTAATAGTCATATAACACTGACTCTTCGAAAGAGTTATTTCGACACCAAAAAGGAGAAATCCCGACTCTGAATGTTACTTTTTCAAATCATGAGGATTATAGGGGGTCACAAAGACTCTCTATGATACTTTTTCCCGACTCTTTCAATAGTCATATAAAAGTGACTCTTCGAAAGAGTTATTTGGACACCAAAAAGGAGAAATCCCGACCCTGATTGTTACTTTTTCCGATCATGAGGATTTTAAAGGGTCATAAAGACTCTCCATGATACTCTTCCTGACACTTTTCAATAGTCATATAAAAGTGACTCTTCGAAAGAGTTATTTAGACACCAAAAAGGAGACATGCCGACTCTGATTGTACTTTTTCAAATCATGAGGACTATAGAGGGTCAAAGAGACTCTCTAAGATACCTTCCCTGACTCTTTTATAGTCATACAAAAGTGACTCTTCGAAAGAGTTATTTAGACACCAAAAGGAGACATCCCGACTCTGATTGTTACTTTCTTGAATCATGAGGTTATAGAGGGTCACAGAGACTCTCTATGATACCTTTTTCCCGACTCCTTTTTATGCTGACTCCAATAGAGGAAATCTGTGACTCTGATTAGCACTTGCAAAACCTCGAGGTCCACAGTGGATCACGTAGACTCTGCATGGTGTATTATGCTGACTCCGTAGAGTCATGTCGACTCCTTTAGATAGGAAAATGTGACTCTTTATTGTAGTCTGGTCATCACGAGCCACTGATCGTGTCGCTTTGACACTTATTTTTTTCTGTGTGTATTACTAATAATAGTTACATTTATGTATCACTTTATACATGTATCCTACTCGGGTGTATAAGGGCTTTAAATGTTAACTAACTATTACCAGGCTTAGTGAGGCGACTCTGAAAGGCGCTCGCAGCATTCAGTATTATTGATAAATATAACATCATATAATATAGCTAATTCCAAAATGAAATAAAGATTAAGAGACCACAGTTATATTGAATTACATGTCGATTGATTATCCCATAATCTCTTCTCCGACATAATAGGAAGATTTAATATCATTGTTATTTTTTTTTTATTTTTTTTAATCGAGGAGGAAAAAATCGATGCATTCAAAGATATTGATTAAAAAATGAAAAAGATTGTAATAAACCATAATTGAAAAAAAACTTCCCGAGATAGATTAGACGCGCTTGGACGACCAGAGAACGATGAGGGAACGAATAGAGAACGACAAGGGAACGAACATCCAACGCGCATAACGTTCACACTGCTAATGCCCAGCGCATACAGAACCTATTGATAAGTGCGTTGTTACGCGCTAGAAAACGCTAAAAACTGTGAACGTGTAATAAATTATGAATTTATCTCAGCGTACATTTGCGTTCAGACAACGACTAATTGCGTATGATAACGAGTAGCAAAAT
>CALNVZ010003433.1:40372126-40402594 GCA_940671915.1 Paracentrotus lividus
GGTTTTTAAATTTGCACAGTTTTTTCACTTTGTTTTCTTGATTATGGCGAGCAACTACCTTTTCAAAGAAATGATCAACTTGAATAGTACGCTAAGAGTCTGAATTTTTCAAAAATAGAATAACTTATTGCAAAGGGAAAAAAAGTCCTGTCACTTGAGTCAATTCGAAATCCTAGTAAGATCAAATTCCTGTACAATAGTGCCAATTTTGCTCTCAAAATAGCTCATACGCTGTATAGTCATCTTCCTCGATTACGCATAATTATATTACACCTTAATGATGAAGCAGTTTTTAAAAGCTTGAATTCTCAGTTTTCCAAATATGGTACATTCATTTCGATTGGTTAAAAAAAAAGTCCTGTCACTTTGAACATTATCACAAACGAATCTTTACTCGATGGGTCAATATTTCCGCATATCACATGCATATCGCATGTGGACGGCGTCTTCGCAAGATGTGACAAGATCACTATTTATATCAATAATCGTTTGGAACATCAATCTATGTGAAATAAAGATTCTGATTACAACTTTAGCACAATGGTGTTATAGGCTTGCCAAAATGTCTTTTTCCCAATCTGGTCTGAAGCATCTACCTACGAAAACTATGTAAAAGTTCAATTATTTATTTCATGTCCATGACGAATTTCCTCGAACGGATCGACTGATAATACCATTTTACCGACAGGGAAGTTTTCTTAGGCGAGTTTTTGTACGCTAAGTAATAATTGCATGCAGTTGTCAATCGGTCGCTTCCCGCCGTTATGGTGCCCTCACACTAGAGCGTGTTGAGGTAACGTGTGTCTAGCGTTCACGATTTTCACTCGAAATTTGACTATGTCCAAAATACGCTCAAGAACGCTCCATTTTCCCTGTCCAAAATGAATTTTTAATGAGCTCTAAACGACTGAGAAGCGATTAAATAGCGTTAGGGTAACGATGACTGCGCGCGCTTAGCGTCCACCTAACGATTGCCTAGCGTTAGCAACGACTGAACAGCGATGTCCAACTTATGTCTAGCGTGTTTGGACGTGTTAAAGAACGTTAGGAAACGCCAAACATGTGCGTATTGAGTAACGACTGCGCGACGTTCGTGGAATGTTAATTGCATTTTCGCGTACGTTCATGAGCGCGGACTGTCGTTCGAAGATCGCTTGGCAAACGTAGGAAAGCGTTTGCTATTCGTTGGTATACGCAAAGAAACGCAAAGGAACGCTGAGGTAATTTTTTGATTTTGAACATGTTCAAAATTTTTGGCGTGCAACAGCGTTCTTATAAGACGCTTTGAAAGCGCTGGGCATTCGCAACTTGATCGTTTAGCGTTTTGGATGAACGTTCCTTCATCGTTCGAAGTGCGTCCAACCAACGCAGAACTTTTGTTTATATGTTTTTTTACTCAATTTCCTCATGTCACCAAATGGGGGCGTATGTTTTTTACCTCAATATCCTTATGTCACCAAACGGGGCGCTTTGTGTCATCGAATAAAATGATTAAAGCTTATTCTGTTATTCTGTTTGTGCTCAGTGGTTTTCCCTCCCTGTTTAAGTGCTATTTTTTACATGTAAAGTAACTATTGGTATCATGAAATACTAGTATAAACATTTTGGACTTGAAATATACATGTAATTGTTTTCTGTGAATATCAAAACGTATCTAAACACTTTTAAATGTTAACAAAAATTTGGTATTTCTATATTTATTTATCATTTTGGAGCAATTTATTACCTTAAAATACGAAGTTCAAAAGAACACCAGCAGAATTTACACTTGTGTTCAATAAGCTTGATACTAATTTATTTTTTATTATTATTATTGTTTATTTATTTATTATTATTTTCATTAACATTACTATTGTTTATTTGTTATTGTTTTTTTTTTTGTTTTTTTTTTTGTTTTGTTTTGTTTTTGTTTTTTTTGCTCTAGCCACATCATTTTGCTCCAGCTTAAATTTCTTGAATTTATTAGTCCCCTCTCAACTCTCCGGGAACCTGGCAGTGGCGGATCCAGACGGGGCGCAGGAGACCCGCACCCCTTCTTTGATTTAAAAAAAAATGATTGACTGTATATGTTAAAATTGGAAAAATTTCGCCTGCACCTATTTTTTTACTCAAATTTTCAGGATGCACCACTCGTATTTCAAAATCCTGGATCCACTACTGCTATGGTTATTTCTTAGACGGAAAAAATTGAAGAAATAATAACAATTGATTGTTAAAGGTTTTTTCTCTCTCTGTTTTTACCATAACGGTAGAATATTTTTATTATTTATATTCTTTAACAGTCACACTTTTTGATTCAACCCCTCACTTAGACAAGAAACCATTGTTTTTAAACCTAGATTTAAGACCAATAGCAACCCTACACCTCAAAAGCGATTCATGGGATAGCACCGAGGGGGCTTTGGTAAGTCAAAAAAAAGTTGCCAGAATGGTTATTGTGGTGGATGAAGTACTTTTTTTTTCAATTACTCAATACCCGGTCATGGTTTAGGAAAAATCCAATATAAAAAAAAAAATAATAAAAATAAACATCAAAATTATTTATGTGGCTGGATCAATAAAAAACAAAATCCAACCTTTTGACCAACAGTGTAGTTAAAATGTAATGTTTTCTATCTCAAGAAAACAATACCATCTTATAACACCCTACTATTGTATTGAGTGTAGATGTAGTGTAAAAGAGTATGACCCCTTCGTCTTGATTAGGGGTGAGAAATTAAAAAGTATATTTTATCTAATATGAAACAAGCTCGTCCATTTATTTGGATCATCTTGATTTAAAAAGCGCAAGCTGATTTTTTTCACACATCAATTTATTTGAAATTTAAGTGCTAAAAAAAAAAAAAAAAAAAAATCATAATTATGAGGGGGTATAACACCTCAGGATCATATAGGGAAAAACAGAACAAAAAGGAAAACGAACTGTTCAAGCAGTTATCAGAATGCATTGACTGTTCAACACTTTTAACATGCCAATACAATGAATACTATCAATAAATAAACAATTTTGTGCCCATAAATTAGAGATAAACAAAGCTTCCCCCACCCTCCCATCCCCCAAACAAAAAGGGAAAAAATGTTTTTGCACAATGTTATGTTTCCAAACGACTTTGTGTCTATTATAAAACTTTTTTGAGTTTCATATCTCAATTACTCAATAATGTTCTTTTTAGTTTCTTTTTCCTATTTTCATCTTCCACTCTCTCCCATTATATTATATTCATTCGTTATCTCTTTCTCCTCTCTTCCCTTTCTCTCTCTCTCTCTCTCTCTCTCTCTCCCTTCTGTCTGTTTCTTTCTTGTTGCTGTTTTTCATTCTCTTTTTACCTCTCTTTCCTTTTTGTCTACCAGTTCTCCTTATCTGTGTTTCTCTTCCGTTTCCCTCATTCTTTCCTGTGGTCCAAGCTTTTGGTTTATACCTATTCCTAGATACATCATAATAATGTGTTTTTTTTCTTAACCAAAATATGAAGGTTTGTTTCTTAAATTACATATAATACCACTTGACGAAAATCTTTCTGAACATACTTCATGGCATGATAGAGTACACACAGAAAAAAATAAGTGTCTAAGTGACCCTTTTACTAGAGTCAAGCTCTGTCCCTGAGATGACACTTTAATTGGTTATAGCAGACTCTTTAATTTGAGTACAACTGACACCTTATTGGAGTCTACCTTCTTGACTCCGACTAGAGTCAAACATGTTAGACTCTCTTGAGTGTCATCTCAGGGACAAACGTTCAACCCCCCAAACCAGAGTTTAGATGACACCTCGTGGGAGTCTACCTTCTTGACTCCATCTGGAGTCAAACATACTAGACTCTCTTCGAGTGTCATCTCAGGGACAAACGTTCAACCCCCCAAACCAGAGTTTAGATGACACGTCGTGGGAGTCTACCTTCTTGACTCCATCTGGAGTCAAACATACTAGACTCTCTTCGAGTGTCATCTCAGGACAAACGTTCAACCCCCCAAACCAGAGTTTAGATGACACCTCGTGTGGAGTCTACCTTCTTGACTCCAACTGGAGTCAAACATACTGGACTCTCTCGAGTGTCATCTCAGGGACAAACGTTCGACCCCCAAACCAGAGTTTAGAAGACACCTCATTGGAGTCTTCCTTATTTGACCCTAGAGGAGTCTAGCATAGGGAGTTAGATGACACCTCATTGGAGTCTACCCACTTGACCCCTCCAGGAGTCTTAACATGCATGACTCTTATTGGGAGTCATCTCGGACAAATGCTCAACCCCTCAGAGGAGTATAGAGGAAACCATATCAGAGTCTACCACCTTAGACTCCTACAGGAGTCCATTATACTTGGACCCAAGAGGAGTTTAGATGACACCATATTAAGGGTACCACTGCACTTCATTGGAGTCTACCCACTTGACACCTCCAGGAGTCTAACATGCACGACTCTTGTTGGGAGTCATCTCGGACAAATGCTAAACCCCAAATGGAGTTTAGACAAAACCATATCAGAGTCTACCACCTTAGACTCCTAGCGAGTCCAGCATTCTTGGACCCAAGAGGCAGTTTAGATGACACTGTATAAAGGGTTCCCACTGCACTTCATTGGAGTGTGTCCACTTGACCCCTCCAGGAGTCTAACATGCCTGACTCTTGTTGAGAGTCATCTCGGACAAATGCTAAACCCAAAGAGTCATGTGGTGTGGCACATAGCCTCTAAGGTGTCATCTGTACTCTTCAGTCTTCACTGTTGACTATTGAAGAGAATTGGATTCCTATGCCAGACTCCTATAGCAGTGCAGTGGTACCCTTGAATACGGTGTCATCTAAACTCCGTTGGGTCAAAGTATGCTTGACTCCTGTAGGAGTGAAGGTGGTAGACTCTGATATGGTTTCCTCCATACTCCTCTGGGGGGTTGAGCATTTGTCCGAGATGACTCCCAATGAGAGTCATGCATGTTAAGACTCCTGGAGGGGTCAAGTGGGTAGACTCCAATGAGGTGTCATCTAAACTCCCTATGCTAGACTCCTCTAGGGTCAAAATAGGAAGACTCCAATGAGGTGTCATCTAAACTCTGGTTTGGGGGTCGAACGTTTGTCCCTGAGATGACAGCAAACGGAAGATTCAAAAACAGGATCAGGAACAAGACACGAAATAAAATACAACTTAACTTGATGAAGTCTGGTAGTGCATTGATTTATTCAAGGCTACTTGGCCACATCAGAAATCATACTAATACAAGATAAAGTTACATATTCAAATTAAGTCAGATTAACCAATAGAAATAAAGAGAATGGAGACCAACTCAAATGTAAAAGTCCAATTCATAAGAATAACCAATAAGAGATAAGATGGATGTAAGATGAATAGAGATGAGTGATTATGTAATAGAATGTTGAATGAAAGAATCAGATGTGGAATGTAATGAATGAAGACATCTGAATAGGAATGGAATGATAGAGAAGAAGGTTGAAAGTCAAAGAGGAAATGAGTGTGAACAAAGCTGAACCAATACCAAAGCTGAATGAAATAAGGTCAACTAACAAAGGAACCTAAATGTACAATAAACAGTCCTACATATAATATCCTTCTTAACAAAAATTGTCCTCAATTTTATAAATTCAATTAAAAAAAAATATATTTTCGATACTCTACCAGATTTGAATTATATGGGTCACAGAGACTCTCTATGAATATTCTTCCGACTCCTTTAAATAGTCATATAAACGTGACTCTTTGAAGAGTTATTGGACACCAAAAGGAGAAATCCCGACGTGATTGTTACTTTTGCAGATCATGAGGATCATAAAGGGTCTAGAGACTCTCCATGATACTCTTTCCTGAATTCTCTTTCCAGTAGCAACGTTTTCGAACGTACACACCAAATTCCAAGAACGCTGGTCAAACGTTAGCTCAACACGCCGTAGTGTGAGGGCACCTTTAGCGCGGGTTTTGTTGACATAAATGTAGAGCCGTATAATTTTCTGCGCCGCTCAGGACCCCGTTGCATAAAACTTCTAACCGGAGTTTTTTCCGGTTAAAACCTGAAAACTCCGGTTAAAGTCCGAAAACTCCGGTTAAAATATTTTTCTGGATTTTTTACTGTTTTTTCCATTGCATAAAAACATACCAGAGTTTTCAAAAGTATTAATGCAATAAATTTTTAGGGAGTTTTAAAACTCAGGTTGAATAACCTAAGAAATAGGTCTACATAAGCCGAGTCTTTTAACCTGAGAAAACTCGGGTTAGAAAAAAAGTTTTATGCAACACCACCCAGATGCATGTATTTCCACTAAACTCATGAATGTAATGTTGCGTTTCCCCTCCTCAAATAATGGACGCGTCTTTATGTTAAGATTTAATGTCATACGTTAGATTTACATTTCACGTGGAGTAGAATTGATATGATTCTCTCTCTATAATATGGCGTCGATGGCCCTCCATACGCACCTCCCTCTCCATTCCTCTTCAGGGAAATTACGTTATGGCAATGTTATCTGTATTATATATTCATTATTTAATTTTTATTTCATAATCCTTAATTTAATCATGTTCTTAAATGTAGAAATATGTGCCAGCAAACAAATGCTCCATACTTCATTATTTTTCTTTCATATATTTTCTTTTCTTAATTTTTATTCATTCTCTCTGTTTTGTTTTGTTTTTCTTTCTAAATTTTTTTTTTTTTGATATACTATGCCTTCCCATCGATTAATGTGTATTTTATGTGTCATTGTATACTTTTGTTTTCATTACTTTATGAATCCTTTTTTATTTATCATTGTAATTTGGACGGTTATTTGAGTTCGAAGAGAAGTTACAACCCTCCCCCCCCCCCCCCGCTCATGGGTCAATCATGCACTGACTTAGCAAAATTACCCCCTTTTCACATGTTCTGGACACTATTTCGGTTTTGTCCTCAAAAAATTAGAAATACCCCTAATTAAAATTGGTCGGGGGGGGGGGGAGAGAATTAAAAAATAAAAACCTATTTAAATCATTTATCGGGTTTCCCCCTACCTAAGCCCCTAAAATATACCCTTTTCCTGGAAAATCGGGAACGAGCATATAGCATGAATTTGAATGAACACTTGTTAATTTGAAATATCCACTGGTGAATTTGAATGTCAAAACCAAGCGCAAATTCTCGCTGACGCGAAATTGATTACACCTAATGACATTTTTGTTTGATCGAGTCTTTTTTTAAATCGAAATAAAGGAAATCTAATTGAAGTAAGGGGTTAATGGAGCATTCAATTTCGCTTGAAATTGAATGAATATTTGTGAAACCGACTGCATGGAGGATGAAAATGCTGTCTTCAATTTTACCAAGGTTTATCCAAATTGTTTTCGTGACCGTACACACAAATATACTAAGATCCGACCTTGATGAAATAATCTTTGTCTTCAATGTAACCGATGTGCATGAGTTAGAAATAAACAAATTGACGTCATTGGTCATTAAAGGGGGTTTGTATCTTTGTGGGGGCTTAGCAAATCTGACCTTGGGGCCCATACATGCTTATTAGTGTTTGTAAAAACGTTGAAAAGAAATCCTTGACAATTTTACTTTAGAAGCATCATTACATGCCTTACAAAACCTGACCAGAAATGTCACATTCCAAATTTGCAATTTGCGATATAAGGTTGCATAAGCTTAAAACTTGCATGTAAATGTGTACAAATGTGTATTCATTCTTTGTTAAAGTGTTAATGTATTGGTGTCGCACTCTTCGCTATTGCACGCTTTGTTACGTCTATGACCATCATGTGACCTTGTACATATATATATATTTTATATGTATAAATATATATATTCGCATCGTATTCCAGTGATGTTATTGTGTGACCATGGCGATCATCCAAGGGCAACCATCCATGTTTTTATGCAGTTTTTGTTGAGTTCAAACGTTGACTTGCAACTCCATTCTACAATTTTCTTTAAATAAGTCAATCGTTATCATTCTGCTTTCCGTCTCATTATTCCTGTCACAATAAGTCGTTCCATTGATTATTTTAGGAGACAGTTTCCTAGAAACTTGACTGGTTGATATTAGTGTGAGAAACCTTGTAATGTTGTCATGCATTTATTAATCTAAACTGCACATTACGAATACCTTGAAAAGTCATTGACACACTTCCCCTTTGTTAACGTCCAAGTTTCTTGCTCATCTGAAATTCCACCCTCAAGAAAATCGGCACAATTATCTTTCCATCCGACTCATTAATGTTAACACTGATCCAACAATGTGCGCGTTCACGACCGAACCCTGGTTCGTGTCGATGAATAACGAATGTATCATGAACAGGATGAAGATGTAATTTCACCTTGAAGGGCTTAACTCAGAGGCAACCGGGATGATTCAAACTCGATCCTCATCAACTTTCATAAGGAATTTAGAAGGCAAAATCTTTTTGCAAATCCAATCATTAAAGGTAATGAATACAAGACTCTATGATAATGCCATGATGATACACTACATGCGGGTGTGATTTACACATAAATTTACACGCGAGCAGAAAATAAGAAACAGTTACCATTTTATCAAGCAGGGGCGGGTTTGCTTGGGGAAGGAAATTATTGTCTGATTTGACATCTCATCAAGCTCTCAAACCACAGCCTCACTTGGTTAAATTTGAAGTATTTGGTCAAAATACTAAGGAGCCGATTAAGACGAACAAAAACGACGTACTCGTCTACTGTTATTGATTAATTAGGTATAGCTATATAGTGTATACGGCATAATATAGAGTAGCTGTATTACCCATAAGGGCCTGAGAATGGTAATTAAGTTTCCTTGACATTGTCTTAGAAAATCTTTGCAGTTCTACCATGATGAGTCTGTGATCATGGTAATCAGTTCAACCATACAGAGGCAAACGACCCTTGAATATAATAATTAGGGCTATTAACCTTATTTTTTTTAGAGACAGTAACATTAAAAGCTCCTTCAAAATATTTTCGGAAACATAAAAAACCAAAAAAACATCAACAACAAATACAAAAAAACAATTGCAACAAAGTATACAATAAGTTTGAAATTGATCTGTGATGAGTCACTAAAAGTGTTTTAATATAAATACGATTAAAAACGATTCCTGAGCTTCATAATATTTGTTGTTGAAAGATTTGAATAGAAAATTAAAGGACTTTTAAAGGTATCGGGTTTGACGAAGAACTAAATAGCAATTCTTTTTTTTTTCAAACCACAAATTACCTGGAAAACACGAACAAATAAATGTCCTACAAATCCCCTTTTCAAGTACTCTATCCAGAGTTTTGGTCGCAAGGCTTAAGGATTCCGTGGCGTCATGTACTGGGATATCATTTGCCAGAAACCAAGCACGTTTATAAATATACATGATGTAATGGGGCAACAAGAAACTTACAGCATAGGATGATTTAATGATGCAGTCAAATAGTATAAATTACATTTCATTCAGATATCTTTGCAAATGATTTTGAAAAGGGGATAAAAGTACTAAGATTAGAAATAACGTATAAAGAAAGCTTCGGAGTTTGGAGATTTCTTTATCCGACGGTAATTCTTTTTGACATTTCTGACAGTAGTCACCGGTATCTATACACCTTATCATTTCCAATAGTAAATAATTATTGTGACGAATATCATAATGACACGTAGGCTGCCGAGACACATGATGGTATGAAAATATTGATTGTAACATTTTGAGAGAATGCCGAATAACAAGGTTGAAAGGAAAGCAGGTGCACCACCCATATTTCGGATAACTAATGCACAGGAAGAGTAAGGAAGTGTAAACCCGATAGTCAGTTAGATAGATAGAGAGTGATAGAGAGAGAGAGAGAGAGAGAGAGAGAAAGAGAGAGAGAGGGAGAGATCGAGATCAAGATCGACAGAGAGAGAGAGAGAGAGAGATAGAGTGAGAGAGGGAGAGAGATAGAGTGAAAATGTGTCAAGATGGAGGGAAAGAAGAATATAAAAGGAAAAACAGGACAGAGAGAAAAATTCTGAACGAAATGGAGAGTAAAGGAGAAAAAAAAATCTACTCGAATGTTTAGGGGTGGAGGGGAAGATAGACAGAGAGGGACAGAAATAGACCTTAGCAGAGGCACCACAATCGTTTGTTATTAAGAACGCGCTCAAGGCTATGAAATATCATCCAAATCTTACAGCTGGTGTACTTTGTGATTCTCGTGTAGCCTGTAGCGTTACAATATTATTCCTCCAGAAATATGAAATAACATGTTGTAAATAACACGTCCCATTTCTAAAAAGAAGAGGAAATGTTATTAAATAGACAGTCCCGACACAAGAAACGTGGTTTTAAAGCTAATGTATCCACACGTGTTTTGGTATCAGTGTGGTGTTGCAATTCAATATCGGGCCGTCTATAATGCTGCATCTTTGAAATCGGCCATCGCTTACTGTTGCAAGTGACTCTAAAGGGCCTGTCCCACAGAAGGCGATCGTTGTGGCGACAACCTGCGAACTACTTTTTAGTACCCATCGCCACCATGCGCAGGTCCAATCGCCTTTAAGATCGTGAATGATCGCGTCTGTCGCCAACAAATACATGGCAAAATTCTGTTCGCCGCTGGTTTCTCAAAAAGTTAAACAATAGCCGTCGTCAATTAGGTTGACGTCAATGACCGTAGCCTGTCTTCTCTTGTCGCGACAAGGTGCTATCGTAGATTGTCGCCAAATAGAACATGTTTAGCACAGCGGAACGGCGGCCAGTTGTAGGTAGTCGCGCTCCAGCGTACGTTGCACGCATCGCTGAACCGAACGGACAGTGAAATTTAAGCCGCTACGGCTTTTGTCGCCACCTACATTTACCAAAATCTGGATCGGCCTCCCATTCAGATACTGTACAGTCGCCGCTAATTTTTGAAATTTTCAAAAATCGCTCACGACCCAAATTATAATGCGCGACTGAGAGGACTATCACGAACCTAAAGGCGACAGGCCGCCATCAGGTAGAAAACACTCGATCGCCTGTGTCCGCATCGCCAACAAGTGCACAAGTTCAGATTTTTGGTTGATTTTAAGCTGCGACAAGAGAAGTAGAGCCGCGAGATGCGCGAAGGTCGAGGCTATTGTATTATCGGATACCAGCTATTGTTAGTCTATTGTTGCGTGGAACCAAGTCGTTGTCGTAGCCTAGTAGACAGAGTCGTAGATACGTATATGATCTGTGGTCACCACGATTTCTGACACGATTCTGGCAGGTTCTAACATGCATAGGTTGTCCGCCACAAACGATCGCCTCCTGTGGACAGGCCCTCAGAAATCGTAGGTGACCACAGATCATATACGTATCTACGACTCTGTCTACGATAGGCTACGACAACGACTTGGTTCCACGCAAACAATGACTAACAATAGCTGGTATCCGATAATAACATAGCCTCGACCTCGCGCATCTCGCGGCTCGACTTCTCTCGTCGCAGCTTAAAGGGCCTGTCCCACAGAAGGCGATCGTGTGGCGACAACCTATGCATGTTAGAACCTGCCAGAATCGTGTCAGAATCGTAGGTGACCGAAGATCATACGTATCTACGACTCTGTCTACGATAGGCTACAACAATGACTTGCTTCCACGCAAACAATAGGCTAACAATAGCCGGTATCCGATAATACAATAGCCTCGACCTTCGCGCATCTCGCGGCTCGACTTTTCTTTCGCAGCTAAAATCAACCAAAATATGAACTTGCGCACTGTGGCGATCCTTGCGACTGACACAGGCGATCGAGTGATTTCTACCTGATGGCGGCCTGTCGCCGTTAGGTTCGTGATAGTCCTCTCAGTCGCGCATCATAATTTGGGTCGTGAGTGATTTTGAAAATTTCAAAAATTAGCGGCGACTGTACACTATCTGAATGGGAGGCCGATCTGATTTTGGTGAATGTTGGTGGCGACAAAGGCCGTAGTGGCTTAAATTTCACTGGTCGTATAGGTTCAACGATCCGTGACACGTACGCTGGAGCGCGAAACATATAATGGCCGCCGTTCCGCTGTGCTAAACAAATTCTATCTGGCGACAATCTACGATAGCACCCTTGTCGCGACAAGAGAAGACAGGCTACGGTCATTGACGTCATCCAAACTGACGCCGGCTATTGTTTAACTGTTGAGAACCACGGCGAACAAAATTTTGTTACGTATTTGTTTCGACAGACGCGATAATCATGATTTATAGGCGATTGGACTTGCGCATGGTGGCGATGGGTACTAAGAGTAGTTCGTAGGTTGTCGCACAACGATTCGCCTTCTGTGGACAGGCCCTTTAAATCAACCAAAATATGAACTTGTGCACTGTGGCGATCCTTGCGTCTGACACAGGCGATCGTTGTTTCTACCTGATGGCGGCCCGTCCCTTTAGATTCTGATAGTCCTCTCAGTCGCGCATTATAATTTGGGTCGTGAGTGATTTTGAAAATTTCAAAAATTAGCGGCGACTGTACAGTATCTGAATGGGCCGATCCTGATTTGGTGAATGTAGGTGGCGACAAATGTCGTAGCAGCTTAAATTTCACTGACCATTCGTTCAGAGATGCGTGCAACGTACGCTGGAGCACGGCAACCTACAACTGGCAGCCGTCCGCTCTGCTAAACATGTTCTATCTGCGACAATCTACGATAGCACCTTGTCGCGACAAGAGAAAACAGGCTACGGTCATTGACGTCAACCCACCTAACGCGGCTATTGTTTAACTTGTTGAGAAACCACGCGGCGAACAAAACTTGCTACGTATTTGGTGGCGACAGACGCGATAATTCACATCTTATAGGCGATTGGACCTGCGCATGTGGCGATGGGTACTAAAAGTAGTTCGTAGGTTGTCGCCACAACGATCGCCGTCTGTGGGCAGGCCCTTTATGCGGTCGATCGTCAATAGATGCCCCAAAAGGTTCCATAGGAAGCAAGAGAACATGTAATTTAACAAAGTATCACAAAAGTTCTCGACGTACAGACACATTTAACAATATGCCGGATTTTCAAGTTAATATTTTAAACAATGGGCAATTTTTAAAGGGTAGCATCATTGGTTTTTAAAAAGGTAAATGCACATGACTTAAGTATCTTACTAGTTCATATCAATTCTAGTTGTAAACTTAAGAGGAAGAGGGCGCTATCACTCTACGCAATCAAACGCTGCCATAGACATTTTGTATTTGCACAGTTTTTTCACTTTGTTTTCTGATTATGGCGAGCAACTATCTTTTCAAAGAAATGATCAACTTTGAATAGTACGCTAAAGGTCTTTTTTTTTCAAAAAATAGGAATAACTTACTGCAAAGGGGAAAAAAGTCCTGTCACTTGTGTCAATTCGAAATCCTAATCAGATCAAATTCCTGTACAATATGGCCAATTTTGCTCTCAAAATAGCTCATACGCCACATAATTATCTTCCTGATAACGCATAATTATATTACAGCTTAATGATCAAGCCGTTTTAAAAGCTTGAATTCTCACCTTCCAGAGATGGTAAATCATTTCGATTGTTAAGAAAGTCCTGTCACTTTGAACATTATCACAATAGAATCTTACTCGATGGGTCGATATTTCGCATATCACATGCATATCGCATGTGGACGGCGTCTTCGCAAGAGGTGACAAGATCACTACTTATATCAATAATCGTTTGAACATCAACTATGTGAAATAAAGATTCTGATTACAACTTCATCACAATAATGTTAAAGCTTGCCCCAAATGTGTATTTCCTCCATCTGGTCTGGAGAATCTATAACTAACAACATGAAAAAGTTCATTAATTTCTTTCATCTCCATGTACGAGTAGATTGCTGAACCGAACGGAATATCCATTCAGCTGCAGGGAAGTCTTCTTAAGCGAGTTTTTGTGAGCTAATTTATTATTGCAGCCAGCTGTATAGATTTCTACGCTTGTCTGTCGTATTTCAACGTCGTTTCGTTGCGTCTGGCCTCTTAGATAATGGACGCGCCTTGTTTAATTACGATATAATGCCGAACATTGGTATACGTTAACTTTACATTTTACATAGAGTAGAATTGATATGACTTGAGTATTTCATGAATTCCCATACAGTAACTTTTTGTTTTTAAATGGCGTACCCAACAAAAGCTAAGCTTTTCGGGTTCTCGCCCTTTCATCCTCATTTGGCAATGTATACTGTCTTCGTTTAACATGTAAATCCATTTGTTTTTTTAAGGAAATAAATGTGATTTTCAAGCAATCAATCAATCAAATTGTTTTTGTAATCTACAATATTAAACGGGATGGTTATTTATGAAATCAATGGAGATTATACATATATTTCATATACGGTGGCTATGTTGCGAAACAAAAATATCTCATACATGATAGAAGAAACAATTTTTTCTTTCCAAAGAAAAGAACGCTAAACCTAGCAATGACCAAATAGGATTAACGTTCGTATTCCTTACAAGGAATCGATATGTAAGTTGGATTTTGAAGTCGTTTTCGAAAGCAAATGAACTTTGGTGGTGTTACGGAATACTCGAGCATTACGAGAACCTAAAAAGAACCTTTAATGCTACAGTCACACAGACACTTACGTTGAGTTACGTTCGGTTGCGTCCAAAAATCATTTTCTTTTCTGCGGATCCCCACGGATACATTCCCGTCATAGTCAGCAGTGGGAATAGTGATAATTTCGTTCATCCAATAAAACAAAGAAAAGCATAAGAAATGAGAGAATAGAAGATTAAATAAGGATAAAACAACAAATACGTAACTAAACGTAAGTGTCTATGTGACTGCAGCATTTATGCTACAGTCACACAGAACTTACGTTGAGTTAATTCCAGCGCTGCGTCCAAAAAAGGTCATTTTTTTCTGCGAATCCCCACGGATACCTTCCCGTCACGCCTCAATAATTATGATATATACGGGACAAAATGCGGATGATACGAATAGTTACGACCAGATACGGACACTTGCGTGCACTTACGAATAACATTACGAGTCTACTCGGTCTTTGTTTTTTCCCGACTTTCGGAAACTTCCGGACACTTCAGAACACTTGCGGGGATTTACATACGTATACAGATAACTGGGAATTGTAATGAAAAATATATATCTCTATGGTCAATGAGTGGGGTATTTTTTTAAACCTCGCCAATAGATCACCTTTCCTATTTCTGGCGATACAGGATTTCAGGATATGGGGGGAGGGGCGCCCGAAATTTTCTGATCTTAACATGTACAGTCAATGAGCGATTTTCAAATATGGGGGGGGGCGTCCCTTGCGCCCCCGCCTGGATCCGCCACTGCTAGTTACACGGCTTCAAAGTCCTACCCCAAAAGCAAAGTGGTAGGTACAAAGACAAGGTTGAAGAGCTAGGGCTACAGGACAACAGACGTTGATCCAGGGGGCAAGCACCCTCCCCTACCAAAGAGAGAGAGAAGCAGAGAGAGATAAGAGGAGAGAGAGAGGGGGGGGGTGGGGGAGGGGAAGGTCCTTAGAATAGCGAGAAGAGCAGAGAGAGAAAAAAAAAGAAGGAAGAATGTAACCTAATTAGGTTTCAAACCACTTTTTATATCGCTTCTATATACAGGCCATTTAAGAAGATTCGGTCCCTAATAAACAGACAAAAACAAATGATTTTTTTTTTTGTTGTTGTAAATAAAGGAACCAATCGAAAGATAAAACATCCCAGAAGAGACAACATGCAGCGAAATCCCTTATTTATGCAAGTGATTACTAGATTATAATTATTATAGTTTTCAAAGAGGTCTTTTTCAAAAGTTTAACTCCCATTTATATAGAAGAGGGAAAGATAATTTCAATTTTTGGCCCTCCTTTTTTTTGCTCCCACATTTTTTCCGCACGTATATCGAGGTTATTATAGAATTGAAAAGCAAAGAGAAAATATATTAAAATGGTTATAATGTTAAATTTTTCCTTTTTTGGGGGGGGGGGCGAGTGCATAACTTGCCTTGCTTTCTAATCATTTTATAGCAATTTTTTTGTTCACTCTCGCATTCTATCATTTAGTCAATATGAAATCGTAGCCCAAACAGATCAGACTGTCCTGCTTTCCTACATATTAAATGGTAAATAGAGTATTTGCGCTGTGCGCTCCCGTGATTTAAATGACAAAATTTAAACAAATGTATATCAATAACCCTTCTTGACCGGGCATGGCGCTCTCAAGAGGTCATAACCATGTTTATGCTAGGGATTATCCAACTAAAACGAATTTCAAACAAAATTTATTCAATATATTCTTGTCATATAAAAAAAGGGGGGAATATTGAGTTATAAGATTTAATTGCAGAGGATTTCAATCAAATATGGTTTCGAACATCCTGTTTTTCATTATTTATTTTTTTTATAGAGTGGAAACTCGCTTGAATTATCATTAGTTTTTTTTTATTTTATTTTTTAAATTTGTTCCCCCCTCCCTCCAGGAAATTTAGGACCTGCCCCCTCTAAGCTATTACATTTATATAACCCCTATCCATGTGCAAACAAGAACGGGTGTTCGGAAGCTCCAAATCGTGATACTTAGGACGCAATTATCCGCAACGCTTAAGTGTTTGTCCGCAGCCTCTTAAGTGTATTGTTTTGGATACTTAAACTTTTGATAGATTAATAACGGATAATTGCGAATACTTACGGTGGACGCAAATCAGCGCAAATGGACGAAACTTAAGAATTTCCCCGGATGGTCTGCGTCCTAGATACGGATAGTTGCGTTCATTTACGGAAAGTTACGTTTAGTTACGGTTACTTACGTAAGTCAGCATCCGTAAAGATGCCCTGCGAAATTTTAAACATTTCAAAATTTCGCAGGCTTGGCGCCGTCATTGTGCGTACCGATACGGTTCAGTTTCGGACAGATACGTATACTTACGTTCCTTGCGGATGACCGCGTCCATGTTGCGTTCATGCTGCGTCAACTCAGCTAAATCTATACGCAGCGGACGGAACTAAACGTAAGTGTCTGTGTGATCTTTTGGTACGGACTCATGGATTATCCGCAACGCAAATTGTGTATGTTGGGATACTTTCACAGTTCCCAATCTTTTCTTTTGTGTAATAATATTTAACGTAGATTAATCTGGTTTAGTGAAAATCTTATGCTATACCTTTTTCGTGTCAGGGCAGCTCTCAAATCAGTAAGACGTCGACTCAATATTCGTCACCAAGTGGGCAAGTTTGTGAACACAGCGGCACAAAGGAGTCGGGCACAACATTTTTTCTGTCTTGCTAAAGAGCGGCCAGGCCGAGGAAGAGAATTTGACATGAATGTTTCATCATTCTTCATCCAATGTGAGAATTACATAGACCTATTCAATTGTGAAGACGTAGTTTCATTCAAAACTTGATTCCGTGGGTGTTCTCATCTTAATATAGTATGCTGTTTATTTATATTTCACAACCACCGATATTCTTTTCCATGCAATAAATAAGGTCTTATTATAAGGTGAACATATAATTCGAATAAAGGATCAGGTAGAAATATTTGTTTCATTCAATAACTTTTCCTGTCTTTCATATTTTGACGTTCTATTCTCACTATTTGCTCACACTTAAGAATTGAATCCAAATTTAATCAGCAGACAGCCTGGTGCACTATGTGATCTATCAAAGAAGAGAGAGAAAAAAAGATCCTCCTATTCCATCATTTACTTTTGTAAAGAGATGAGTGCCGCACACCCACCCACCCAATTATATTCAATATAAGCAGTGCGGCGGTTAGGAGCATTTCTCGAAATAATATGAAATGGAATGACTTTCAGTTTCTTTTGAAATTCATGAAATTGAAAATGAAGGGGAAAAAATGTAGTCGCCTTTATTATTTAATATATATCTCATTGTAATTTCTACGAACATGATTATGCCAGTCGAATAAACGGTTGCATAGGCGCCTCCCATAAAGAGGAGAAACTTTAAATTTCATCAAATATGGCGACATAGGAATTATTCTGTTTCTGATTCGACTTGAGGAGTAACGATGTTTGCCTTTATTGTTCTAAGAAAATATGAAACAAATGAGATTTCAAGCTATGGTTGTGTGTTATTTTTGGTTATTTCGATTGACAATTATTAAATATGTTGCACCCGAAAAGTTTTTTATCTTTGTTTTATGTCTTTAGCACAATATTGTTATATATCTAGGGTCTTCACACTCTCTCTATATATTTTTTTAAATAAATAAATCAAACAAAAAGAGACAATTATTAACGTAACTTTAGTAACGTCTTTGATTGTCTCAACTCAAAAATCAGAAGGCCACTTGGCAACATGAATATTTTAAACGATCATTAAATAATAATTATTCATAACAATATTTTCTGTCTAATCGTTTCCTCACTATTTCCTTGCTCTTTACTTACTTAGCTCATTCGGTAGATATAAAGATTTAAAAACAAAAATCGTCCACCGAAATAGATTAATAAATCAGACCGAGTTACACTTTAAAAAACGAAGGGTCAAATTTGCCCAATTCCGGTTCATTTTCGGGTTATTTTTTTGATGGGGTTTCTTCAAAACTTCTTGATATGTCTATACCAATATAGTCCAACCCGATACTAGACGGAATACTAACATTGGTATGGTTTTGGTACTGAATCGGTATATAACAGATGTAACCAAGCCATGGCAGACAGAAATACCTGCATGACTAGACATCCAATTCATCATATCAATCAAATAAGTGACAAACTATGGTCGAATTTATTTAGTCGACTGCTATAGCTAGTGGCTATCAAGAATCGATAACAAACGAAGTCCCGTGAACGTGAACATTAATGGGTCAAGTGCAAAATATATTAATTATGTGCAAGGGTGCGAAGAAAGAGACAGAGAGAAAAAGAAAGAGAGTGGGAGTAGGGATGGGCGTGGGAGAGAGAGATAAAGAGAGAGAGAGAGAGAGAGAGAGAGAGAGAGAGAGAGAGGAAAACACAAAAGTAGAGATGGAGAGAGACATAATGAGATTTACAAGAAAACGAACTAGTGAAACAAAAAATACAAAGAAAGAAAGAAAGGTACGAAATATAAAGAAAGCGAATGCGATATAAAGAGAGGGAGAGAGAGAAATAAGCTAAGAACAGAAAGACGTGTGCGTGTGTAAAATATTTGTTTTCAAAGGGTGTGAGATAAATAGGGGCGAAGAAATAGCAATAGCTCTAAAAGATTAAAAGTCAAATACAAATAAAAGACGTGGAAGTCGAAATATGGGTCAAAAGGCATACGGAAGTAGATTTCCAACGTATTGAAGGACTGGAAATCAGTACATAAACGTTCACGTACGAAAGACGACGCAAAAAGGCAAGCGTTGACTTGGGGTCGTTCGATTTCTGGGTCGTTAATACTTTGACTCTCTCTGTAGCAACCAGTGGTATATTGGCATCAGGGATTATCGGGGTTTTAACTAACTTCCTTTTTTATTCATGTCAAGCAAAGTTTTATCCTTTCCATATCCTGAGAAGATTATAACTCTTTACACTGGACAAGTCCTTATTTATATCCATTAACTAGCGTGAAAATGCAATCAATCAGAGCGCCGTGTAATTCTCCAGGCCCGGGGCATGGCGAATGAAAATATATTTTATCATGTCTCGCTCTGGGACATTTTACTTCGTATTTATTTTACTAAATAAATTGAAATCCTACAATTATTGATGCACCAACCGACTGGAACAAAAGGTTTTAAGGGTAAAGGTGTTTGTGTTTGGGGGTACGTGAGGGTAAGAGAATCAATGCGCAGTGTTTCCACTCTTCGGAAAAATATTTCCCGAAACTGAACTAAAAATTTCCCGAAATTCAGTGGCATTTCCTGGAATCTTCAAATATGTTTTAAGATAAACTTTGGACAATGGTATTATAAGCTTGAAGTATGCCTACTGGCCAGAAATCAATCAATTTTAAGACCTCTTTATAAATCTGCGCACCCCTTAATATGGACGATTAGTAGGTGAGCGCGAAGCGCGAGCCGAAAAATTTTGAGCTCTACAATGAGGCAAATAATGCTATAAATATAATGAATATTCAACATTGTTACATTCAGATATTGTGTAAATCTTGATTTACGGATTTCCTGAAATTTCCTGGAATTATTTTACTTCCTTAAAAATTTCCTTGAAAATACCAAAATTTTCTGAAATTTCCCGAATTTCTGGAAAAGTGGAAACACTGTGAATGCGTTTGTTTAAGTGTGTGTGTGTGTGTGTATGTGCGAGAGTGGATTTATGAGAGTGTGGGGGAGAGTGTGGGTGGAGGGGTATTGGGTGTATGCGTGCTCAAAGGTCTGTTTGAGAGTGTGAGTGGGTGCCTGAAAATGTGTGTGTGGGAGGATGAGGGTGTGTGGGTGTTTGAGGGGATTTTTGATATATGGGAGTGTGTGCGTGTAAAAAAAAAAAAGGGGGGGGGGCGAGGACGCCCAGTCCACGTGGCCCGCAGCTTCTCCATGTAGCGTGGGCCGAACTTCCAAAATCAAACATGAAGTGTCACTGCTTGGACTCAATTTACCAAAAGTTGAAGTGTTTGCGTCCTGTACTTATTCTTGAAAACGACACTATAGTTTGCTTTTGTAAGGCTGAACAAAGCATTGGATTTCAGAAGACCCTATTCTATCCGACTTTTCATCTTTATAGCATTTAGGAGGAGCTTGTTTGAGTTGTTTTTAGTGTATCATATTAAATGTCTGTACAAGTGACATATACACTCACTTGCCATATTAAGTATTTCAACATTAACCTCTGATTGTCTCCTTCTAACTCTGAAATATGGGGTTTGAAATATATTTCCCCATAAACATGGTAAGCTCAAAAGGGGTTACAATGCAATTTGAAAGATATTTGGGAAAATCTGAAAATTTATGGATAAAACAAAAGCAATTTTTTGCTTTTTGCAAAAAAAATCAGCCATTTCGAAGCAATTTTGCCAATTGGAGGATCTCCATAAAAAGTTCAACGAGACATTTCAAACTTCCATAACTCTCTTATTTTACAACTAATGTTTATTTGTTCTTTGTTATGAGATTAATGATCTCCCCGGGTTGGATTCCCCTTCAAGGAAATAGAACAGTCAATAGTTAACATGAATTCGTTGACGTAGCAATAACGACTCCTGTGCTCGAGGCAGAAAAGAAAGATAAGAATATGGACTGGGAAAGTGTTTAAATCCTCCGGCACCCTAGCACCCCAAAATAAGGGCTCCCTGCAAAAACACAATTAGATAACAGCCACACATGGAACATTGACCAATTCCACGGTTGGATTTAATGGTCAATCGCACTAGAAGAACGTAATACATCCCCCTTTAAAAGTAATTTTCATCTAATTTAATACTTCTGAGAAAGGAGCGATAAGGCAGAATCGCAAGTGTCAAAAAAGACTTTCAGACATAAGATTAGAGCATAACATTATCGAGGCGAGCAATACAGAGCATCAAAATTAGTCCAAAACATCTAGTGAAATCCGAGTTAGTAGTCAAGTATGTATAATTTTACCGTTTGGTTGGCATAAATTTTTTAGCATGCTGAAATTACAGCAAATATTCTGTCATATGATGGATTATTATTTGGGAAGTTTTTAGCCAAATTCGAAGTAAAATAATGCTTAATCAAACGGACAATACTCGATACTAATCACAATAAATATAACTTCTGCATTTTTGCATTGCATTGTTTTGCATTTGATCATTTAAATGTCAGGTTTGTTAGTAATATACACGCAGTGTATTTTTTAAAACGAAATCACTAGAAACATATGGCAAATCAATTATCATAATATTCATTCTTGTCTATTTTTGGAAAAGAAAAACATCATTGTATTATATTTACCCCGCCTCTCTCTGTCCCCCTCTCCTTCTCTAGCTCTTTACACTAAGGAGACAAAGAGGTTTAGATTCACTACCAAAGAGGACTCTCGATATAAAGGTTAGAGAAACATCCCCCATGACGGGGATGGATATAGAGGCCTTGTCAGGTAAGCTATGTTTCATGTGGAATCTGATGTTTCCCAGACTGGCTTGGCGCAGGATTATGCTGACGGTAATGGATCTAATAGAACGGACATAATATTCTTGTTAAACTAGTATGCATTGGATTTAAAACATATTTGTCAACTATAAGAGTGATACACATGATGTTACAAAAAGCATTCATACCTCAGTGAGAATTCGATTCTCAGAATCCACTTTATTTTTCCACTTTTTAAATTAATGAAACAAATAATGAAAAAAAAAAAAACATTCTGCAACTTTTCAAATTACCATTTTCAAACTCTCGCGGTTGTGACAATCAGTAAAGTTGAATTAAAAAAACAAAAACAAAACAAAACAACAAACAACATTTCTAGGTCGTTCATAACACAGAATTTTACCCTAACCCTAACCCTAAGTCATGAGTCTAGAAACGTTGTGATTCCATTCATAAACCACCAAAATACTTTCCAATGAAAATATAAAGACCCATAAACATGAGAGAACGCAAGTCCGAACAGTTGTTATTAAGGATTCTTGGAAGATAGAGAAAGGCACCTTATTTTTTTAAATCACTCTCTCTCCACCGAGATCCAACCGACGAGGCGAGGCTCATAATATATCATTGTCAGATAAATGAGCCATTCCACCGTATTCCGTAATCTTTCCAACGCTTAACATACATTAAACTTCGTTCAATCCCTTGTCCTCTCGAGTTTTGGGAGCTTTGTAAAAAGATGCACCCCATCCCCCGTTCACGAGCTAGGCTAATGTTTGTCGATGGTTAACTTAACACCTAGGAGCCCAAGGAGAATGCCCAGGGGTGCTGCGAATGATGATGGAAATCGAAACGGGCGATAAGTCGAAAACGAAGGTCAGCCGTGCGAAGGGTGGCTATAGATTTCGGTTCTGTAATGGATGCGTAAGATAAGAAGAGAACATCTCTGTCTTGTAAGATGAGGGCATCCCTGTATTGTAACACACAAAATGCACTGGATGAGGTGTAAAATGGGAAAGGTGATCATGAGAGAGGGAAGGCATGTTCAGTCAGGTGAGAGGGGTTACAAAAGAGAGGGAGAGGAAAAGCGAGACTGTAGGCAGTTAGATATAAAGATCCCGGAAAAAGGAAGAGAGAGAGAGAGAGAGAGTAGAGGGGGGGGATGGTTGTGTGTGCATGTATGTGTGTGTTGGGATTGTATGTGTGTGAGGGAGAGACAAAAATATCCAGATAGAGAGCGAGATAGATGATAGAGAGAGAGGGAGAGAGGGATGGAGGGAGAGAGAGAGAGAGAGAGAGGAGGGGGGGGGGTGAGGGGTGTGTAGGTGTAGTGCTTGGGATGAGAGAAGGAGATATACATAAGTAGTAGTAAGAAGAGAGAGATAATATATGGTAGATTAGAAGTTAAATCAGTCAGTTTTAGGTATAATATAGATCTAGTGTAGAATATAAAACATGGTGGAACGAAAGCGATTGCATCACAACCGAAGGAAAAATAAAATAAAACTGACGAAGAATATGAGCAGAGAGAGAGACAGAGAGAGAGAAAGGAAGGGAGAAGAAGGGAAGGAAGGGAAGGAGGGAGAGAGAGAGAGAGACTGTGAGTGAGAAAGAAAGAAAGAGAAGTGAATTTCAAATTCTTTCAATATCCTGGGAAGATGTTAACACATTATGGAACTTTGAGGGGATAACAGACGCAAAATGAGGATGATCGAAAGAAAGGTAGAGGCAAGGTTAAATGGGAGATATAGATAGAAGAGGGAGATAGAGATGTGTTAGAAAATGAAAGAAAAGAGAAGAGTGTTTGTTTGTTTGTGTTGTGTAGTGTGTGGTGTGTGTACCAATATGTGTATCCGTATCTGTGTGACAGATAGACAGATAAGAAGAGAAAGATATTAATGAGTAGTAAATGGAGAGGAAAGAAATATCAGAGAAAAAGTATTCCGATGGGAAAGCATGCAAATCGAGTCAATCGGATACTTTGGTATGGAAAGAATAATTAAGCAATGACGGGTGAAAGAGATTGCAGACACAGAAGATGGTGATAATTAAAGACAAACAAAAAGCAAAAATGATGAGACAGATATAGATAGACAAATGGAAAGAAGAGAGAGAGAGAGAGAGAAGGGGGGGGGAAGAGGGGAGAGAGAGGGAGATGGGGAGGGAGCAAGGGGGGGGTCAGGTAAGGAAGGGATTTCATTGTGTGATAATGTCAATTGATCCTGTTGATAGTAGTTCAACCATAAATATAACAAATAGAAAATAAGAAATAAGGCGAGTTTTTCAGGAAACGCAGACATTAAACATTTGAAGATAATCGTTGGTGAGGGAGGGGGAACAAATGAGCCATTCTCATGAAACGTTTAGGGAACCCATTATTAGTTTGGCTTTCAAAGTAAAAATGGTCGCGCTAGTCTGGAGGAGGGACATTAAATAAAGCAAAAAAATACCGACTAGAGACAAAAAAAAAAAAAAAAAAAATCAAGACGAGATAGACGGAGCAGGCCAATGCGACAGGGAATGCGAACATGGTTGAGGGCAGGAAGATCGATTGTACTGTGGGAGCCATCTTTGCAGTAATTGTTTGCGATACGTGTTTCTAGAGTCTATTCTATTGATTCTGATTGGCAGGTAGGTCCGGCTAAGATGCATCAGACGCATCAGCAACCCACAGATAGAAAGTCAATTCTTAAATGCTGCAGTCACACAGACACCTACGTATAGCTACGTTTTTGTTGTTTTAATATTATTTCATCTTCAATTCTATCATTTCTTAATATGTATTTCTTTGATTTATTGGATGAACGAATTTATCACTATTTCCACTGCTGACAATGACGGGAAGGCATCGGTGGGGATCCACATAAAAGAACACAATTTTTGGACACAACCAAACGTTACTCAAAGTAAGTGTCCGTGTGACTGCAGCAAAACCCTTCCTCAGAGAGTGTTCATACGCACATTGTATAAAGCTTTATGATAGGTATACCTAAATATATGCTGAACACAATCGTTTATGATTTTGTCCCAAACAAAATAAAGGGATAGGAAATATCTTAACTTTCTGTTCAACTCTTGGAAACTTTTAATCTGGGGATACTCTGGAGCAAGTCTTCTTTTGATTATTAAACTTAAGCAAAACTTGGAAACGTAAAAAAAAATAGTATTTTCTTAAAGAATGAAGGAAAAATAACATTTTATTTCAGACTCCTACATATTTGATTTTCCCCGTATTTTTTTTTAAATGTATAGAAACATCTAAACACAACAATTAAAATAAAGCGACAGTGTGTTCTAATTTAAAAAAAAAAAATTAAATTGAACTATTCCTCACTTTCAGGCTAGTACTTCAGAAAACAACACACAAACAACCACACACGAACGCACACACACTCACAATACTCACACACCGACACATTAAATGAAGAACAATTCCCCCTGTTACGCTTCCAGAATTCTCCACACTCTATGTTTCAGTAAATAGGCCTAAACAAAAACAGGTTGATATGTAGGACAATAGCCTTTACACATTGAACAGGTGTCGTGCACGTTTTATTTTTGTTTACCGTTTTCAATCACGAATTCGATACACGGAAAATAACATTTTCGAGAAACAGAAGACTTTTCTGAATCGAAGATGTTCTTTCATGAAACTCTTTTTTTTTGCGAGAGTGGGTTTCCTATTTCTGTTTATCAGCCTGAACAAACTCCATGAAGGGACATTTAAATTTCTCGTTCTGTTCATGGAAAATAACGCTCATGCATTCCTTTATGTCTTTCCATATATCTATTTTTTGTTTGTTTCTAGGTTAAAAACTCTATATCAAGATACTACTCTATACTTCTCTCTAAAGCAAAAAAAAAGAAGATTTTCCACGAAATAAGGCGATATTTTTTTATCAACTCGACAAGAATCTTTAAAAGGTTAAACTACTACATGGACACACCCACCGTACTCCTCTGGGTTAAAATTGTCAACACGATTGTTACGAGAGGACCTTTCGAAAGCAGACTTTATGGATTGAAAATTCCCCTCTAATATTGCATTATCGCATTCATGATTTGCGTCTCGTCCTTTCTACGTCCTCCCACTGACAAGCGATGGAGGGTTTTTGTCGCCAGAATTATAACGGCGAAGTGGCACTTGGCCTACAAACTTTGGCATGTTTGGGTCTTTTCACCAATAATTGTTCTGTTCTTAATTGGCTTGTATTTGGTTTGCACTCTGCGTGGTACAATTATCTTTTGTTCTCGTTTAGTTATTGTGTTGATTAATGATCATTTATGATTAACATCCACGTATTCTAATTGGTTTGTTCAAACCGTGGGATGTGAATTTCGTCAGTCTGAGAGCATGCGTTTTTTCTGTTTTAATAAGTCCAATTGTTACATACAAATGTTTTTAAACAATATATAAACCTACAAAAACACAACAAAACATAACAAAAACACAAACAAAAAGAAAGAAAATTCTTTTAAGACTTTACAAATGAATATTGGAAATATACAGTGCTCAGAAAATTACTATTCCAAAAGCTCGGCATAAGGTACACATCATGTGTGTTAAAGAACATACGTGAAATTATGATAACTTCTTTTAAAATCTAGGTGGTTAGTGTGTAATGTTTAAAATAAATACCTAAAAAAAGGGTCTTAATACGGAGTGCGTATGCAAACAAACAACGGTGCGTAACGACACAGATAAAACAAGCAACCATACATACATGACATACATGAAGTATTTATCTACCTTGATTTAAAGTCACTGCAAAGTTCAATTTTCACGCCCTTATAAATATTGGCGATCCTCTTTTTCTTCCAAGTGCGTTAAACAGATTGGAAACAAATCGAGCAGCCAACTAAATTAGCCTCTTTACACTATTTTGCATTCATGGAAACATAATCGCTCGACACATCTCGACCAAGAGAGGCTTGAGGGTGATATCAAAATAATGATAGTCGGTCACATCGTCAGAAAATACTTAAGACCAACCCCCAACAGAACTGATCACTACTTCCCCACTCGTTGTAGCTCTCGTTTAGTACAAAGGGTATAGAAGCCGATTTGGGCGGTGTGGCACAGCCTTTGTTTAATTAATTTATCATATCACGGAAACCAATCGGGAAGAATGTGCTCACTCCTTTACTTTTTATCCACGCAAACTCAAACACACACACTCACACACACACACACACACACACACACACACACACACACACACAAAGAAAATAATAAAATAAACATCTATTCAGAAAAGATTTATTTTGTCATTTGGTTTATATAGTTCACGTGTAAAGAAAAATAAACCATTATAAAACAATAACAATATCTGCAAATACAGCAGCTATTACATCATTGTATAACAACAACAACAACAACAGCAACGAAACCATAATGATAACAACAACAACAGCAGATGTAGCGGCAACAAAACAACATCAACCTGGACATCTTTGAATATGACTTTTTAATGACCGATACAAACTTTGTCACTATACGGCAAAGTGGCATACCTGGATGATGCCATTATTTTACCATTTGAGACCATTCTGCCTGATCTCCTTTCCATTAATAGATGAGCGATGCCGGTATTATCCGATTCATGTCGCCGTCATAAAGGGGAAAAAATGTAACATCCTTGGAAATAAATAATACATGATGACCAGAATGAACCGACCTCGACTGGGTGCGGCTTAAACCTGATCCAGCAAGTAAGGAGCCTCGGATTCGTGAACCAGAAATCTCAAATCTCATTTGGGATGGAAAGTGTTTGATGTATGGTATGAAGCGTAGCTATGGTAACAGTAAATCTCACTTCATCTCGGACACAGAGTAGGGATATTATGAAACTCACATGAGAATGGTGGTAATTCGTACAAAGAGAGACAAAAGGGCGGACAGTCCACGTTTAAGTATAACATAATATGTCCCTCTTGCCCTCATCAGAATGTATCTTGACCTCTATAGGTATCAATTTGAACATGGTTTCATGAAAGATAGGATTGCCAAGCACTGAATGTCATCTTCGATTCTATTTTCAGGTAAATGTCAATTGCCCATTATTTGCGATGATACAACATGCAGAAAAAATATGACCTATGAATCGTCAAGCGATCGGCTACACGGATTTTAGTGAGTATCCTTTATCTCTTGGACGTTGAAAGCCTTTTCACACCTAACTTAAAACGTCTTGATAATAGTTTCCTCCCTTTTATTTCCTTACGTAACGAATAATGGAGTATACGACAAAACATTAAGTAGAAAAAGAATTTAGTTTGATGGGAAGAAGCGAAATATTCAAAGATTCACTCTCGTCAAGAAAGAGCCTGGGACATTCTAAAAGCTGAATTTATTTTTCTTGCCTATTGATCTAAAAACAAAACAAAAAAGTTATAAGAGGAACATAAATGAGGATATTTTTTGCATAATGGAGGGATTTTTTAATAGATCATGGACATCGCCATTTTCATGATAACGTTCCGTACCATGAAACGTCCTTTGACAGTTAATATGGATGCCGTGACCAAGATGTTAACGAATTATTCCATTCACAAGCTGAATTATCCCTTGTAATACAGCTTTCAAAACATAACATGAATACAAATGTTGGTGCTCTTTTGGAGTATTATGTTTTACATTGAAAATAATTTCTAACTTTTCAATTTCCTTACAATAGAACTAAAAAGCGCCATGTTCTCTTAACAGCTTTTCAAAAGATGTGCTTATAAAAGTATCATTTATAATTCACAGGCAATGAGAGTGCACACCGAGTAAAGATAAGGAATTATAATTCTATAATATGCAGTTATCACTTTCTTTGCTCTTAACTGCCTGTGTTTGAAGGACGATGGAGGATTTACCGACACAAATACCGACACGTGTGGCAATATGAAAACACATTTTGCAATTAGGAAACATCTTGCCGAACTTCACCTTTTTTTCGTGGACTGCAGACTTAATAAAATATGAATAGCCATCTACAAATTTGCTGACCGATTTTTTGAGGAAACGCTGAAATGTCTCTTGTGTGAAGTTCTGCTTTTCTGCACGTTCTGCTCATATCTCATGATGTGTACGGAGCATCAAATGAAAGTGTCTTAAGTATCCACGCAATGAAAGAATTGGTATGTGTAACAATGTTCTATTTGGATTATTATGTGTGCAAACACTCATGTTTTTTTTCGGTTAAACTCCCATTTCAGTATTTATGACTACAGAATCATCTAGGATAAAACTAATCCCCTTTTTGTATTTAGCACAAAGAAATAATTGTTAAACACAAACACTTTTTTTTAGTTCATACGTTCTGAATTTTGATAAAAATTCTATATGTTTGATAGGACAAATAACAGGGTTTTTTCACGAACAATTCTGAAGTCTTTATAATAAACACATTAGGAAACACAATTTTAGTGCAATAAGAAACATAAATAATGCAATTGCATATTATGATTATTGATTATGATTTATTATTATTTCATTATTAATATTATTATTATATTATTATTATGTTTATGAAAATTAATTGTAACATAAAAAACAAGTTTCAAGCTTCACAATTTTTCATTAGTTAGTTTTTAATTTGATTTCGGTGTGAAATTGCATCCTAAATTATTAAACCTTCTTCTACTTTTTTTTCCCTACTTTCATACAGTCAGTGTGTTCATGAGCCCGAAAAGAAATTGATGCCCACCTGCCTAATATTCGAAAGTAGTTTCATCAATATTATTTATTACACAGTTACTACGCGTACTGTGCGCTCCCTGAGACTGTTTTTGTGGGAAATTGTTATTGGAAAATAGGGTAAATCAAACCCTCCGGCATTTTTCTGCGGTTGATACATTATCCCTGGGAAAAAACTGTCACTCAGGCATATCATGCCCCTTTTTTCGATTATGTCAACTTTATTGATTGCAAATGCTGGGATTTCCTGAAAAGTACGTGGGATGGGAGTTGTCATCATGTCGTGCATATCTGTGAGTTGTCCAAAGGAAGTTTGTGCGTGCGTTGATACACGTATGCACAGATAAACCGGGACAATGCCGCGATTCAGAATTATAACCATTTTCGAAGTCACTTGACTTTCTCATGAAAATATCGCCTCCAAATTTAGTTGAATCTGCTGGAAGAGTTAATAGACAGTAACGTTCATTAGATAAAGCTACCGCTTGCTAGGCACTCCATAACATTCACTTATAATTGAGGATAATTTTAAAACATGTGGGGGTTGGAAGGAGTGGGAGAACGAGAATTTTTTTTCCAGTCGTTTTCTACGAAATGCTTTCATGTCAACAGTAGCGTATCCAGCCTCAGATATAAAAAAGGAATGAATGGGCCCAAGCATAAAAGAGTCCACATTGTCGTCAGACAATCAGGCCCCATCTTGCTTTGTAAGAGCAAATACGCACCTGGTGAACACCCATAATGTTGTATTACATAATACAGGCAAGCACTGGTCTATTTGCGTTAAAAAGAAATTGTGTTTTGGTAATAGAGACTAAATAAACATATTTATAGTTATATTTCAAAATCTAGACTTAAAAAAAAAAAAAAAAAAAAAAAAAAAAA
>CALNVZ010003433.1:40402697-40461091 GCA_940671915.1 Paracentrotus lividus
AAAAAAAAAAAAAAAAAAAACCCAGAGAGTTGCAAACAACTGACCAATCACTTTCATGGGATTTGACCTATCGATTGTTTTGTCATCATACCGTTTAGGCATATTAGAGTCCCAATCGGGACACGGCGTTAATCCCGAATAAGACATGAGCCGGACTGTATATTGAAGATGGGAAAAAATATCGACCCGGATAGACTTCATTTTTTTATATAAGTACTTGTTACAACAACAGCTAGCAAACGTTTATTTTAATGTTACCACAATTAAACCAGTTGTAACTGTACACGATGGTCTAGGCCGGGAGCACACGGCATGTTATGCTTTTGCATATTTATCCCTGTATAATGTTGTTGCTATCTAATTACGAAAGGAAAAAAAAGTGGGCTAGTTTTATTGGCATGGTTGGTTGGTTTAACTTGCTTGTTGATACGGATGGTTGGTTGGGTTTGTTTGTTCATTGGCATGGATTGTTGGTTAGGCTTGTTTGCAGACGTGGACGTTTAGTTGGGCTTTCATTTATTCCTTTTTTTTCCTTTTTTTTTGGGGGGGGGGGACATGGTGTATTTATGACCACGCCAAAGCAAGTGTATATAAAGCAAGTGCAAATAATACTCTACAACTGATTACATTTGTATATTTCGTCATTTAAAATAAAAACAATATATATATATATAGTGAAAACGGGCCCCTTGAATAACGTGCTATGCAGTGAACCATCTTTTATTTAGTATAGGCGAAATGAATGAGACAGAATGACTTCGAAACCGTAAGTCTCAATTCTTTATTTCACAAGCTTTTCGCCGAACAATGGCTCGTCAGGCTACAAAATAAGATGAACAAAATTTGAACAAAACAGAGTGGTTGACCAGGCAAAATCTGTTATTGAAAAAAATTTAACGATATTTGTTTTTATATAATCTTGTCAGAGTTAATGTCACCTGTCAACGCAGCTCATGTTTTGTCAAATTTTGTTTCGTCTTATTTTGTAGCCTGACCGAAGGCATGTCGGGCCGAAAGCTTGTGAATAAAGAATTTGAGAGCTAGTTTCGAGTCATCTGTCTCATTCATTTCGCCTATTATATATATATATATATATATTATATATATATATATATATATATATATATTATATATATATATATAAAGAAGACAAAAAAAAAAACTTTTAAAAAAATCGCAAAGTAACCTTCATATCTATGTAAGATATGCTAATGCAGCAGTGATCAGCATTTAGATTACAAAAGCATTTCCCTCTCTATTGACATAGGGTACATGCAGGTAATATGGGCCAGCAGGTAATATGGGCCAACTGAAGCAAATCTTGTCGTGACCGTCGACCGGTGACCGGTGACCGGTGGGAGCACCATAATGTTGTTTATATGAACTGTATACGAAAATATATCGTCGTGAGAGCATCTGATGCTGAAATTTCTCTGAAAAAACTGCTGAAAACCAACAAGGTAGGTAAAAAACTTACGGCATTTTTTTGCCCTGATGTAAAATTTTATATTTCACAGAATGTGATGGTGAAAGAATGTTTGAGGGGGTAACTCAATTGTTTTGTATATTTAGTAAGCTTATAGTTTCATTTTGATCACACTAGCGTGTACAGGTCAATTTGTTGTAGTGAAGGGGTGCAATGTGGCATTGAATGCTTGCCTGACACAGAAACATTAGTGCAGGTAATATGGGCCATCCAAAATGGCGGAAATGATTCTGGTACTTAGTATTGTGATGAGGCATCAATCTCTTTCCTACGATTTTTTGGGGTATATTCACAGTATATAATTCATATAAATAACTTATTCCAGGCCTATATTGACTTGTATAATGAAAATAATATTTAAATAATATTAAAAAAAGGAATAATATACAAAATACAAAACAATGAAATATATAGTCAAATTGTTTACCGAAGGGTCTTGAAATTTCAAATGATATCTTAAAGTTAATGATTTTCAACATTTTAAGCAAATTGCAGACATGGTAGAGTCATTGTAGTTTTTAAATCATACATTATATACATGTGCCCATATTACCTGCACATGCAGGTAATATGGGCACTTTGGTAATGACGTCAACATTTGCATATTGCAGACAGGGGGGTTGGTGATAATTGTTTTTCTTTACAATAAAAGTTAGAGCAGTAGTTATTGATTCATATAAACAAAGATTAGACTGTGTGTCATTTTGTAATTTTATGCAAATTAGGCAAATGAGCTTAGGGTGCCCATATTACCTGCATGTACCCTATCATAACTTCCTCTTGGGTCAAGGGATAAAAATCTGAGACCCCTTTAACACCAAAACATAGGCCAGGCTTTCCTGGCTAGCCCGAGACCGGTCTTAATAATCGCAGTACCGTAATCGACAATTTTGTAGGTGTACATTTATAAGAAAATCCTAGATATTTTTTGTTCTTCGTGGTAAACACCGCATTTTCCTGGAAAGCATTTTTTTTCTCGTTACTTCCCCCCCAATAATGACAAGTACTTGGTAATAATTCACTTAATTCTCTTTTTTTTTAACGCGTATCGTAGATTTAATGGTAAAGTTTGGAAAGAAAGATGGGAATTCTCTTATATTATTATAAATGCGATGGCGGATTCGCAAGTGGCTTCGCGTCCTTCACTCCCAAAAGAGGTGGTCCAAGGCGGTTATAAGCCCTATCCAGATAATAAATGGACCACCGTGAAAGAACTTTTAGCGTGGCGTTAGACCGTAATTCGCTCCTGTCCTAATTATACACAGTTAATTAAGAGAGCAATCATGGCGGAAGAGGTGCCTCCCATTTATTTTTCTGTAGCACCACATAAGTTGGCATTTCAACATCTCATACAAGAAATTGCCATCAATGTTCCTAACATATCTACCTGATTCATGCGGTGGTCACAATATGACTTAGTGTGCATTGTATGCTTCTATAGCATGTAGCCGCTGTGGGTCCATTTCTGCGATTCACACGTTTCTGTAGGAAAGGTATTGTAAAAGCACACAATGTGCGTGTCTGAGAAAAGGGTAGGCCTAGGTGCGACGTAAACATTTTCTACTAAATTCAATGGAGAGTGTTGTACGTTGCACACATGACCTGTTGTGACCCCCGCATAAGAGATGAGCTATGAATGAAACATAGCTCCTCTCTAAATCCCAGATCTCCCGCTGGCTAAGGCATAATACTACATGATTCAGTTGATTATCTTTCAATAATTCTGTTTATAAAAAAATGTATTTAAAGGTTTTATAGAGCTTAGCATAGTATTGAGGGCATCAGCTGTAATATGAGTTATTGGCAACCACAAATGGAAAGATTAAATGTAGAAGAAACGAAACAATATCGCAAGCATGCTTAAAAACAAGGATACCCCGATGTTTCTAGACTTATCCATCGTGTAAAAAATATGTTTATACGTATATCTAACTTCTTAAATTTGCAAGGGATTTTGTTATTTCTCTTTTGTCTTGTATTTCATTAAGGATCGCAAAAACGACGTGTAATAAAAGTCAAGTTCTACACTTAAAACGTATTCGCCTCTCTGTTCCATTCCACAAGGAATAATGTTACGGATAGAAAGCTTCTTTTTCATATCTCTTGAAAAGGCAACAAATATTTCTCTCCCTTCTTTTTCACATTGACCTCGTTACAAAAAAAGCTTGCAATCTACTTAAAACTTTAATTCTGAGGAGGTTACAATTACTATTATAACCCAATTTTCAAAGGAGCTCTGTATCCATGGTAACAAAACATGTCTCATGTATGAATAATATTATAGGATTTCCCACTCAGTTTCGTAAGTTCGTCACTCCATTGGATAATCAGTTCATTCAAATTCCCCCCAAAATTCTACAGCGTCAAATTCATCATTCAAATTCAACTAGTTATCGTTGGGGTATAAAACCCTAAATCAAAATCCCTCAAAAAGCAACAAATAGTAAGAATTTAATGGTCTCCGCATCAAATTCCGCGCTGAACTAATCAACTCTGGCCTTGGTAAACAATTGGAAAATCAATTGGCATCGTATTTACATTCTTTAATTTATATAGTAGTAAACATTTAAGATAGCGATTCTTTTTCGAGACTCTAAAATCTAATATAATAATAATAAAAAAATAAAATACGTATTCTTTATTGAGGTTTAGATTTTTAAACATTCGTCTGTTGAGGGACGAGATATGTTGTTGTTGGGATGAACAACCTTGTTCTTTTTAAGCTCGGTGGTAAGTTTACTTTAGAATTAATATCAATAGATCGTTTAGGACCCTGAGTTTAAGTCAATCAATGGCTCCCCTATGTTGAGTATTTGTCATCCTGAACTAACATTCGAATAACGCCAATACGCCCAGTAAATGTAAACTTTGCGGCCCACTGTTCAGTCGATTTGGCGCCCATAAAGTTCAGATCACTTTGGCCCATTCGCCTGATCTGGCGCCCCTGATTAGATCAAAATGCGCCCAAATAAATTTAGTCCTATATGTTTGGTTCAATTGAGGAGCCCAAATAAGAAAATTTGCGGGCCGCCCTGCAAGTTGGTTATTGCTCGCCCCTTAGTTAAAAGGATTTGGTCCCTCTAATTTAAGAGGAATGGACGACCATTTAATGACCGCGTTTGTTCCCTTTGTTGTTCTCCCTTCCCTCTCTTCCCTCCTCTTTTTTTTTTTTTTTTGGTTTTGTTCTCAAATTCATTCCTTTTTTCTTTCTCTTCTTCTCAGTATTTGTGCGGCCCTGTCCCCTACCAACCCACAATACCCATAGAATTAATTTTAATGTGAAAAGATTTTGTGTGTGACTAGTAATTATCGAAAGATTGAGTAAAAGAAAAAATGTAGATGGAAAAATCATTTAATGAACTATACGATAACTGGAAAATATATCTCATACTTAAGCACATGCCCAGTAATTAGGTACATACTCATTCACAATTGCTGCTAATACAATTCGCAAACATTTGAGAAAAAAAAAAATTATATAAGATAAACACAAACATTCCTGACGATAAATCAATGCACAATATTTGAATGCTTAATTACGAATTGAAACTCGGAATGATTTAAATGCTTGCTTAGGTGCGGTATTGCGCAATTAATACAGCGCTACCGCTAAATTGAATGACTGTTACGTATTTAGAGCATTTATGAAATTTGAACAAAGTAAACATGTAATGATTGCGAAAAGGATGATTCCGAATCACTGGGCGGAAAAGCTAAATCACCCTAACTTGAATGAACCGATTATCAAATGGAGTGGCGAGCTTCTGAAACTGACTGGGAAATCCTATATTATCGTCTGCTGAGAGAAAGGAATGGTGATAGTTCATACACACATTACACACATACACACACACAAAAAAAAATTCCAGTTATTATTGTTTATAAGAAGAAAAAAAACAAAAAAAAAACTCCCGTCTTTTCCAATATGTGAATTTCATTTATAATTCCATAGGCTTCCATGTTTACGCTACAATGAATTAAGGTGGGATGCCATTTTTATGTGTAAATAAATTATAGAAGATTTAAGTAATTGTAACAAAACAAGAAAGTCATAGTTCGTAATCTTGAAATCAAACAACTGGATTATGGAATAAACTTTAATGCGTTGAGAAATTTCGGAAATCATCAGTAACACTTGTTTACACTGCCCTGTATCCTCTAAAAGTGATCGTGATATATTTGTTACAATTATATACATATATAAAAATTTGGTATGCGAAAATTTATCGTTTTTTTAATGAAATTATGTAATTACAGTTATTAAGCTCATTTATAATGATTAAATTTGGTTCTAGGACAACTACTCCCTGAAAAAACAAACAAACAAAAATCCACCCCCTAACTCTCCCCCTAACCCTAACCCTATTTCTGGGGGTAGGTGTCCAGGGGGTATTTGTTAAACGGGGTAACTGTGCTGACGCTGGTAAATTTGCATACAACGTATACGACAGATCAAAGGAAATTTTCAGCCATAAGCTTTAACGAAAAATACATATATTTTTAGTAATAATTATTTGCTCTAACAAACTGTCTCTTGGCACGGCCCCATTATGCCACTGGTGATGTTGAATCTTTTGGTTAATCTTATGATAATGAAATAAGCATGATAAGAGCAGAAATAAAGAAATGGCATTTTACCATTGTTAGCTAGCCTTGTCTTCTTAATGAACCCGCTCCTTGCAAAACTGAGATGAAAATAGCAGGAAAATGACGTATGCATTTACATCATTTTATCACAGTCAGCAGTGAAACTGAACTATTTTCGATTTAGAATAAAGGAAGGATTTAAATGTATTTGGCCATATACAGTACATACATAAACCTATACCATATACATTTTATTTTGTTTGTTAGACATCTAAAACATGTTAAACATTGTCGAGTAAAAAACATATTATATGCCAACGTAGAAAGGAAAAGAAACAGATACCACAGCGCTTGTTTTTTGCATATCAGATACCACAATGTAATTTGGACACCCAGTAGGAACAAATAGTTGCCTGTTGTTAAAGTGTTAATAGTATGACATATAAATGTCTACGCGATACATGGAGCGAGGTCATCGATGACTATGGGCTATCCAATCATCGAAATGAATTCGGATGAATGATGGTATGTGTTTTCGCCTGCTTCATAAGAGACTGAACTCTGGGGAGACAATTGGATTGTAAAAATACAGAAAAAATTTGTGGATATGCTTCATGTTCCAACCCAAAACATTCATGGGATGACATGCATGTTATATGTTATTAAAAAATAAAGATCCCTAATGATATGAAAATATTCTCATTGGCAATGTGACCAAATATTACCCTAGAACCATCACTCTTCAATTGCAAGCGTTATTATTCTATGTGATAAATGGAGGGAAAAAGCGGATATTTTGAATACATAACAAGGAGTTAAAATAAATCCTGAAAGATTGTGGATACGGACCGTTCGATTCTCTGGTTTGAATTTAAATCATAAAGGTTACAATTTTATGGTTTTCTTTTTGTTGTTATAAATTTACATTAAAATCGGTAGATTAAAATTTAATTCAAACATCCATTAGTCGTCCAGTATCTATTTCAAATCCTTTTAATTTAAAATGGTGTTTCGGGGATTTTTTTTTCTGTGTGACGTTATAATTATGCATTGAAAGCGTTGCCAATGTGATAATTTCCTCATCATTAGTGGAAATATAGGAGCATTGCAAGTTGATACAGATGTAAAAGTGAGTCAGCCATGGCCATGATGGCTCTATAATAAAACGCTCCAAATTGTATCGTCCGAAAAGCAAATGAAACGGAAAATCTTTTTGCACAATTGAGAGAATTCGCTCTATCCCTTTCTTGATAAACGCCAAACAGGGTCGCAACAACTCCCATTTAAAAAACGTCTTTTGGTATGACTCGACTGGGGATCGAACCCATGATCTTCCGATTATGAGGCGGATGCTCTAACCACTGAGCTCTAATATAAAGCAGATAAAAGTAAGTACATTTTGCTGATTAGAAGGTTGAGCAGGTAAAGTGGGAGGGGTAGGCGCTATTTAAACGTGATGAATCTGCCTGTCCACCAAGTTTGATATCTACTCGAAAGAAAATTATTGGAAGAAATGACTTGGATGCATTTCAGTCGTCAGAAGTTTACAGCAAAATTTTTCCTATGCTGAAAGTAGATGAATAAAAGGTCAGTCACATTTCAATTCAAACAAGGGAGGGATATTGAAAGATTAAGTGGAAATAGATGGATTGGTTTCGTTAAAGCACTAAAAGGTTTCGATGTCCGAAACGGGAAGATTGCGAGGTCACTTTTTTTTTTAATCGTGAAGTTATCAATTTTTTGTTTATTATTATTCAATGATTGTCTGTTATGAAGTTTGGTCTAATGGATAAATCGAAGAAAGCTATATCAATGGACTGAAGTTAGCGTGGGCTGGATGTTAATCTACAAAGTCATGCTTGCCTTTTAAGGAAAATCTTTTAAATTAAGATTTATGAGATTAATTGACCGAGGTTAAACAAATTTGAACAAAATATTTATATTATTGTTTCAATACCTCAAATTATCCTTTGAATTGTGATATGGATTCGAATATGATTTATGATATGGATTTCATAAGTGGATGAGATTGAGTGTTTGAGAAGATGATACACTTTATACATCAGGAATATTTGAAATCTTTGCGATGGTCATGACGGTGTCATAAATAAGGTGTAACATTATATTTCCATTTTATGAGCAACAGTGTATGGCACACTCCTTCCAATTTAGCCCTTTGAGCGCGGGCCTGTGAAACGCGATTGTTACCCCTGTGGCGGAGCGATTTCTTGTACACTGACAGTATTATAGAAATTGGTGATGTTTTGTGCTTTCAGTACTCCTTGCATCTAACTCGGCTATTTTCATGATTTGTAGTAAATGGAAACATGACAGGGCAGACATTTTTCTATCTAACGCGGTAAGGCATAGTCATCAAAACCAAATATAAGACGCGTTATTTTGTAAAGAAAAACAGTCATTTTGGCAGAAGTTCCGCTTTCTTCCTTTCCAGTAGATTCACAATGCAAAGTGCGTAATGCATGTGCGGCACGCACGGTTCGATCGATGAGCCTACTGAATAGCACTTGAAAAGAGGTCCTGTTTCTTTCAAATTATTTCTATAAAATATGGATTAAAGATCATAGCGGCCGGCTTCGCACCTCTGGACAATGGCACCTTTGACTAAGCCCCATTCATTAAAAGCACAGGTGTAAGTTTTGAAATAAAAGCGGGACTTTTAACTTATAATACCTCCTACATTTGGCATACTTTACATTTCACTACATCATTATAGTTGCAACAAAATAGTTCAAGCAAAATGTCAGATAACCAACCCCTCTCATTTTCGTGATAAGTATATAACCTAACTAGAATCGGAAAACGACAGGTTTAATCTCCATGCAACTAATGTTTTATATATATATCTATAATAATGAACATTGTTTTAACCCCTTAACCTTTCTATTTCTCTCTCTTCTTCTCATTCTCAATATATCTCTCGTATTTCTCCTCTCGAGCTAGCTTTATTTGATTATTTCTTCCCCTCCGGACGCGTACGCGTGCGCCAAAAGATAAGATCGGAAATTCGTTTCTTATGTAAAAAAAATATAGTAATGTTGAAATGAAGTGAATTGTTCTCGATTTTTTTCCACGTACCTAGGTTATTTCTTTAATGGATATTGAAAATGAATATATCTTCGTCCTTTTCCTCAAGAATTTAGCCCAAAAAAGCTGGTGAAAAGCTAAAAAAAGTTTGTCAATATATCAGGGAATTATCTCGGCTTCTGTAGAAGCCCGTCGTAGCAGACTGAACACCTCGCTCGGCTTCTGTAGAAGCCCGTCGCATCCAAAGGGTTAGGTTAATGAATACCATTAGAAATAAATATCACGACTATGAATGGAAAATATTCATAATGGTGTCATGTAAGTGAATTTAGATGGTTAAGATGATTAGATGACTAAATGGCATACGGATGAGCGTAATCTATCAAAATTAAATCATCCTTCAGACTCATCACCTGATCCCTTGTCTCACCGACAAATGCTTGCAAACGCACTTTACAATGGCCGCGGAGACGGGGGGGGGGGGGGGGCTCCCCCACTTTTTCAGTAAACATGTACACAAGCGCAAAAATGACCCTCGATTTGTGATTTTTAGCCTGATGAGCTCCCCACTTTTGGCTCAGTCCCTCCACTTTCAAAAATGCTCCGCGGCCCCAGCTTTATGAAAGAAGTTCGCAAACATTCACCGCATATAGAAAGATACTACATTAAATTATACGAAAGATTTTCATAAATTTATTCAGGAATAGGATTTATTATATGACGTTAAATCCTAAGTGATATGAGCCTTTAAAACACATAGAAACATAATAAAGACTGATTGACATCCTTAACCAACGGTAAAAAAAAGTACTGAATACATAGGACTTTTTTTGTTGAGAAGTTAAGTTCAGTGTATTGTGCTCTATAAACAGCATATTAATGGTTCCTATATTGTCATTATCACTTTCATCACAAATTCAAATGGTTTGAATGTAGTTTTGGGGCATTTTCACAGTCTTTTTTTTGTGTGATTTTTTTTTTCTTCATGCGACATATTTCCTATATTAATATTTATGAATTGTATGTGGGTGTTAAGTTTCCGGACCAAGCGAATTTCTTATAAAAAAGTTTTTTTTTCTTCTAATCGTCAATCTAGCTTGAGGAGTATTAGGTTTGTATTCATAAAAAGATTTCAGGTACATTATTGACACCGTTCATTTTAATTCATGCTCAATTTAAGTTGCAATTAATCACATCTTTCGATTTTGAATCCATTAAGACGATTAGTAGTACATTTAGTGATCACTACCTGCGTTTCGTACGTTACCGTTAATGAAATTAGGGCTAGCAAGTGGTGTGATTTATATCATGGGATAAAACTTACCGCCTTTCCCTTGTAAAGCCCCCCCCCCCCGTTCGGGGGATGATTCTACCGAATTTAATATCTAGCTTCGCCAATAAAGAGCGTGCTCTATTGTTAACCCTTTGTGCTATTCATTGGAAAACAGACACAAACCTGCAAAAGTACAAAGACAATTCAAGAAGCGGGTCACTGATTTTATAATACCAGAAAAGTCTTTTGCATTATTTGATATAGTCAGCGAATTGATATCACCGGCATAACCAGTTTGTTATCGCACTACAACAAGGTTTCGATTCAATTGCATTTAACCACATAACAGATGGAGAGCAAAATCAGAATATTTCTTTTTATATACACATATGCAAAATATTTTTCCTTTCCTCAGGGGAAAAAACTTAAAGGTGAAAGGACGTTCGTGGAAAACTACTTGAACTGTGCTACAAATCCAAAATTGTTTAACAAATTTGGCTCATCAAGTCTGATCGTCCATTTTAAACGCTTTCAAAAGCTTTTCATGAACGTCTCCATCGCTTCGACCTAACGGACACAAGGTCATAAACGTAAACTTTTATCTATAAATTTCAACGGAGAAGCAACGTACAATTACAGGCATTACACTGGCGCCCAGTTAACGTCTTCAAGCATTTATACAAATCTAAATGAACTATCGTAGACGTTTTAAACACATGCAAGTGAAATTATATTCGTACTATATAGCGTTCGGTGACCTGATATTTCACAATATCAAATAATGCGTCAAACAGAGCTCCGTTAATATTTTGGGAATTTATTTGATTTGAAGAGACCAGTGAAAATTCGACTCTGTCAATTTATTTGCTTTAGTAGTTCATGGAATGGATATATTGCACTTCACACAAACCCCGGGAGCATATTGGACGCTCTTCGTCAGGTTATACAAATACTTGACACGAACTTTCTTTTTCTGCCCCTTTCAAAAACAGCACTGCCAACCACAGTATTTTTACCCATATTTCATACGCAACCTTTTGTTTTATCCAACACACTATTATTCAGTATTTGCTTTCATAGCACAGTTCTTTTTGTTTTCACAACTTGCACTTAATTGCTGAATATACAGAACAAAAATTCATGTTCTGAAAGAGGTATCAAGGTGAAAGAACCTTTAAGTGTAGGCAAAACCTATGACAAGTTAAAATATTATGAGGAAAATAATCTCGGAACACACGAATTGTCATACATATACATAAATGACATTTTGTGGGTTTCGAGTATTTTTCATCATTTATAGAAATTATGAAATATAATGCAGAGCAGCGCACCCTAATTTGTGTTTGATTTCAGAGATAAGATTAGTTTCAGATTTAATACTCCGAGTTCCATGTTTATCATGTTTTTATAATTCCCTTTGAAGTAACCCCGTTAAAATTGGTCTTTTGTTTGAAATACAGCGCAAGCTTCCTCATAAAAAAGAAAAAAAAAATGAAAAAATGAGAATAAAATAAATTATTAGGGGAACGTTTAAACAATATATTTCAAAATCTCCATAAAGCCCGCGTCACACTGTCCCGATGGTTAGGAGCGATGGACACACGATGGCGGAAAACCCCAAATTTTGCTCTGAACACGATGGCATTACGAAAGCATCGCAAAAGCATCGGGCCATTTTGGAGTACTACAGACTGTTTCAAAAAGAATGGAACAATGGGGGAAAGTAATTAAATTATGAAATCTTCTGAAATAATGTCTGTATGTGGTACTACATTTTAAAAAAAAAGTGTGCGGAGAGGAGCTGATCGATATTACACACATTTATTTTCCGGAGCAATGAATTCGTGGCCAATATGCGCAAAACCTAAATATAGACCATGGAAAAGCATGCCCAAAATAGATTTTCTTGATTATAGAAAAGTGATCATATCTCAAGATCTACAACACCAAATGATATTTTTTTTAAATAGTAAATGCTAAAGAATGTCTAATGTACCCCCTTTATAGGAATATTGAATACTATTAGATTGTGATGAATTTTTATAATTAAACAAAATGTTTTCCAACTTTACCATTTTATTTGATACAGCCTGTATAATTAGCCATCTTAAAACCACCATGACCATCAATGGAGTTTTTCAGGCTTCGGCAGCAACTTCCGATGCATCGGCAAAATCTTTGGCAGCCAAAAAAAACTCCCGATGGAGTTGCGAAGGTTCACTTCGCTTGAGCATCGCAGCAGGCAATGCGAAGGCAATGCGAGGGAAACGCGAACCCGCCCGATGATCTGTTGAAGGCAACACGACGTCGTGACGCCTTCTCAATGCCATCATGTAGCCATCGTAGCATAGTATGATGGCACAGAATTGTCTTGTGGAATGAAAGAAGAATTTAGTGTTCCGCTCTGTATTCTTTGCTCTGGCCATCTATATCATTGTATATTGTTTGATTTTTAAAGTGTCATCTTTCCAATTTCATTTCTTTCGAGACCTGTAATGAAAATGAAATGGAAATTTGTAATTTCAAAATCCTTTCTATCGAAGCTGAAGGCAAAATAGTTTTCTCCCCAGAAAAGGCTTCATTTCATCCATCTTTGAAACTTGAACGTTAACTTGATAATAAAAACATGATTATGACAATCATATTCATGATCATACTGATGAAGGTGATGGTCATGATGGTGATAGCAGTTGTGAGATATGTTGGTGATGCCGGTGATGAAGATAATATATTTTTTTTAACTTAGTGGAGGATGGGGATTAGTACTAAGTTGGTAGGGGTTGGTAGATTTGCTGGTGATGATGATGATGATGATGATGATGGCGATGGTGATGCAGGTGGTGGTTGTGATTATGCACGATGATAATGAAGATGACGAGGATAATTGTAAGGGTGGTGAACAGCACCACCACCGCCACCGCCATCATCATCATTAATATCATTGCCATTCGTTCTCTTTATACCATGATTTAAGTTAAAGTCAAATTCTAAAATAAACATTTTTTTCACATATTTTCTCTAATCTGTCCAAAGTAACATTGAAAAAATTGATTTTGACACAAAATTGTCAAATTTTATTTTCTCTGAAAAAGAAAACTAAGTAAATTGGGTGACATTCTAAACATAACAAAATTAATGTACAATATCTGTGTTGTTGCTCCCCCCCCTGATTTTCACTGGAACTGTTTCCGATCAATCTGAAACCGTCTCTGGTTGCTGTATGTTATTAGAGTCTTCTTTTCTCAATTCTGTGTTTACCAGCTGTCTTCTTCCCCCTGCCTCTCCCTACCTTGTAGGGGGGGGGGATGTTTAATAACAATTTGAGTCAAAGACAATACAAATATAGCTCTACAGTACAGTGTGTTTTGCTCTCGATGAATTACACTGTTCGTCATAAAGGTGGAATATTTTGTTCTGGCTCCAACGATGCTATGTTGCTCCTGCTTGAATTTCTTGAATATGTTGGTCACCGCTTTCACTCTTTCGGGGTCCCGGCTATATCTTGGAAGTTCCCTCAATACTTTCCAGGGACTTTTCCTCCAAATAGTTTGCAACCCCCAGAAGATGGCCATTTTCGTCATTTTATTTTTATTTTGGGGCCCCTTTTTGTTTACGCGACCCACCAAGGCACCCTCAGTCCTACTCCAAGTAAACACGTCTGAGGTGTAGATTTGTTATTGTTCTTTAAGTTAAATCTAATTATATGGTTACAGGCTTGACTCGTTTGTCTAGGGGAGGGGTCAAAGTTGATTTTGTGTGGGGTTCAACATTGATTTTAACCATTTTTACACCATGAAAATTTCTATCTTCCCTAAATTTTATAGTAAAATATCAGCAAAACATAAACCAAAAAGGGGTCCCAAAATGAGAAGGAAAAAAATGACCAAAAATGAGCATCATGGGGGTTGACAAAACTTTTTTCGGAAAAAAAATCTTCGTGAAGGGTTTGGAGAATGTTAAAAATATAGCCAGGGACAAAGATATTCAAGAAATTAAAGCCGGAGCAAAATCATGTGGCTATAGCGGCAAAATAAATAAATAAATAAATAATAAAAATAATAATAATATTCCATCTTTATGACGGACAGTGTATGATCAGCTATTGAATTCCCCGCGGTCTGCATCTGGTAAAGATTTTTATACAATAAGGTCACGTGATGCTTTCTTCAATAAAACGTATTAGCCAATGCGCAAACATAATAAAGTTTCTATTGTCCCAAGACAATTAGCCCCACAGAATGTATTCAATTCGGCAATCTTGGATTCGCGCTGGCGATGCCCAAACGACGTCGGTTGACATTCGTGTGTCCTTCGGGTAAACTTCATATTACCTTCGCGTGTGATTCATAGTGCCATCGTGTAACCTTCTAAACTTTGCCCGAACCCTAAAAATGACCCCTTCGTACAACCATCGCACCTAAACATCGGGACAGTGTGACGCCACCTTTAGGATTGTTACTCATGATACTTTCAAGACTATTTTCAGAAGCTTTGCATATAAAATAAATAAAAGCATTAAAACTACGGATTAATCCGAATTGATGATTGTTGGATTTAATAGTATGTGGTTGTTATAGTTTTCAAAACATGACATGGAGGTCGGAAAACAGAAATCAAATCAAACACTGACGCCTTTGATACCTGCATGTGCGTTCTGTGACATGGAAAGGTGAAATTCTCGTTTTATTGATATTTCACATGTTAAAGTAGTTAGAAGAGGATTAAAGGAGTAATTGAAAGGGTATAATGCATCGATGTAAAGAAGAAAATTAATAGGGCGTGCAGAGAATGCAAGACAAAACGAAAAATTAAAAAATTAAAATCGAAAAGGAAACGAGGTTTAAAGAATTACCGAAAAAGTAAAATACCAGGAGAAAGTGCAATACAAATTGAAATGAGGGAAAAAGAAAAAGAAAAAAAAAATAGAAAAGAAGATAAGGGGGAGGAGTACCCACCCCCCCCCAAAAAAAAAAAAGACAAAAAGCAACACACAGTTGAACAAAATATTTAAAGACATCCAATTACAACAAAGCATAGACATGTTGGAACACAATAATGACAAAATACAAAGAAAAAGAAATATTAAGGTTTTTTGAGAAAATTCAAGCCGCGGAGAGATATAGAGAGGGAAAAAGAGAGGGTGTACATACAAACGGAGATGGGTGTACTGTAGATGGAGATAGAGCGATAGTTCGAGCGAAAGAGAGAGAGAGAGAGAGAGAGACATGAAGAGAGAGAGAGAGAGAAAGAGAAAATATATATAACAGGCAGCGAAAATTAAACAGCGACAGAGAGAGGGTGTGTGTGTGTTGTGTTGTGTGTGTTGTGCGTGTTGGAGTGTGTGTATATATAATATATATATATATATATTATATATATATATATATATATATATATATATATATATATATATTATGTTAATGTAGTGTGTGTGTGTGTGTGTGTGTTTGTATGTGGGTTCGTTTGAGAAAGGCAGCCAAGGGAAGTGGAATAGTGAGAGAGATAGATAGAAATATGGATATAGATAAAATGAAATATACAGAGAAAAACAGAAACAACGACGCAAAAACAAGAGATGGTAATGATAAACATGAGATGGAGAGAGACAAAACTACGCGGGTATAAGATGAAGATGCGCTCGTACTACGTTATCAGTCTCGTGGGTTTTATCGTCAACAGCTTCAGGAGTTAATAATCACTCTCGCTCCTATACCACCGGACAACTATAGCTACTCCATAACCCGCCCAGTTTTCCCTTCCCTCTCCTCAGATGCGATCCGACAGGCAGTGTCATCATACCTCAATGGTCTGCTCTCTCGGATTACTCATTCTCAAGAACCATCTACACCTCGACACTTGTAAAGTTTTATCTCTCTTTTGGCGGGATCACTTTTATGTCCTCTGTTGGAGAGGGACATTAATCAATTGTTATTACCAGTTCATTGCTTGAATGATATATATTTTTTTCCTGATTTGGAGAGGCGAATAAGGTGAGAAATTTTGGTAAGTAGATCGTCAAGGATTTTTTAGTGTAATGTTTGTACATTTGTAAATTTAAATAGTGTTAATTCCTCAGGTATGACATATTCGTTAACGAAATTTAATTAGTATTACATCTATATTGTACAAATGTTATTAAACTATAGCAAGGAAATGTACAAGAAGATGTCAAATCAACAAGTATACAAACATTAACATCGTTAGATACAGCTACATGTATGTTTCAATTATATATAAATATATTGATTAGCATTTAATATAGATTTAGCATTTTAATCTCAAAAAGAATGACATCAATGGCATTAAGCGAAGTAGCTTATGAGAAAGAACGGCGTTTGTGTTTACTTCGCTGACAAAGAGGAAGTTAAAAAATTAGAGGATGACTATAATGAAATAATTGTGAGCGGGTAATTATAGGTTTGTCGAAAAGAAAGGGAGATGGCGAAAATTTTCTTTTAGTTATTTGTAATCAAAAACAAGGAGAAACACGTTTTTAAACCTTTTAAAGTAGTTTTAAAGTAAATATAGACACTATTCTCAGAAGCAAATGGATCCTACTCTACTCTACAAAATCCGGTGATAATGAAATAGTATTTTTTAAAGCTATCTTCGCGCTACAAAGTTTCGATCTTCAGGCTGAATACTTTCACTCTTTTCCTCGAGTGAGCACGCCGTATGTAATCACACCAGAGCTAACGAACACGGAACATTATCTACAATCAGGGCCACCATGTGGTGTGCTCAATAATTATAATCTAGCAAACATTTGGGAAGTTTCAAACTAAATTTAACGGACCAGTTGGTAAGATTTTTAAATCTTCCCCCTGAGTAACGATGGTCACTTGAAAAATAGAAAGAAAGAAAGAAGAAGAAGAAGAAGACGAAGAAAAAAAAAAAAAAAAAAAAAAAAAAAAAAAAAACCCATTGTAACTATTTGTCTCTCCAGTGCCTTTTTTGGTTTGTTTTTTTGTTTTAACATTTAGAGAATGGGTTTATTACTCGAGTTATTTTTAAAAATTCAAAATCAAGTGACGTCATGCAGTGTTTTACGGAAAAGAGTTTGGTAACGGACGGCAAACATGGTTTTAAAAGCAAAATTGAGAAAATGATAAAAATGTAAAACGAGGTATGTGCAAACTGAAATTATGTGAATTTCTATTGTTATTCTACAACAACAAATGAATGACTGAGTTTTAACGATTCTCACTTGTCTAAGTCCTTCAATGCCAAAATCAGTACAGTTAGGGTGGTATCTCACTTCGCGGAGACGTCTCCGCGACAGAATAGAAAATGTCGTCTCCGCGACGGATAAAAAGTATTAGAGACGTCTCCGCGACAATTTATGAAAACAAATTCTGAAGTAGTCCCAAATCCGTCCCCGAGAAGTTCTGATTTTTCTTAGTTTTGATTCAGCTGCATTTTTCAATAAAACAGTTCTCTGCATAGTTTAATGCAAATTTAATGAGCGAGCTGTCAATGTCTTCGATCCACTATTCATTTTACATTGTATTATATGAAATCATATTTATTTCATTTTTGTAGTTCTTTGTAGTAACATAAGTTACATCAATGATGTGTTCAAACTTTCAATAAGGAGTTATCCCTTCATTTTTCATTCTTGGATAAAAAAAATTGTATAATTGTTGTTTCATATAGTATAATATAAAAGAAAAGTGGACCAATGAGATCATCAGCTCGCTCATTGAATATGTATGAGAGTATGCTTGTTTTATCGAAAGGTGCAACACTTTAGAAGATCGTAACTTTGTTATTTTTCATCGCATTTTGATGACATTTTCAGTATTGTATTGCTATATTTTATTGTGCATTAAGAACCATCTAAATTTCAACCAGGGGGGCGTTTCATGAAAGGACTTGTCGGACATTTTATCCGACAAGCTGTTATAAGCTACTGAAATGCTTGCATCTGATTGGCTGAGAGCAAATTTGTCGGATAAAATGTCAGACAAGTCCTTTGATGAAAATGCCCCCCTGAAGTCCTCCTTAATGGTGCCCTCACACTAGAGCGTGTTGAGGTAACGTGTGTCTAGCGTTCACGATTTTCACTCGAAATTTGACTATGTACAAAATACGCTCAGAACGCTCCATTTTCCCTGTCCAAAATGGAATTTTATATGAGCTCTAACGACGTGAGAAGCGAATAAATAGCGTCAGGGTAACGATGACTGCGCGCGCTAGCGTCCACCTAACGATTGCCTAGCGTTAGCAACGACTGAACAGCGATGTCCAACTTATGTCTAGCGTGTTTGGACGTGTTAAAGAACGTTAGGAAACGCCAAACATGTGCGTATTGAGTAACGACTGCCCGACGGTCGTGGAATGTTAATTGCATTTTTCGCGTACGTCATGAGCGCGGACTGTCGTTCGAAAATCGCTTGGCAAACGTAGGAAAGCGTTTGCTATTCGTTGGTATATCGCAAAGAAAGGCAGAGGAACGCTGAGGTCAATTTTTGATTTTGAACATGTTCAAAATTTTTGGCGTGTAACAGCGTTCTTATAAAGACACTTTGAAAGCGCTGGGCAGTCGCTACTTGATCGTTTAGCGTTTGGATGAAGTTCCTTCATAGTTCGAAGTGCGTCCAACCAACGCAGAACTTTTGTTTATATGTTTTTTTACTCAATTTCCACATGTCACCAAATGGGGGCGTATGTTTTTTAACCTCAATATCCTTATGTCACCAAATGGGGGCGCTTTGTGTCATTGAATAAAATGATTAAAGCTTATTCTGTTATTCTGTTTGTGCTCAGTAGTTTTCCCCTCCGTTTAAGTGCTATTTTACATGTAAGTAACTATTCGGTATCATAAAATATAACATTTTGAACTTGAAATATACATGTATTGTTTCTGTGAATACCAAGGTATAAACGTATCTAAACACTTTAAATGTTAACAAAATTTGGTATTTTATATATTTATTTATCATTTTGGAGCAATTTATTACCTTAAAATACGAAGTTCAAAAGAACACCAGCAAAATTTACACTGTTGTTCATAAAGCTGGATATTATTATTATTGTTTATTATTGTTATTGTTCATTTATTTATTATTATTTTCATTATTATTACTATTGTTTATTTTGTTTATTTTATTTTTTTTTTTTTTTTGCTCTACGCCACATCATTTTGCTGCAGCTTAAATTTCTTGAATTTGTTAGTCCCCTCTCTCAACTCTCCGGGACCTGGCAGTGGCGGATCCAGACGGGGCACAGGAGACCCGCACCCCTTCTTTGATTAAAAAAAAAATGATTGACTGTATATGTTAAGATTGGAAAATTTCGCCTGCACCTATTTTTTTACTCAAATTTCAAGATCACCATCGTATTCAAAATCCTGGATCCACTACTGCTATGGTTATTTCTTAGACGAAAATAAAGATTGAGAAATATAACAATTGATTGTTAAAGGTTTTTTATCTCTCTGTTTTACCAATAACGGAATAATTTTTATTATTTATATTCTTTAACAGTCACACTTTTTGATTCAACCCCTCACTTAGACAAGAAACCATTGTTTTTAAACCTAGATTTAAGAACCAATAGCAACCCTACACCTCAAAAGCGATTCATGGGATAGCACCGAGGGGGCTTTGGTAAGTCAAAAAAAGTTGCCAGAATGGTTATTTGTGGTGATGAAGTACTTTTTTCAATTATTCAATACCCGGTCATGGTTTAGGAAAAATCCAATATAAAAAAAAAATAATAAAAATAAACATCAAAATTATTTATGTGGCTGGATCAATTAAAAAAATCCAACCTTTTGACCACAGTGTAGTTAAAAATGTAATGTTTTCTATCCCAAGAAAACATCTTATAACACCCTAATATGTATTGAGTGTAGATGTAGTGTAAAGAGTATGACCCCTTCGTCTTGATTAGGGTGAGAAATTAAAAAGTAATTTTTATCTAATATGAAACAAGCCGTCTATTTATTTGGATCATCTTGATTTAAAAAAGTGCAAGCTGTTTTTTTCACCCATCAATTTATTTGAAATAAATTAAGTGCTCAAAAAAAAAATATCATAATTATGAGGGGGTATAACACCTCAGGATCATATAGGGAAAAACAGAACAAAAGGAAAACAAACTGTTCATTGCAGTTATCAGAATGCATTGACTGTTCAATACTTTTAACATGCAATAACAATGAATAATATCAATGAATAAACAATTTTTGCCCATAAATTAGAGGTAAACAAAGCTTCCCCACAACTCCCACCCCCCCCAAAACAAAGGGAAAATGTTTTGCACAATGTTATGTTTCCAAACGACTTTGTGTCTATTATAAAACTTTTTTGAGTTTCATATCTCAATTACTCAATAATGTTCTTTTTAGTTTCTTTTCCTATTTTCATCTTCCACTCTCTCCCATTATATATTCATTCGTTATTTCTTCTCCTCTCTTCCCCTTCTCTCTCTCTCTCTCTTCTGTCTGTTTCTTGTTGCTGTTTTTCATTCTCTTTTTACCTCTCTTTCCTTTTTGTCTACCCGTTCTTCCTTATCTGTGTTTCTCTTCCGTTTCCCTCATTCTTTCCCGTGGTCCAAGGCTTTTGGTTTATACCTATTCCTAGATACATCAGAATATTTTTTTTTCTTTACCAAAATATGAAGGTTTGTTTCTTAAATTACATACATACCACTTGACGAAAATCTTTCTAAACATACTTCATGGCATGATAGATTATTACTAATGATAGTTACATTTATGTAACACTTTATACATGTATCCTACTCGGTGTTTATACTAAGGGCTTTTAATGATAACTAACTATTACCAGGCTTAGTGAGGCGACTCTGAAAGGCGCTCGCAGCATTCAAGTATTATTGATATATACATCATATAATATAGCTATTTCCAATGAATAAAGATTAAGAGACCAACAGTTATTGAATTACATGTCGATTGATTATCCATAATTCTCTTCTCCGACATAATAGGAAGAGATTTAATATCATTGTTATTTTTTTTATATTTAATCGAGGAGGAAAAATCGATGCATTCAAAGATATTGATAAAAAATGAAAAGAATAGTAATAAACCATGATTGAAAAAAACTTCCCGAGATAGATTAGACGCGTTTGGACGACCAGGGAACGAATAGAGAACGACAAGGGAACGAACATCCAACGCGCATAACGTTCACACTGCTAATGCCCAGCGCATACAGAACCTATTGATAAGTGCGTTGTTACGCGCTAGAAAACGCTAAAAAACTGTGAACGTGTAATAAATTATGAATTTATCTCAGCGTACATTTGCGTTCAGACAACGACTAATTGCGTATGGTTAACGAGTAGCAACGATTTCGAACGTACACACCAAATTCCAAGAACGCTGGTCAAACGTTAGCTCAACACGCCGTAGTGTGAGGGCACCTTTAATGTCCTGAATTTCACACTCAACCCATTAGGCTACGGAAATCTTGTGTTTCACGTATCAAAACTTTGGAAATGAGAGAATTCAGTCGACGAGGGGCAAAAACATTGACAATCTAAAACAAATGTAATCATTTCGTAAAAAAAGACGTTTTTGGGGGGAAGAAACAAAATATATCCCTCAGTAAAACCGACTATCACAAGACCAGTATTGATCATTATTAGAGTCAGTATTACTTTACATATATCACATGACTCGCTATTGAACTGTTCCATTCTTTCTGTGTCCACTTTCCAACATACCTGAGGCGCCACGGACTAATGAGTAATATTTCTCGACCCCTCTCTCCCTCCCTCCCCTATCAAATCGTCTTCATTTAAACCGGGTTAATGTATTTCGCGCAATTATTACAGGCATTATCGGAAGTTGAAATACATGTTGATTCAAATATTTTGACTCGCCCCGAAGCTAGGTAAACCCAATATTAAAGGTTAAGATGCCAATGATTATATCGGCGCCTTTAATAGATCGTCTCTCATACTCATATCAAACGAGGCACATCCTCCATCGCATTCAATGACCCTCTATTTAAAGATAATATCGTATATGTTGAGAAGAAGAAGGACAGTAACCCCGTACTTATTTATGCAAGTTGGCGACCTTCTTGCTGTATAAGCAGACGACTTGTAACGTTTGGATAGACCGTATGAATATCTCCAATTGGAATATTAAAGCTATATACTGCGAGACGTACTAATGACTACATGGAAGTAGGGAAAGCACACTGCTAACGACAGAATTTGGAAATGATAAGCATTTCAAGATCCTTTGAAGCACCGCCTTTGTTTCGGAATGCCTGTATATTAAAATACCTCTCAGATCATAGAAGATCATATTTTTAAAGATTTCTGACATGATGGATATATGACAAGTTTTGTAAAATATTCCAGAAAATAAAATAATTTCGAACCTCCTCAAAAAAAAGAAAAGAAAAAAAAGAAGCAAGAAACACACACACACACACACACACACATACACACAAAAAAAACACATAAAAAACAAAAACAACTAAACAAACAAAAACAAACATTTTTGAGAATTAAGAAAGAAATTTAAGCTCACTTTTCAACGTGTAAGATCTGCTTATTTGATATTTTATTTAAATGATTATTTTATTATCATCATCATTGTCCGTCTGAATAAAAGGGGGTAAAAATGTATCATTTCTCATATAACCATACTACTTTTTATCTGAATAATTCTTCTTTTTGTTACTCTGTCGTTCTCTATTGTTATCGAAATTATTGTCAAATCATACACGACGTTTCTGTTTAAAAACTACCTTCTTCACAAGGACTTTAGCGCCACCACACATTAACTTATATAGCTAACGTATGCCCAATATTCTTGTAAGCTGTAGTGTGGTTTTGCTAAGGGCCCCAATAATTATTGCCATGTGTTCAAGTAACGTTTGATAAACGTTCCGGAAACTTTTGTCAGACCTTGCATACGTTAATCATTCATTTAAATAATATTTGATGTACGCATGAACAATTTTGGAGTCAGTTTGTAAGCATTATTCAAAGTTTAAGATCGCTCCAGCAGCAACCTAGCGTACACCAACATGACCAACGTACAGCTAACCTATATAACGTTTTTCAACCATTTTCCCTACTGCATGGCAAAATTTGGCGAAAGGATTTTCGGAAGACTGGGAATTAGTAAAGGCGATGGCGTATACCTGAACTCCAAATGTTTTAAACACGTTGGCTGTAAACGATTAAGTGTGACATTATACCTTAATTCTTGATAGCGTAAAGATTTATTGACACGGTTTGTTTTTGTTTCTTTCCTTTTTAGGTACACATATACGTCACAAACTTCCTCCAAAAATACCTCTCATTCAAACACGATGTTTTATTTCAAAATGAATGAACTGGTCAAATGATTTTAATTAAAAGAATGGAGTACGGTCAAAGAGAGATGTATATCATTTAACATTTAAAAAAATATACCAAAAAGTGCAAGTTATTCTTAGAATAATTGTTATCAACATTTCCAAATAACTTTAGTTTCTTCCAAAATTTAATTTCATGACCACAAGATACAGAAAATCAACTTGAACAACGCAAACAGGCAAACTTTATTTTTTTTATATTTCAGCCATTTCTGGTTTCATTTGCTCAAATACACGGTAACTATATTCAAAATTAGTACCAGTAATCTAATATTATGTACTTAATTTATGACAAAGAGGCTAAATATACAAAGCATAATCACTTCTAAAACTAATTGATACCTTTAAGAGGAATTGAAATAATTATATCCTATTTTTTTTTTATAATGGCTTTTCACATTACGGATTAATGCTTTCAAATTAATTAAAAAATTGAAGCACTTAGTTGTGGTCATTCGAAATTTGGTTTTTCTCTCTTTTTACTCTCCTATCCCTTATTCATCACAACCTGTATAAACATGTATCAAATGTTCTGTGGTCATTTCTGTCGGTTGACTGATTGGTCTTACTTAAGCTTACATTCGTTTCCCAACGGAATTGATAATGTACCAAGTAGGCAAAAGGAAGTATTTTTGTTTTGTCAAATCTAGTGGGAATTTGATCTTGAAAGGATAAAGCAATTAATACACTTTTAAAACGTTAATTAACAGTTGTCAGATATCTTATAGCTCTGAACAGAAATCCACCCATGAAAAGAGGACCGGATGATGGAATTGATTTTTTTTTCCACAAAGTGAACATATCAGTGTATATTCGTTTCCAATAAATATATCCGTTATTTCTCAAAAGAATCTCTTTCTATATAATATCTGTAATTGGTGTGATCGGCTTCCAGGTAAAGCTTTTGAATAGCAACGTAATTTTTTATTCCAGTTGGGACGAAACTTTGAGTATATTTTTTTTTAACATTCCATACTTGCAAGCCCATGTGCATTGGACTAGACTCTACTAAATAAAACATCGGCCCGGAAATGATATCACAGGAGATTCCATGTATTGTTTTTGACTGTGTTTAAGTTGCTTGGTTCCATTATGCTGTAAGTACTGGACAGGTTTAGTAAGAATAAAAAAGCTAACTTTTACTATTTTAAAGAATCAGTGCCTCCAAATATTTTTTACTTAATACCGATACAAATTTCAACAATCAGTAATATTATGATTAAGTAGTGTAATTTTCAGTTTTCGATGGTTCATTGGTAATGTTTGTGCAGTCGTTCAAAGGTTCATTTCTATTCCCGTTCTCAATGTACAGCGCGTCCAAGAAAAAAGTAAACTAAAATTTAAAGGCTCATATCAAAGTGGTAAAACTTCCAAGACCTTCATACTCTGTGACGGATGACTGAGCACTTGGGTTTTGACAAAAAAAAAACAAAAAAACAAAAAAACCTTGCATTTTAATAGTCCGAATAAACTTTTGTTATTAACCTCATAATATGTTATTAGCGAATTATTGGATTATACAGATCTAATTATTATGTTTTTGATAATGTGATGTAAACTATATCGCTAATCGTTGTATCAAGAAATTTATTTATCAAGATTAATGCCCCTGTAAAAGGAAACAATCACGGACTACCTACGTATTAATCCGGTCACCTGCTTGAAAAGTGCACCTTTCATTACCATTAAATCTTTGATACAACCTTTAAAGATTTGTTTTAAAGATGTCAGGATAAGTGAGCTTTTGAAGCATCATTGCTAAAACATTATTATACATGTACACCCAATTGCAACTGTCACGGGACATCTGAATGTGATTTTAATCAGCTCTTATCAGTTCACATCCGGAGTGCTTTCCATATACTGCGTGGCACGCATGCACAAGTATTTAATTGACAGGGTTAGAAGAAAGAAGATATATCGCCCCAGGGTTGCGAGAGATCGAGGAGATAGACCAAGATGGTTGTGAGATATAGGGAGAGAAGATGAAGAGAGACCAGAGGGAGGGAAATAACAATATTCCAGAGGAAAATGAGAGGGAGAGGGAGATAAAGATAGACAGATGGAGAAAGAGAAGGGGAGAAAGTAAGAGAGGGAGAGAGATAGAAAGGGATGGAGTTTGAATGCTCAAAGAGATAAGATCAAATAAATGGGTTTGAAGATACGGTTGAAGAAAGGGAGGGGGCAACCATTTTGAAGTAAAATTAATTGATAGCAATATATAAACTTGTAAATCATGTAGAGAGATAGGGGAAAAGAGACAAAAAGAGGATGCAAAGAGAGAAAGAGAGAGAGAGAGAGAGAGAGAGAGAGAGAGAGAGAGAAAGGAGAGAGATGAGGAGGCGGGGGTTGGGGGAGATGACAGTTACGCGCAAAAGTAATGCCCAAATGATTCAAGATCTTGAGTAGATGTTAACACATTGCATTATGTAGTATGTAAGGGAAGATGTACATATCTAAGGAATAGATAAAGAAAACTGAAAAAAAAAAATGTAAAAGGAATAGAAAAAGAGTAAGAGATAGAGAGATAGAGAGAAAGAGAGATAGAGAGATAGATAGAGAGAGAAGATAGATAATAATAGGCTTAGAAAAGAGAGAAAGATAGGGGAGGAAAGAGGAGCAGTGAAAAGAAACGAGACACGTGCTAACGTCAGTTTGTTCTTAAGAAATGTCATAATTTCATTCATAACTGCCTTAAGCATCATGATGTGTGCGTAATCTATATAGACGAGTCAATTAAAAAAAGATGGATATAACAGAAACAGAGTAGGAAGACATCCATATTATTATCATGTGCTTTCTAGTACAAATTTATAGACATGAGGCAGCATGGATTCAGTTGTCCTTTCAAATTTCTAGAGCCAGAAGGTGAAAACCTCATAATTTACATAAAAAGGAACCCAATCGAAAGATTCCAGACATAGAAAATGTTGTGCTGGTGTCTATCCGCTGGCGTATGTGACCTTTCGGCTGGACAAATGTTGGGACTCCGCCGCCTTTAAACGGCAATGACAGGCATTGTATGTGGAATAGAGAGTAGGGTTCACTACGTTGCAAACTACTTGGTCGTATTCCCTGCCTTCCTGTTCCAAGGTGATGTATTTGCCGTTAGGAAACTATAAAGTGTTTGAAGTAACAAGCGATAATTCATTTATAACCGGAAAATGTTAAGGCGACTTACCAAAAGATAAAGCCCGGCCTTCTGCGTGAACGCCGCACAACGGCGCTTTAAACCGGATGTACTAATCCCCTCCAATTAAGTCAATGGAAGAATATTAGGAGATCTGTGTATCCGGCATATAATCCCGCTCTCCGGCATTCACGCAGGGGCCGCGGCTTAAGTAAATATCAGATTTGCGGAAAGTGGTTAGCTATATGAATCCATGGAAAAAAAGACTGAAAGTAAAGGGAAATATGAGGCACGAAATACATGGAAACAACGAAGTAGCCGGGGAGGAGAAAGATAGGTAGGTAGAGAGAGAGAGAGAGAGAGAGAGAGAGGGGGGGCGGGGGGGGGAGGGGCGAATGCGATCATGTTAAGCAACGTGAAATTATTCGACGTAGACTATAAAAGTAACCCTTTGTAGTCTTAATGTACAATTTGCACATTTTTACAATCATGATATCGTAATTATGATGATAATCTTTTGTTCGTTTATAGACGATAAAGTGAAATAATTAGATAAAAATTAAATTAAAGGGGAATTATCCCCTCAGAGAAATTAAGCTTCAGTGAATGGAGACAGACCCCCAAAACATATTGGGAAAGTTGCAGAAAAATCAGGCAATGAATAAGAGAGATATGAATTTTTAGATTTTGAGATCACTTATGATATGGAGATCCTCCAATTGGCAACGCGACCATGATGTGTGATGTAATGCAGGGAGATCTTTCCCATATCTATTGTACACATTGTACTAAAATCCTCTTTTTTTCTTGATTCTAAAGGGAGAATAAAGAATCTTTTTATGGGATGACTGGTATATATTTGAAAGTCATAATATATCATGAAAAGAAAAGCTGTTCTATCATTAGAATGAAAATAAAGAGACATTTTGAATAGTTTTTGTGCACACCCTATTGGGAGTTCTCCCTTTGTAACATCACAAATGGTGACTGCGTTGCCAATGGGAGATTTCCTATGTCATTAGAGATCTCAATATTCAAATACTCATAACTTTCTTATCATTTATCCGATTTTCACCAAATCTTCATTAATGTGCTTATTTGATTTTTCTGCATCCACAGTAAGCCAACTATCTACAAAGGGACAATTCTCCTTTAAGCAAACCAAATAGACTATTATTAAAACTATTAAAAAGAGAAAGGGTAAGAGAAAAATGAACAAGCCAAAAAAAAGAAAAAAAGAACGAGATAGAGAGGGCATGAGCAGAAAAAAAATAAAAAAGAGTGAAAGATATGTACATTTACATAGAGAGGAAGAAATAGACAATGACAAACTGGTAAGGGAAGAAATAATGCAGATTTATTTTGAGACAGTTGACAGATCTCCTTCTATATCAACTATCACATGTTGAAAATTCACGAATCTTCAAAACTGATAAGCTCAACATCAAATTTATCTTATAAGCCTGGCTCGAGGGAAATATTTATACCAGCTGTCCCGTGAAGGGCAACTCTCTCATGCACGCTGACAGCTGAAGAAATATCCAAATCTGCACACTTTGATTGGTGCCTTTGTTTCATTATCTTTGGCATTCGCAATAACATAGTGACAAAGCTTCCACCTAACTTTAAGTTGCAAGATTCTCATCAAAACTACGTTAGCATAGACACATGCCCCGTATTACAAATTCTAGCGTCACCCTTTTTATCTCGTTTAGGATACCCGGGAGTTTTTAGACATGAACCATAATAGACTGTCAAAATAGAATATCAGATAAAAAATCAAGTATTAAAGGTATGAAATGTTTAATCATACAAATTTGTTAGAGAATGTTTCATTTATAATATTATGTCATGTTGAACAAGGATTCTCTTTCAGGTCGCTATATTTGTTTTGAAGTTCGAGAGCATGGTTAGTATGGTTACCGAGGCTCTATCGACAAAACAACAACTGGTTTCCGGTAGAAATAAATATAGAAATAAATAAAAACAATATATATATATCATGGCCTGTATTCCTTAAATGTTGGATCTAATTAAGCATTAAACAAAATCTTTTTGCTAATTTTTTTTTTTTTTTTAAATTTAAGAATTTTATCTTTTTTGGACAGTTAAGCATAGATTCTTAGATTTGGGCTCAGTCAAAAGTCTTACATGGAGTTGCGCCTACAAACACACACATAAGAAAAGAGAATTTTATCCTAACTTTAAGCCTAATACCTAGTGGCTTAACTTGGATGTTGATTATATGGCAACTCATTTGAGACCACAAATAAAACATTACAATATTGATAACATTCAGACTTTTGATTAATGCTTTCTGTGCTCAGACAAAGTGCTTAAAGTGTTTGGAATAAAGGCCAAGACAATTATTTTATCCTGGACAAAATCTTAGAAAAAAATACTTAGACTTAAGACAAACTGCTTAAGTATAGTTATGGAATACGGGCCCATGTCTACTGGGATAGTTTATTTCTTACTATGATATTACAACTTAGTAATTTGAAATATCCATGATAATTGATAATTAGAAATTAGATTAAAGTAAACCTACCAGTTGTCGACTAAGCCCTCACGTACTTATGCATGATGAAAGAAATTAGGTGACTCTTTAATATTAATAAAAGAAAACACAAACAAACAGAAAACACATAAACAAATAAGAAACTTGAAAGGGTTGAATGAATTGAGTGCTCTCTCATAAAGCAGTTGCCAAACATAAGAGACTATCCAGCCAAATATAAAATAATCATAAAGGGATATATAGATTATAATTATACGTTGACCAGGGACGTGAGAGGAGAATGTACTTTCAAACTAAAAAAGGATTTGTGGCAACCCCGCTTCGTACAAACAGCAAAAAAAAAACAAAAACAAAAACAAAAAAAACACAAACAAAACAACAACAACAACAACAAACAATCAATGTCTTTGATTGGGCAAGGAAACAAAACCGGTGACTTTATTCTTCATCGACATTGCTGGATATCTCAATAATATGAGAACAATTCTCTGTCAAGGATAAGGCTGATTATCTGTAACAGAAAGAGTTACGATCGATTGCTAACTGATAGTAGCCTATCGGGATCGTTGTTGAATAGACTTTTTGCACTAAAGTCTCACTGTGAACCAATCAGAATGGTTGTTTCAAATTTACACTCGCTTGTGAATCTTTATGTTACAGGGCACTGAACCTTCATCTTCCATGATAAATCAAATGTTCTTACATTAGCTTAAAATTGTCGGAAATATTTCCGCCGCCACGGACAGGTTTTGAAAGAAGTTAAGGGCAGAGGATAAAACGATTTCTTGACATTTCAAACATATTACCCCCTTGCCTTTAAACTATTAACATGTACGTTCCGGAACTAGACAGAAACCTGTCGAATGGGCAGTCGTAGTTTTATCCTTTGAGAATAAAAGGCTTAATTAACCACCTCCGAGTTTCCATCCCGGCTGACTGTCCAAGGTTGAATCGATGTGGCACAACATTTTTGCACCAATTAGAAGAGCGCAAAAATCAATACGAGATACTCACTCATAGATTAATAGTCAAAATAATGTTGTTTTCGGAAGCGTTTATTATAGCGGAAAGCAGATGGTGACGTGCGTCATTGCTGCATTCCCAGTTGTCCGTCTGGTAAAAAAGAAAAGACTTGAAGAAGTTTTAAAACATTGTCAACGTTCATAGTTTCATATTCACTTTCACATTCAAGGATACAAGTTTAAGCTCGCCTTAAGGAATTCGTTTCGAATTTTACGATTATCATGACAGTGCATATATTTTGAGGAAAGTAAAATAATCCCCCAAACGGGGCAGAATTGGCTCATTATGAGTCAAGTATCCTGACATTAATATGTCATGTATAGAATTATTTTCTGACGAGACTCATATTTTTTATTCTAAAATACACAGAAATCAATAGTTTGAGACAGGGGAAAAGAAGAAACAGAGCAAAAACAAAATAGTCTATGTTCAATTATATGTTTACCTAATGTGTATGGTATTCTACAATGCACATTATTTATCACTGAGCTTGAACAAATAGTTCAACTGTAATAGATTCGACATTGAAGAGCTTCATTCCAAAAGGGACTCAATCCATATTTGACCAAAGTTCATTTTTAAAGCTAAGTATATGCACCTAGTACAAGGGATTAGAGTGCCCAACATCGCATTCAAATTTTTTTGGAAAAAAAATATTTTGATGTTTAAAATTTCTGTATCATTCCAAAAGGGACCAAATCCAAAACAGTTTCATTCCAAAAAGGACTAAATCCACTATGCGGATTCAAAATATCTTAACTTTAACTATGTTCCCGTAAAACATATATTCCGATTTTTTTTACACAAGCTGTAGATATTAATCTAGGATATTGAACGAAAATTTGAATAAATTTGAATAATTTTTGAGAATTTTATGAATATTCTTTGATTTAGTCCCTTTTGGAATGAACTATTTGAACCGACTAAATATCAGATTTTTGGTGGTGAAAAATAAATTCTTCAAAATTTATAATTTTTTACTTTTATTTTCATACACATTGTAGAATAACATTTTTTTAGCTTACTAAAAACTTTAATTAAGCGAAAATGTGATGTTTTAATAGGAAAATAGACGATTTAAGGGAGTTTCATTCCGAAAGGGACTAAATCCATAGAAATAAAAATTTAAATTGTTTTTTTTTTAGCTAGATTTGTTTAAATTGTTATTAAAATGGCCCAAGGCAATTGTATTAGCATGTCTACCAAAATTAGATCATATGGAACACGTTAAAGTGATAAATTAGAAATCAGTGATTTACTCAAAATCTCCAAAAGTGGATTTAGTCCCTTTTGGAATGAAACTCTTCAATTAAGTTTATTCCTTCCGCTATAGGCCTAATGAGGAGGTTGAGAATTCTGCGATGAGAAATTGTAAAATGACACTAGTAAAGGTTTCTATAGAAAACAAGAAAATATCCAAATTGAAGTTACAGTTCATAAATGAGAAGAAAATTTAATTTAATGAACATCGGTTTAGTATTTTACTCTACGATAAAATGATACACGATACAGATAAAGTCCCTCTTTTAAGAGGCCTATAATGGATTTTGTTATTCATTATAGCCATGGAAAGACTTTATACTTTATAGAGATTATGCATTGAAAGTCTTAAGCTCTCAGTGGAACTCTCGGAGGAGAACGAATGCATTAAGACAGCTGCAAATAATTTTATTGTAAGAACCCATTACTGGTTTGAATATTTCTCCCCTGCACTTATGAAATTCGTATTTGAGTAAATGTCAAGACATTTCTGCCTATCTGTTAAATGCAGATGCAAGAAGCTTTTATTACATAAAATTGGATAATGTCTTTCTTGTTTTATAAAACATGAATTGGTAAATTAGGAATGGGCGGGCTGGCGAAGACTTAATGGGAAACATTCGGAGTCATTTATTTCTGAGCCGCAAAACTGCGATTCCATCTTGGCTAAAGGAATACTTATTTCTCTCAAAACAAAAGGAAAAGGCTGCCCGTTAAAAAGATACTTTTCGATGATAGGTAGGTGATATACATTAAATGACTGAAAAGGAGAGAATAATGGGCTGCGATGTAATTATTTCTACTACCGTTTCCTGCTTGAACTAGAAAAAAAATTGCTGATAAAATTGAAACATTTTAAAAAGAAAATGGCATTCACAAATAAAACAATCTCTCTTCGTCTCTCCTCTGTATCTGTCTGTCTCTCTCTATAATATATATGTAACATTCGTTTTGCCTAATAGACCTACTTATTACTTAATTAGTCATCTGGAACTTTGCTGGAAACCTCCCCTCTTAATGCTGTTTTTTTATAGATCGCTAAAGTGGCAAAGATTCGTACCACCCTCACTTTTTCCAATGTTTATGAAGTCGATGTATCATCGAATTGAATAATTTTGTAATTCCTGATACTACAATCCAAGCACTTTGTATCGTAACCTAATACATCGCATTGATCTTCCGCCATCCTAATTATTAGGCCTACAATGTTCCGAGGAGCATTATTACACAAAGAATATAAACATGCTCCTAGAAATACTCGAGAGGATTTTGTCAGTTTAACCATGTTAACATTGGTTTGAAAATCTAGATCTGCGCTTCAGGCTCTTCTGACGTTACAGAGGAACATGCGAAATGTCAGACCACACACCGGTCTGAAATTATACAGGTTACTGTAGTTTGGGGGTATTTTTAGAGAGATTTGGTAGCTAGCTGCTACGTCAAATTAGGTTAGGTGCCTAAGAATTCGGGTTAAATCTCAATGTTGTCATTGGTGATGCATTATATTGGATGGAGTAAGGGAGGAGAGGGTTGATAGTATTGGCTCAAAGATCACCTGAATGCGGAGCATCGACGGTGGAATAAACTTAATGTTCGCTATTTTTTACAACTGTGCGAATAAACGAGCTGTTCTTTTCCCTCGACTACTAATTCTGGCAAACGTAAAAATACAAAATAATATAAAATTACGCCCTACTCCGGTAAATTAGATGGTTCTTAAACCTATAGGTTAAATGGTGGCCATTTTTTAAAATACTTTTTTACCCACACATTTAAGTTTTCTTTTTTCATGTGTATACAACCTCATGCATCTGCCCAAAAAGTGAACCCTATGACATATTTTTTTTTTTTTATTCACAAAAATGCTAGCATATATGATTAAACAAAATACTTAACAAGTAATATAACAATTGAACATAAGGGATAGTGTTCGTCTGTTAAATATTTCAGATTGAGGGGTTGTCTGGCAACTGTTTCTTTGTATGGAGAGTGACTGGATGAACTTTAATCATGAATGGACATTTCTTAAAGTTCGGTTCTGTAACAAGATAGATATAGATAGTATGATAGTCTGGTAGAATAGGAAATGTTACCAATAAAAAAAAAAAAAAAAAAAACACAAACAAACACAAAAAAAAAAAAAAAAAAAAAAAAACAGGCATATCTCGGCATTGACTTCCATTTTTATTAATTGTAAAAAAAAAAAAAAAAAAAAAAACAACAACATATAATATGAAATGCAGTCAATAAAAATGACTTCCAACAAGAATGGAGTCGCATAACTAGATTTGTAACAAGCTCACTTCTGAGCAATAAAATCTGAGCAAACTTTGCTTGCCATATTTTCAGGGAACAGACTCAAATCACTGCTTTCCCTACATTATTTTTTACTCAAAGTTCTGAAGTTCTGAAGATCTCATTCACCCTAAACATAACAACAAATAAAGAAGCTATTACGAAATATCTGATCGTCTTCAGTTCCAGGAAAAACGACACAGAAACTAAGGTTGAAGAGATCAGTTATGTTTAACTTTAAAAAATGGCTTCCAAACTGAGAAGAGGGCATGAAACTCGATATATCGATAAAACGTCGCTCCGAACCATTAATACATGAAGGAGGACATCTTATAGAAATAAATGAGCATGTAAATCATTTCAATCAATATGCAATTTTAAAATTTAGCTTTCGCCATTAAATCAAAGCGTAGAAGATTAAAGCTGTTCATGAAAAAAATAAGAATGAATACTGATATATAAAAACAAAAGCAAAAACTAAAAAGCTAAATCGTATTTTCTTTATATTCTACAATGTAGGTCATGAACGAGTGCATTCGGAATTCCATTTAAACTTAAGATTAAGTACAACAACAAGAATCTTAATTTTTTTTCACCGCTGCTAGAGTTTATCGAAAATCAATGACGAGAGCAAATTTTCGTGTTTTTTTAAAATTTGGTTCTTTCATGAAATTCGATGAATTCCCGTGACCTATATTTATCAAAATGTTTAATCGAATTCTTATGAAACCAAGATGTTTATAATGGGGTTTGTTCACATTGTGTGTAAAATCAGCGAAACATAATAAAAGAATCACAGAAAAACATAAAACTTTACACAACAAAATCTCCTCATCAAGAAAAATTGTTCACATGTATACGAATTTGCATAATCATCATTCAAATTGATATCAAGGTTTAATGAGATTCACTGTTTGTATAATACGATTCACTGTTTGTATAATACGATCAATGGGAACCAGTAGATCATATTGCAGATACTACGTCGTTACCTATCCAAACACAGATATAAAACAAAGATAACAACATTTTCATTCTTATGAAATAACCGTAAAAATGGTCGCTTCATATAAAGGTCGGTCAAAATTATACAACAGTTCAAGTACGTTATTAATAATTCAAACTTGAGATTCAAATCAGAGGTCGATCTCCGTAGAGTATGTTTTTAAAGGTAGTTAAAAATGAGAATTAACAAAAATAACTGCACATTTAAAAATTGGATTTTGTGCCATCACGAAAACGTTATTATCTGTTATGTTAGGTTTTATGCATGTCGTCGAAAAAATTATGCTTCTTCTTATTTGATATATACGTACAGTAATTCGGTGGACATTTCACGTGTTATGAACTACAATGAATGTGGTTGGAATCTCTACTAAACCAATATAGTCAGGTCATTAATTTACGTTTTGTGATGACGACCAAAGTGAGGTCAATGTTCCTCCGAAGCTATTTTTTTCTGCAGCACAAATTGGGAAATGGTGCGTGTGGAACCTCTATGGGAAGTTAATGTTTAAGGTAAGGGTTGGAATTGAAGACCACTTAAAAAATCATTGAACTCCATTCTTACTGGACGGTAAACAACTGGCCAAATGTCTTTTAATTCACAGCCAAGTGTCAGAGTTCAACAAATTTGCAAAGATTTCTTTTCGAACTTGGAAATGTTTGCAAAAGAACAAATCAACAACGGCAAAAAATTAAAAAAACTTTCGCAAGCATTTGCAGGTGATGCCAAAGGAACACTTGACAGACATTCACCTCATCAGGCAGCAATCCCAGAGCTGCACGTTTAATCCATGTATCTGAGATTGTCAAGACTGCTACATTGCCTTACATGACAATACAACAAAGGCATTACAATAATTGTTCTCCTTTAAGTAGATGATGACAGATTTAAATTACCGCATAATCACCCGAAAACATGTCCTCCCTTAAACCTTCCTCGCTTTAAAGGGCGCTGACCATTCTCTTGCCCATTCTTTCCACGCATCGCCGTTCATGACAGGCGAACGGATTGGTCTGTCGCGGTTAAAAGCTAGCCACAGGGCACGTTCTTATAAGACAAGATTGAAGAGACTGCTACCGTTCTTCCAAGGAGACAAAATAAATAAACACTCAAGAAGACTGGTAAGATGGTGCAGTCTTTTCTACAAGGTTCAATGAAGTTCACCACTGATACGTGCCGACAAGCAACTGAATTCATCATAGATAAGAACCTTTCGAGTACCCAGAGGAGGTTTAAAGAAATTATTTGTAGGCCTATTGTGTATAACAACAATTTTTTTATAGCTACTTTGGATAATCAAACATGAATAAAAAAACTCCGGTGTTAATGAATCTACCTGTTAGTTTGTCAGTAGTATCCGAGAAAGATGGGATTAATTTTCAAGCCATCCATAAACACAAAATCAGGATTCAAATAAACTTTTGTTTTCTTCATATAATGAAAATGATGTACAAAATAAGTAGACGCACCTCATGTCTAAAGGAGGTGAGAGTTCCTTAAATCACGTTATTTTGGGTCGCAATTGCATACAAAATACACATATACAATATTTTACACACAAACCTAGAAGTTAAGATTCCATCCCCCCAAAAAATGAAGAAAAAAAAAAAAAAAAAAAAAAAAAAAAAAAAAAAAGAAAGAAGGAAAGAAGAAACCTCCCGCCCATATTTTCGTTTTTTTAAATTTTATTGAACGAGTGAACGTAAAGATTTAATACCTTGTTTCATACTTCTGGGAAATTAAAACACTTCATTATGCAACCATGTCTTTCATTATTAACATTACTAACCATAACTAACCGTCAGGTGTCATTGAAACCGTTCACCCACCTAAGGTTACAATACAACTGAGCAGATCACTATCCAACACTGCTGTCTTCGGTAGATGTGAAGTTACTCAGGCGACTAAACAAAGGTAATAAGCGCGTTTGCTGCGTGCCGACCGCGCATACGACCGCCCTGTGGATTGTTTACCGTAAGTGCGGTCGGCACGCGGCTGATTCCGTGCATTACCTTTTGGTAATTCGCCTAAAACATTATCGATGTATATGCATAAGCTGCAAAAACTTGGGTGTTACAAATTACACCAACGAGTGTGGACATAATATACAGGCGCAAGAAAAGAATCGAAAATGATATCCATCTTTTTTGGCGTATGTTACTTTATTGAAATAGTTTATTCATATCAGCAAGAAAACACGACCTGTTCTGTTGGGAAATCCTTACCTCAAACCAATTTTTATCATTCCATCTACAAACAAAGACCTGCTACTACTAGTTGACATAAATAAAATTCTTACAAAAAATAAAAATAAATAAAAGTCTTACATTGCTTTTCTTATGGTTTATGAGCATGATTACAGCATGATTTGCCATGTTCGCGTTATATGCTTTCTTGTTCCGTCTAGCATGACTGAACAATTTTTTTAGGCAACAAAAATACATAATTTAATCACATGTTGGAGCCAGGAGCCTGTTATAATCAAACCAATGCATCTCGTGAAAAAGAAATTAGCCTAAATCGACTTGACGTTCGTAATTGACCCAATAAATTTCATTTCAAGAATCTGTATAAACAAGACATAGTTTCTATCAAATTGCCGTAGTTTTATGGGAAGTTAATCAGTATTTGAATTCTTTAATACAACCACAGGCAATATAAGGCATATACAGGAGTCACTATGTCGCGACATCTTATTCACAAAACAAATTTTCTTGTAACAAGTTGAAAAGAGGGTAATTTCGAAGGCATTTAAACTCATTTAAGCTAATTATTTGTAATTGCTTTTCGGAGTAAGAAAGCGAATCGCGTCTTGAAATCTCATCACAAATGTCGAATCAAATAAACGATACATGCTTTAACAAAATGTCGACGTTTAAATATTTATGCCGACAGTTTATATCTCTTTTATATAAAATCCTTATTTAACATTTATTATGTCTCATAAAGACATTACGATATGATACGATTCAGACATTGTTATAGCCCTCTTACTAATCATGAATTTCTTAGCGCTCTACACTGTTCAACATGAATATAAATCATAATCATTGGTTACATACACATTCTCGATATTCTCGAAGTTACTTCGAAATAAAATTGAAGATAGTTTTGATTTATATGGCTAAAACTATGGAACCTTTGCCGATAGATTTCGGGTTGAATAAAGCGATGGATTGCAATACGTCATACTTTTTTTTTAAAAGAATTATTATTATTAACAGTATAGTATAAATCAATACTATTATGTAAGAGATTTGTAAGAGATTAATTTTTTAATTAACGCTTCATAGCATGAAGTGGTTACTTTGATCGAGTATTGTAACCATCATTTTGACAAAATTCATTCTAATATGATTCTATTTTATTGTGGAATACCTCCCTTTTAGTGGTATTTCTAAAATGCATTGTAAGGGTCAACGTTCTAAATAACTACAGATGCTAACATCTTACTGAACCGATACAGTGTCGCTGTAAGCACCTCATTAGCTAATTTCAAAACCCGGGGAGCATTTCATCAAAGAACTTGTCGGACGGTTTATCCGACAAACTGTTATAAGCTACTGAAATGCTTGCATCTAATTGGCCGAGAGAAATTTGTCGGATAAAACGTCTGACAAGTCCTTTGATGAAATGCTCCCCCGAACATACCATGCTTAGAATCGCAGTTTCGGAGTTCAACACGCCGCAGTTCACTTTCTCTTTAATGGTTCGCAGCAATTTGTTTTTAACTCGTAAATATGGAATAATCGATAAACCGCTCTAGGGATGGGATGGTTTCATTATAATTCCGAATTATGCCTATTATCCCGGATTATCTCTCATTAGCTTGCATTAGTGATGGTGATGCTACATTTTTGTTCTTTAAATAGTATAAGAACACCCAATGACGTGGTTTCATACGTTTTTTCCTCTAAGATCATTTTGATGGGGGAAGGGTGGGGAGTAAGAAAGTTCTTTTGAATACAGGGACTTGCCGATCAAACTGTGAACCCAGTTAATATCAACTTGTTTTGTTACCGAGAAAATACATTTCGCCATTTTATCATACAGTACCTGGGTACATAAAGTTAAAGGAGAATTGTCCCTTTAAAGATAGTTGGCTTACTGTGGATAAAGAAAATCAACTCAGAACATCAGTGAAGATTTGGTAAAATTCAGATAAATAATAAGGAAGGTATGAATATTTGAAAGTTGAGATCTCTGATGACATTGGAAATCTCCCATTGACAAAGCGGTGACCATGTGTGATGTCATACAGGGAGAACTCCCCTTATGATGTATGCCAAAAAAAAAAAATCAAAATGTCACCTTTTTCCTATTCTAATAATAGAATATTTTTCTGGTCATGATATAGTATGTGTTTCATTTATTTACATGTCATTCCATAAAAAAGATTCTTTATTCTGCCTTTAAAATTAAGGGAAAATATGACTTTAGTAAAAGGTGTACTAAAGCAATAAGAAAGTTCTCCCTGCATTACATCCAGCACATCAAGGTCTCCATACCATAAGTGATCTCAAATTGTAAAAATTCATATCTCTCTTAATCATTGCCTAATTTTTCTGAAACTTTTACCAATATGTTTCTTTAGATTATCTCCATTCATTGAAGCCAAATTTCTCTGAGGGGTTCATTCCCCTTTAAGATCGCCATTTTATGAGGAGAAAATAATGTGGTATATCAGGTCACTTGAAACCTTTTTTATTTATTTATTTTTTTAATTTTTTTTTAATACTAAATTCGAAGTATGAAATGCTGTTTTAGGACATGAAATTCTCTGGGTTTTAGGGTTTTTAATTCATTATTACATTGAGTGCCAGCAAGCATTTTGCAAGTCTTTCCAAGTTACAAATTCCTTGTAACGCTGCTTGTTTAATTGCCAACGTGATGCTATTGAGCTATTACATGATACGGAAGCCTAAATTGCACGTGCAAACAAATTGCTCCTAATATGAGCATAGCATGACACTTTCGACCTTCTGATATTATATTAACTTAGTGACTTTTAAAACTAACATCTAATCAATATTATTATAGTCTCTGGTCTGTTGTTGTCTCTTTGAATCAACAAAGATAATGGAATTTTCTTCCGAACACTTTTCCTAAAAAAAAAAACTACATCGACTAATTTCGAAAAGAAAAAAAAAGTATAACAAAAAGCCAACTCGCCTTAATTGAGAGTAATAGGGGCTCGTGGTTTATAAAAGCATAACATAATACAGTAAAATATGTATAAAAAGATAAAGGTCTATTGTCTCTCTTACTCTTTAGTCCCCCTTTTAAAGCTATTGTTTTAGAATAGGCCAATTAGGTTTATTGACATCAAACAACATGCTACAATGTTTGTCATTAGATTTCATTTAAGACGATCTTTCACGTTTTCATATTGACCGTTATTTTTGCGTACATGAGGAAAAAAACCCAAACAGTCGTTTCGTCATGTTCATCGCATAAAGGATTCAAAGGATCGTATGTTGTAATCTAATGCCTTCCGCAGCCCTATGAAGGATTAAACATGAAATTCGACGGTAATCTCTCGACCGAAACGTCTGTTAAAGCTAGAATAACAATATTATTTAGTATTCAAAGAAAGAAGACTCGTCCTCAGTATTTTTTAACGGGTAATTTAAAAACACATTGGAAGGAACCAACCAGTAAAATACAGAAAGCAAATGATATACATGTAGTTGGAAAGAAATAGAATAATTGGCGAATTCTACTTTTCATATATCCAGTAAACTTATTTACCCTAATCTCCTCCCCCCCCCAAAAAAAACAACAAAAAACAAAAAACAAAAACAAAACAAACAAACAAACAAACAATTTGGGCTGTAATACACCAAAGCCCTTGCTAGGATAGATGCCCGTTTCTTAATGAGTTTTTGGAATCAACATCATTGTTTCTCTATACAGTGTTAAAAACAAGACGTTCTTAAAATTTAGCAACTATATTACTTTTTTTTAACTTCTAAGATCTTCCGGATAAGTCATTAAAAAATAAATAAATAACTAAAATAAAAATAAATACAATTGTCACATTCACCCCTGCATCCTTAAAGTCGGTATCAATAGTGGAGAAAGCTTTGAAGAAGAAAATTAATGCAACAAACAAACAATTCAGTACCATTCTTTTTTTTTTAAAATCATAAACAGTCGAATAATGATGTAAATTTCCTAAACAATTAGTTTTGTAGTGATGAGAAAAATAGTTATGAATGTTCGCGACTTTCTATAGAAAATGGGTGATGCACAGAGTATAAGAGGATGATAGTCAGGCAATCGAATTTAATGCAGTCTACCGCAATATTGTCTTTACAAGGGTCAAGAGCAAATATATTAATAGTGTAATAGCTAAGAATAAGCTAAAATAGAGATACATACATGTAGTTAAATAATAAAGAGATACACAGAGAGAGAGAGAGAGAGAGTGAAAGGGAGAAAGAACGAAAGAGAGAGAGAGAGACCGACAGAGAATATAGCGGTGAAACGGGGCACGAAGGAGGGGTGGATTGAGAGGATAAGAGGGAATGAAAGATGAAAGAAGAGAGGAATACAACTTGAGGGACAAGATTTTAAAAAGATTATAATGAAAAAATTGAGAAATTCAAAGACGATGGAGAGGGAGAAACAGGCATAGAGGGAATGAAAAATAGAGGGAGAGCCAAACATAATAACCAGAAAGAGCTTAAATACAAAAGACACAAATAAAGTAACATGACAATAATAATAATAAAAAAGAACGATTGAAACCTAAAGGAGAAGGATAAAAAAAAAAATTGCAAGATATTATTGATCACAGAAGAATAGGGATGAAAAGAGAGAAATTGAGATGAATTGAGAGGAAGAGATATAAATAGGGAGGACGGAGAGGAGAGAAGAAAAGATGGTTCATTTCCTCTTTGCCTATCAAACGACTATTTAAAGAGCAGTTTATCGTCTGGCCTTGCTGAGACTATTGCCCATTGCAAGAGTCTTAGCTAAAGGCAATCGTACATCCAATTCTTTTAGACCCCACTTTTAATGGAATTTTCCTCGTTGCTTTCTTCTTCCTTCCATGGAATAATCCAGTAAACACGAAATTTGGTAGTGGTGTGTAGGGGATTTGCTTGAGCAGGTTAAGTGTTAACAAATAATACTTACACATAACTGAGACAACGCAAATAGAAACACACTAAAGCAAGTTTTGAATATTTCCTCTGCATCATATTTTGTACATACAATTTTACACAATCAGAGCAAACCTTGTTAAAATTTCCTTTTATTATTTCATACATATGTTTCTTTCAATTGCAATTTGACTTTTCTCAATGAAAAATCTCTAAAATATATGTAAATGCACGCAAAGGCTCACTAACACGTGTTTTTTTTAATAAAATATTTTATGTTTATGTAAATATACTTGGCTACTTTAAATGTAATTGTATATGGTTTTGATTTTACTGAAATAAAACCAACCAACCAACCAACCAACCACATCCGAAAAATAAAAGGAAATAACAGGTAATGTACAAAAATACGGAGCTTTTGTTAAAGGTATTAGAGAAGATGAACGAAAAATTAACGCCTGGCAGAAGAGAATAAAACGAAGAAGGCAACGAGGTAAAACATATAAAAATGAAAAAAAAAAAAATAAAAAAAAAAAATAAATAAATAAAAGTGAGATATAGATAAGACAGAATGAAAGGTAAAAAAAACAAGGTTGTGTGTTGTATATTGTGTATATGTGCGTGTGTGTATGTGTGTGTTTGTACGTGGTTGTGCGTGTGAAAAACAGAAAGTGAAATAAACACTGAAAGTTAAAAGAAAGAGAGAGAGAGAGAGAGAGAGAGAGAAGGGGGAGCGAGAAAGGGAAAGACTCGCCAAAACTTGTCTGAAAGATTGAAATCGTTATTTCTCTCGCGGCGCCACCTCTACGTAGATTTGAAATCACGGCCATGATGATAAGCACGTTGTGCTGTCACGTGATCGCTTAATACAACCAATGCGTGCACAGAACGCGACCCGTGAAATCAGAGCGTGGCGTGTTCTACATATCGTATCTGCTTCCTGAAAATCTAAGATATCAGTCATCGGATTCGTTGGGCATGTCCGCATCGGCAGTCTATCGCTCATTTGACGAGTATCACAACGATAAAACCGTGAAAGGCAAAGCGCGCAATAATGACAAACACACATATAATGATTTCACGACATTGTTCACAATAGTGATATCGTAAAATTTGTACCGAACGGAAATAAAATCACAAAGCTGTGCACGACTGCGAAAAACCCATTTCATATTTCGTTAAAATGCTCGTAGCGCCATTATTCCTACTCCTTGCAATATTTCCAAGATTTTTTGCACGATGTTTTCCTCAAAGAAATACTGACTTGGGACTACACAGTGGTAAAATCTTTCTATGAAAACATATTGGATAATGCAAATCCGTGCTCTCTTTCCTTCTGAACCTGAAATCGTCCAGAAAAGAAGCGTATCTAATTTAGGTAGGCTATTTTTTGTCCATTCTTTGTCACTTTCTAATCACCTGTTGATTGCAGGTCCGTCATTTTCATTTTCCCCCTAAGTGAAAGATAAAAATGCCCTGCAATGCCAAGATATTAGAAAATTTAAAGTAAACTGCAAATTGCTTTTAAGAAATACAAAGTGCAAAATAATTTTCAGTTTTAAACTTTTTATGAAAACAAAAGGGTTTTTGTTAAATTAAAAGTGGAGCACTGATATTCTTCATACAAAAAACCCCCAAAACATCACGGTTATGTTTGCCATCAAATAGGGAAACAAAAATGAAAAATGAAAACCAAAACAAAATGCATACAACACAGTCATGTCATCAACATCAAATTAAATTTGAGTGTGTCATCCACGTTATCTTGCTACGATGTTTCCTTCCTTCGCTACAATGCCCTATTCAATGAAAACATGTACCGATTTCAGTCGAGCATGGATCCAAAATACAATTTCCTTTGAGGGTTTCAACTTTCACTCAGTCTCTTTCCCTTCCATAATATTTGATGGCCAAGATATCCATTCAAAGTATTTTCTCCTTTGTCCAGGCTCTTTGAATTCAGACAGTCGTCTATCGAATGGAGCCTGGATGATACGATGTCGACTTGCAGTAGGCTAAAATGGACATACAATGGATGAACTGAAGATAGCAATGGGGATTTTAAAAAATGCATTATGTATCATACAAAATTAGAAATAGAAGCGCTTTTGTAACAACAATGATGCAACAAAGACTAAGCAATGTTATCTAACTCGAACCTAACCTACAATTCGCCAACTATATGTTTGAAAAGAAAAGCTTCGAAAAATACAACAACAAAATAAAACAAATAGAAACATCAAAACACAATTACGTACATTCAGCTATTTAAACCAATGATGCAACAATGATTAAGCAGTATTATTCAACTCGAATCCGAACTGAATTCTCAAACCTTTATTTACGAAAAAAAAACACAAAACAACAACAATCAAAACAAAACCCCACCAAAGAACAAAAGAGCGAAAGGAGACCCCCCCCCCAAAAAAAAAAAAAAAAAAAAAAAAAAAAAAAAAAAAAAAAAAAAAAAAAAAAAAAAAATGACGACAAGAATGGTGTAAAATAAATCAAGCTCTCTTAGCTACCATTTGAAACTGAAGTAGAATTTGCAAAATGTTCGAAAAACAAGAAACGAGAGAAAAATATATTACTGAAAAACAATAATTATTGAACTTAACCAGGAGTTACATTTTATTGTTTTTTTGTTTTATTTGAAGAACATTATTTTGCTCATTATCTTACACAACATTTTTTTTTCTCATTCATATTGCATTATAATAGATTTAACGTCGTTGGATTTCCGTCCATGAATTATCAGAACCAATTACCCAAGCTTGTAATCGGATTATGCTACAATGATGGAAATCAGATCATTTTATATACTTCTCCTCTTTTCAAACCTATAATAATGCAAAGGACATGCTTTTTGTTTTGTTTTGTTATTGCATCATTCTCTTGATCTTGAAAACTCATCTTCAAATCTTAAGAATCGCACCGGAGTCATTACCGAGCTAATGTCATGAAATATCCCCAGAGGCGGAACATATATCCCCTTCAATTGGAATTAAACATTTGATCGACTGTTGTTCATTTGGAGATGAAAAGTTGTACTTTTGCACGGTCAGTAAAGATGTATGTTATGTTGGGTTTCAACGTAGGAGAAACAAATCGAATTCATGTGCCTATGTCTGATTCAAGTGTGCTTCATGGGATGATTGCATCTCGCTCAAAACATGTCACCTGTCATTTAAAATATTCGCTCTCGATTCGTTACTCAGCGACCAACATTATCCTCGTTTTTTTTTAACCTTGAAGTTTTCCCAGTCATGATATGTCGCATCACATTCAAAGGAGTAACCACTATTTTAATTATATGAAATTACATTATAATTTTGTAATGTGCAATGTAATGAAAATCAAACCTTTATATCTTAAATATCAGACGAGAATAAAGCCCAAACCATTTCCCAACATTAGTTTCTTTTATTTCCCCTTATTATAGCTTGTTTTCGATTTGTCAAATGTCTATTTTGTTGTTGTTTTGTTTGTAAACCAACAATAGCTTTCACTATTGGAGGATGGGGGGATCTGGAGGTTACTACCCCCAATATTTCATTAAAAAAAAAACAATCCAATGAAACTATTTTGTGTTTTAATGCTCTCATTATCAACAATTTTTATAAAAAAGTTGTTTTGTTAAGAAAATATTAAAAACATCTGTTTTTGACCTAAAAAATCATACAATTTGTTTATATGTATATTGTAACGAAATAATTTCTTACTCAAGAGGTCAAAGTTATTTACCTCGCGCTAGGCATTTGCATAGGTAATCTTTCCTCTATTTAGGAATCGCAAAAAAAAAAGAAAAAAAAAAGAGAGTTTTGAATTAATTCTTTATTTTACTTAAGTACTTAAAAAAAAGCAATATTGCCAAAAGTTTCCTGATAATTTGCCATAATTCAAAATGGCACCAATATGGTTTACTTAATTCTGAAGTCGAGCAGTGTCTACCTAAAAGTCCTTTCATTGTTCCGAGCATCTTTTTAAGAAGACGATAAATTAGCCAAATTAACCTTCGCATAGCTTTATTCTCCTTACCGTATTTTCCGAAAAGCGTATTTTATTCGATTGTATAACTCATTTCTATCAAAATTCTGTCTTTGTTATTGGTCTTGAACAAAAACCTTTTCATTTTTTCATTAAAAAACAAAAACAAAACAAAGGGCTCGTTTCCCAAGTCTTTGCCTGCTATTCATTGGCTTTGCGCTAAATCACCGATAAATACTTAATATTCTTTTATACGAGAAGCAGTGCTTTCTTTAAAACCTTTGCAAGGACATTGAAATACATACTTGATTTCTTGTCAATTAATCGTTAAAAAGACACTTGAAAGCTATAATACTTTACTTCTTTATTTATTGTATTTCTTTATTTTCTTCGGAGCCATGCGTATACGTCGTGCTTCATCAGGGTCTTATTCATCTTCTTCAATGTCAAAAGTATTTGTAATATCGCAAATCAGCATGTCCTAGCGAATTCTCAAGGGTTCTACCTACGTCATGTTTCTCTTTGAATTTGCTTGACCCTGACTTTTTAGTTTTAACTTTTCTTAAAAATTAGCACCATTCTCTTTTTTGTGCCTTCCGCATCGAGCATAATGCTTTTTGTCATGAAATGCATGGTACGGTCGGAGCGTCTACCCTTATATTTCACCCCGTATCTACGCAATTTTCATTCATAAATAAACGACGGCTACATGTCATCTGCAATTGGTGTCCGTACCGAGTTTTTCATCAGAAATAATGACATTAAACAAATTTACTCAATTTTAAAAATAACTTGAATAAACATACTGAGGACCTCTCGAGAATTATTGCATCAAAAGAGGAAAAGCAAAATTACGTAAAAAGTTTTCATTCACTTTTTGGAGGTAAACTAATTAATCTTCAGGAGGTAATATATTTTCCAATTCTCCCCTTTTTGTTTACAAGCTGTGCCTAAAATTCAAAGTTTATAAGCATTCTAAAATAATATTTCTTCAAAGTATCATGATTGTTGTAATGTTATTACATCATTAGTGACATCAGTACTGATGACATGTTATGTCGAAAGAAATCCCTACGAAGTGGTGCTGTTTCAAAATTTTCATTCCACATAAATGGCACTCTCAGTTTCAATAAATTTAATAATTCAAGGGGTTTCTTATAAGCTGCACATCATGGTCCTTACCCTTAAGGTATGCGAGCTCTGTCAAACCTGGGTCAGATATATTTTACTTAATTTCTGCGAATTTGTTGCAATATGAACCGAATTCTCAACCTTAAAACGCTCTTTTACAGTAACAAAATATCTCAAGATGCGAAATGATAACAAAAACATCATCCAGAGATCAGAGTTTTGTTTTCTTTTTCGAGCTGCTCTTTTTCGTTCGATTTTTGCCTCTAGACCTTTGGATCCACATTCGTGTTATGATATTCCGTTATCGGTACATATCTTAGCTGTTTGGATGTGAACTCTACTCCCTGAAGTTTGGAATCCTTTCACAAAAATATTTTCATATCCTCTGGATATCTCCATTAGTAATGGATTGAATTACCGACCACAATTCTCAGTCATGATCATGTACTACGATAACTACTTGAAAATAAACTGTTTTGTAAAAAGATCTTATTTGCTACATGAACAAAACGGGCGCGTTAATTTTATTCAATCTAAAAGGAGTCATCTACCGCTAAAGGGATATTTACATAGGCTGACAACTACGAACCCATGGCATCCTAATTATAAGCCTACGCCTAACCTAACACTAACCTTTATACTACAGTCACACAGACACTTACGTTGAGTTACGTCCGGTTGCGTCCTAAAATTATTTTCTATACTGCGGATCCCCGCGGATGCCTTCCCATCCTAGTCAGCAGAGGAAATAGTGATAATTTCGTTCATCCAATAAAACAAAAAAATACATAAGAAATGATAGAATAGAAGATGAAATAAGATTGAAACAACAAAAACGTAACTATACGTAAGTGTCTGTGTGACTGCAGAATAAATGTTACCCATACACCTACACTTATAGCCTACAGTAATCCTAATGTTTTGCTTTAGTAGGTAAGGGTACCAGGATATCGTAAAGCCGTTCGTGGTTGGACTCTAAAAAAAGAACACTTCATATTTTCTTCCCTTCATCTGCGACAACTGGTGAGATGTAGGTCTATGAAATGTTAAGTTACAAGTTACCTGACCAAGTAAATTAACATGCTCGTTATACCCGTCTTCTTTAAAGCAATTTTGTGATCCCTCAAATAATTGTAAAGGACTCGAATTTAAATAAATCCTTACTTTGGCTTGTGCCTATATTTTCTATGCAAACATTTCGCGTTTTAACTATTATGTTGCAACTATAGCTTGAATAACTTGATCATTTCCCATGCTGAAAGTTAGAAAAAAAAAATAGTGTCGTGAACCTATCTAAATTTATAGTTCTTGTTAGACTTTATTTCAACTGCTATCCATGTGTGGTTTCGGACATGTCCTCCCCTTCCGACCTACAAAATCTACAGATGCCATCGTTTTATATGACCTAGATAGTCGAGAGATGTCAACGCATTTTTGCTCCCTTTAAAGAGAAGAAACATTAATGCGACTTAACAGACTTTATAGACTGAATGCGCTTTTTACTCACGAGGAAGTGCCGCATGGCCTCAAAAGTGTCACTAATTTAAGTATGCAATGTCCCAAGCGTAAGACTCCGTTTAGTTATTTCGGTTAACCCTTTTATTCAAGATAACACGGCGTATTACATTATCAACTGTAGCTCTAAAAGATGATTTCCCGGAGGTGATTTTTCCAGGTCTAACAGCTAGTTTGAGTGACAATCGCTTTAGAATTCCCACAATGCACCTGGTTGGCTTCATAAACCCATTAATCAGAATATTGTATTACGCTAAATCAGAGGACCTCAGGCAAACCAAAGACATTTCCTAATAGGTTTACATTATCTGCACGAAGAAACAAAGGTAGAAAAATTTCAAGAACCATTGGAATTCTTAGCAAGTTGCGTCATGTGTTACCTCAAAGAATTTTGTTTTTATTGTACAATACCTTAATTTTACCTCATTTAACTTATTGCAACATTGTATGGGGAAATACTTATAAATCTAGACTTCAATGCATTTTCAAATTGCAAAAACGAATTGTAAGACTTTGCACTTTTGCAGAATACAGAGCCCCTTCAAGACCGATTTTCGTTTCACTTAATGTATTAGATATCTACCAACTAAATAAATATTGTATGATGATTTTATTATATAAGTATAAGAAGGGTATTCTCCCAGAAGCACTACGCAACATTTTTGTTATAAATAGCAGTATCCATTCTTATAATACTCGAAATCGTCATAAATTCCACATCGGTAAAGTAGATAAACAATTTATGTTATTGTCCATCAGGTACTCAGGACCCACTTTCTGGAACTCCCTTCCCCCTTCTGTAACAGCCAAACCATCCCTAAATGCTTTCAAAAAAGGCCTTAAAAATCATCTCATTACCTCAAACCTTTGAACACACAATCTAGTTAAAACCAGAATCCTTTCCTTTTAATTTTTCGTTTTTCTTTTTCTATTTCCCTTCTTATTTGTTATTGTTAATCTCTTTTATTTGTGTTTGTATTTGATCCTCACTGCTACAAATTGCAGAGGATTACTGCCCCGACAAAAAGCATCTAGTTTTTTTTTTTGCAGTATTCCTCAATTCCAATGTTCTATATAAATCCACATGTTTTTGTTTGTTTTTGTTTGTTATTGTTTAATGCTTCATCATATTTGTAGGTCAATGTTTTTTGTTCCATTAGTTGTTAATGTACTGTACTTTCAATACTATGCTTTTATATATTTGTAAGTTGTACTACATGACTTCGATTTTTTAATATGATGTATTTGTTTTCTATTTGTTTTTATCGGAATTGAAAATAAAATGAAATGAAATGAATGAAATGAAATTTACTTAATATACCATTTCTCCATGACACATCACCACCTAGTATTTATCTGGAGCGTCACGCTCTTGTTTACACGTCGGCTGGCTCTTTGATATGTTTTGGTATAAACACTTGTGCTCACGATATAATGTTAACTGCTCAACAGTTCAATACTTTGAGAGTATTGTCTATGAATTCTTATGTGTGAATTCAATTAATTTGTAATTTCGATTTCTCATTCTATATCCAGGTTTCAACAGTCAGTACGCACCTGGAGACGAACCGGGCAAATTATTACCACCAATGGCAATTCGATTACATGACACATAATGCACCAATGAAGCTAACTTCTGAATCACTCTCTTCTGGTGGACTTCACTAATGTACTAAAAACTATCCATCTGATGCAAGAAAAAAAAATCTTATTGATTTACAGGGGACTTCTCTTTTGCGTCCACAGCGGCTTTGGCCTAAAGCCGACTAGGCCAGCACTAATGATCAAACGCTTTTATCCACGGAACAAATATATATTTATATATCAATAATCCAAATTTCGAATATGGATCCTGTGGTTGTGATAATAAATTCGTCAGCACCAACTGAGAACTACTCGGAACTATTTGGAAGGAACTATTCAGAAATAAGAGAACTCTACAAAGATCCTCCCTGGATACAAACCCTGTATGGCGTTTTGTTTGCCATCGTTACTGTGTTGGGTGTTGGCGGCAACTCGGTTGTCTGTTACATTGTACTTGGACATGCGCGCATGCGTACAGTCACGAATTACTCCATTGTGAATTTAGCGGTGAGCGATATCCTCATGGCTGTAATGTGTGTCAATTTTTCTTTCTACGCTGCCATGTATATGACATGGCCCTTTGGTGAATTCATGTGTAAAGCAGTGTCCTACATACAAAGCGTGTCTGTCTCTGTTAGTATCTTTACGCTGGTGTCCATAAGTGTGGACCGTTACATAGCGATATGCCACCCTTTGGTTCTGCGGATGGGATCATCGCAAGCTCTAGCAGTCATCGCCGTTATCTGGGTTGTAGCTTGTGTGGTAGCGCTACCGTCTCTAATATTTTCCACAGTCGGCGTAGAGGGGGACTCAACATTTTGCTCTGAGAGCAACTGGGAACAATCTAAAATTTATACTTATGTTCTAATGGGAATCCAATATTTTGTACCACTTTGTGTCTTGGCTGTCGCCTATGGAAGGATCGGTTACGTAATCTGGAGTAGACGCACGCCAGGTGAGACGCAAGCCAGCAGAGACAAACGGATCAACGAGTCAAAGACAAAGGTAGGTATCCGAAGCAGGTCCAAATGCTGCAGTCTCAAATCACCACCACATTCTATTGACAAAAAACTGAATTTCAGGCGTGGATCCTACGGGCGCACACGCAAAAATGTTACTTGTTCAAAATAAATGCATTTTTTTCTTCAATTCTCTGGCAATCCTACGGCGGTGCTCGCACCCTCCGCCCCCTGGATCCGCGCCTGAATTTAGTAACTTAATTTAAAATGATCTAAAACCGAACTCGAAATCATATCTTTTCTTTGTAACTATCATTTTTAGCTCTCAAAACAATTATTTAGATTTTGTCAAAAGATGACAATAAACAGGCCCATTACGCTTTTGAAAACGTCAACATGACCAGCCAATACCTATTATTATAATAAATAGAGCTGTAAACAGATACTAAGCTTTGAAATTTTAAAACTGTACTTTTCAGGGAACAGAGCAACAATATTAAGTTGAGGCCTTGAAAAATGTGTCTTTTCATACGATGTCAGCATGTAGTAGAAACAAATAAAAGAAGTATGCTTAAAGTCGTGTTCCTAACAGTACGTACTAACAGTTCATATCCATGATATCCATCATATCTTTTGTTTTCTTCCACATGTTCAGTTAGTCAAGATGTTTGCTATGGTGGTTCTTCTCTTCGCTTTGTGCTACCTACCCATCCATTCATTCAACATCCTTCAAGAGGTCTATGAGGATGTCCTCTACTACCGCTATATCAAGCTCGTCTACCTCACTGTTCTCCTAGCAGCCATGAGCAACTGCGTGTACAACCCCTTCATTTATTGCTGGATGAACGCCAAATTCCGCAACGGCTTCAAATCAGTGTTCCGTTTCGTTCCAGGAGTGCACTACGATAACCAGTGGAAGGTTGTAGCGCATTTAGAACGTGGAAACACCGCCATGACGCAGCTTACAACGTCTCCGTCGCGTCGGCTACGAGGTGGTCCTTCGGACGCAAAGCACTGTTGGCCTGAGCAATGCTACGAGTCGTTGAGCAACGGTGATGGGAATCCAATGAGGAACAAAATGGTCGCCGTATGAGGGCATCGTGTGACTTTGGCCGAAAGCTTCATTCCTGAACAAAATGCTCTTTCTTATTGTGTGTTGCGATGCACAACAACCTATCTAACAAATACGCGTGTATATATATGACGTACTGTATCACTGATATAAAGAAGCACATGTTATTCCAGACTCGGATTACATAAACTGCTTTAGTGAAATTTCCCGTTGCCTTTCTTTTCACTACTTTCTGTTTTAAAAATAAGGCAGTGTTTACACCTGTGGATGTTTAATTTAACACAATTTTACACCTGTACAATGGACATGCAGGTATATATATAGTGTACAGGTGATATTTATGGCGAAAAATATTTTTGAGACCAAAATGAATTTAAATGTGGTAAATGGTGTATAGAAACTATGTGTTGTGATTGGCTAGATCAGCTTCTTGTGATCCACCTTCAATTTGCTATATTGGATCTACATGTATACAATTTTGCTTTTTGCATGGGATGTCCAGTGTTAAATGAGTTGTAATGACTCGCTTGCATATAAAGCGTAATAACAGTACAATGATGCGACCATAAGCAAAATGAAGACGCCCAGTGACTATTTTTTGCCAAATAATATTATGAATCCCTAAACTGAAATAATCAGTTTAGACTACATCTAGTGGTATTTTTAAATATAATATAGAGTAAAGGTTCCATAATTCAGCAATAGTGGACTACAATTATGAACTTCAAATACTAAATCATCCCTCGTACACAACAAAAATACTCTTGTGAATTTTGAGTACGTGTCATACGTAACTAATTGATATATATATGTCACGGAGCATATTGGCCAATATTCTGAACTAAATACTGAATTTGTATGAGTCGCAAGTTCATGCAAAGCTATTGTGCGATCACTTTTTTAGTGCATCAGTCAAGGACAGACAAAAGGATCACACATATTCAGTCTTCAGTTCAGAATATGGGACTCTGAGTGGCAACGAAATAGACGATACTACAATGATTTCAAAGGGGAAAAGTTAAGCTCAACAGGACTACGGATATCAATACACCTGCATATGCAAGACCAGGGACGCACTATGTACAATGACTGGCAACCAGGGCTTTGCTTTTTTACTTATCCTCAGCACTGACAATAAGTTATGACAGCGAACAGACAAAGCACTACTAAATATCTTCAAGTTCAATTTGGACTCCCAAAAGGTTCTCGGTAATCTTTTTAATTATGGTCACATGTCATGAGTTGGGTGGAAAATGCGTTACATGTCCTAAAAATTGTAGAAATGTACATTGTCACAATCAAACATCTCTAGTTTCTTAGTAGTAAGTCAGACATGTATAAAAGTATATATGCATTGAAAGCGGAGATTGAAAGGAGGATGATTAACATATTTTTGTGCCTGCATAAGGTGTGTCATAAAAGCTATACAGAGTGTTACAGGAAAAAATGGTTTGAAAAACTTCACAATTTTACCGGCGAATAATTTCTTAATCTTTTCACCAAATGAAATAAATCATCGTTGATTGTGTAAATAAGACGCTATGCTTCTAAAAAATATAAACTTGTAATACAAAATTATTTTTTCTAACCGCGCTACAGGGTGTCAAAAAAGAAGAAAAAAGTAGTGCAGAAAGGGCAGAAATCCAGTCCTTTACACTTGGATTACAACTCAAACAAAGTTTATTGCAAGTAATATGTTTCCACTTAATTGTGTATTTACATGCATGCAAAGAAAATGGCGAAAAAAATTACAATTATTGTTATGAAATTGCATGTGACAATTTCTGATGCTTGCAATGCATTGTCTATGAGGACGTGTGCATTAATTATGTTTTAATTGATTAATTAATTGATTAAATTAATTTTGAAAAATCTTCTTCATATTTATCTAGAACCACATAAATTCCCAAGAGAATGATATATCACTCAACCCATACGACCAATTGGCTGCAAAGATATAACGCAGCAAACCAAAAGAAAGTAACAAAAATTGGAATTTCTTATGCTTCAACACGTGCCTCCACCGTAGGATCCTCCACCGTAGGATCCTCCACCCCTTACCCTACTCCACTAAAAGTATCTTTGTATTAAAACTATGAGCATAACAAAGCTGAAACTTCACAGACATATAACCTGATAAATTATCTACGATATGAATTATTGCACAGCTTATGACTGTACATCATTTTCATGCTATGTGAAAAAAATGTGATAATTTTCCCTCCAAAATGTAACGCCTCCACCCTTTTACAATACCCCAACTTGTGACACATGGCCTTATGTAAGTTATTGAGGCTTTCCATCGGCGTTTTAATAATCTTAGTAAATTTCATTGTTTGGACATATACATGAACAAATGTTGCGTTTGTTAAAACATTAATGAGAGGTTTGTGGAAGACCAATGTGACTAATCCTGTGAACGGCACGCTCAGAGATTGATGAATGTTCACAGAAAGTTTGCATAAACCAGAGACCACTACTTCTAGCTGTGTTATGCGAACGCTTCAAATGAAATTTGCCACTCCAAGAGCAACCCCCTCCAAGGTGCAAATTAAACATTATCTTGACTTGTACTGCCCTGGTATAATTCCATATTTGACATCAATCGACTAATAATTGTACCCGCGGCTACCAAGACACATGAGCAATCAGCTTCAATATTTCATCAGGACATGACAATCCGGTTAAAGGCACGGTAGTGATTGATTGTGATTAGGGAGCTCATAGATGTAAGGTATCAGTATTTTAATCTTTCAATCGGTTCAGCAGGGTATACCTACTGACGTCATCCAACTCCCAGTTGACTGTATAGTAATGCCATTATTTTGTCCCAATGCACACTAAGTACATCGACTATTATAGTTGATGACAGTATTATTTCATTAGCATGCTGGGCGGATCTGATGATCTAGTCACACGGGTAGCATCAGTCACACCAGCGTAGCACTGGACAATGAAGATTTTAATGAAAGAAATACAACTTAGAAATTTGTTTTTAAAATGTGTTGACAACCGGACATCCCTGACACTTAAGAGCCTGTCCCACAGAAGGCCATCGTTGTGGCGACAACCTACGAACTAACTGTCGCCACCATTCGCAGGTCCAATCGCCTTTAAAATCGTGAATGATCGCGTCTATCGCCTACAGAGACGGAGCAAAATTCAGTTCGTCGTTGGATTTTCAACAAGTTTAACAATAGCCGGCGTCAGTTAGTTTGACGTCAATGACCGTAGCATGTCTTCTCTTGTCGCGACAAAGTGCTATCGTAGATTGTCACCAGATAGAACATGTTTAGCAGAGCGGAACGGAGGCCAGTTGTAGGTTGCCGCGCTACAGCGTACGTTGCACGCACCGCTGAACCAAACGACCAGTGAAATTTAAGCCGCTAGGTCTTTTGTCGTGAAAACATTCACCAAAATCAGGATCTGCCTCTCATTCAGATACTGTACAGTCGCTGCAAATTTTTGAAATTTTTAAAAATCACTCACGACCCAAATTATAATGCGCGACTGAGAGGACGATCACGAACCTAAAGGCGACAGGCCGCTATCAAGTAGAAAACACTCGATCGCCTGTGTCAGTCCACCTCGTAAGGATCGCCATGGTGCGCAAGTTCATATTTTGGTTGATTTTAAGCTGCGACAAGAGAAGTCGAGCAGCGAGATGCGCGAAGGTCAAGGCTATTGTATTCGCGGATACAAACTATTGTTAGTCTATTGTTTGCGTGGAAGCAAGTTGTTGTCGTAGCCTATCGTCGACAGAGTCGTAGATACGTATATTAACTACGGTCACCTACGATTCTGACACGATTCTGGCAGGTTCTAACAGGCAAAGGTTGTCGCCACAACGATCGCCTTCTGTGGGACAGGCCCTTTAGATGAAGGGTTAGATTAAGGTCGAATGCAATAGTCAAGATTACGAATAGGATTTCATTTTGCCTCTTGCGGACTCATGCGGTGACAGAACAGTACCGGACTCAATTAGGTAGTCGAAGACAATTTGCTCTCACACTGGTTTAAATTCATCCACTTATCGAATGACCAACTGTAACACTGGAATTTACACATTACCCAGTCCTCAATCCTTATCCTAAACGAAACATAAAACCCCTCAAATATTACCTTAATCCCACATAGAGGACGAAATAAAGCCGGGAGAAATTGTTGCAGGAGCAACTGCTATATCGACCAAAACTTATCGTCCATGCTTTAACCGACTAGAACACGTACAGAGTGGAGCTCTGACGAGACCCGCTTCGACGAGACCCGCTTCCCCTACCTCAAACAACATGCATTCGGACAAATGATTGACTTGCTGTGAAAAAAACCATCTACTTATTTTTCTGATATGACAAAGGACTTAGTTCATTAGGAAACAAAGGGGGACTTGTCACACTACCGACTTCTCTTTGGATAAAATAAACACGAATATCACAGGCGCGGATCCAAGAAAATCGAATTGAATGCATTTCGGGGGCCCAATTATCTGAGGACAAAAGCGGCTCTATTATGTTTACGCATGGGCCCGGTAAATTCATTGTGTGACTCCGGTCTGCGTTCGCTACTGTATCCTTTTGAAATGCATTTCGCTGCTGACTGTGACCTAGACAAAGATATACACTCGTATTCTTGTCTATTTTCTTAAGAAGACCTTTTATTTTGCGTTATCTGAAAGCAAAGGGAAGGAAGTATCCTATTACGCACAGACTTCTGTATATAGTACACACAAAAAACAAGAACTAGTTTCCATGAGTAAAACCCGTTTGCTACTCTTGCAGGTGAGTGCTTTTATTCGTATATCATGTATTTTCGAGTTGTGCAACCTTACATACTGACTCTCCTGCAGTATGTCTAAACAGCGTTACTCACGTAAGTGTGATCCATATTCCTTTTGTGTTTGTTTGCCTGTTTTTATAAGATATTTGGATGTTACGATGATACATCACATCAGTTGCATCAATTCTCTCAAACCAATACACTGCATTACTCACGTCAGATCAACTTCATCACAAACCACACACCATGCATTGACCAATGCACAAATTACTCAAACTAGGTGAACCATGACTGGACAAAAGTAATGCAAATCCATGCATGCTAATCTACTGGGTTACTGTATCAGACGATCGTGTATATCATCGGAATACATTCAAACTAATCATTATAAACAGGCAACAACAGACAAAAGAGGAAGGACTCACCAAAGACAATAAGAGCATGCAGCTTCCGCTCTCGATCCGTCCTGCTCACAGAGTGTAACTCTATATGGTTCGCTAAACTGTACGCACTTAAGGGGTATCTCACTGGTTGCGAACCCAGGCGAAATTACAAGAGTGTATATATATAGAGATTAACCAACTTCTTTTGTGCTGCTTTGTTAGACAAGCATAAGGGTACTCGTCTAAGAGAATGGCATGTTTTCTTAGCAATGCTTTGTAAGCCAAGCTCAAAGGGTTTCTCGTTGTTAAATTGCATAATTTTTGTGCTGCTTAGTTAGGCAAGCTCAATGGGTATCTAACATGTATCAACGGCATGTTTTCTTTACTGCCTTGTTAGGCAAGCACAAAAGGGGTTTGTACCTGAAAATGATCATGGCATGTTTTCTTTTGTAGCCTACTGCCTTGTTAGCAGTAAGGAGTATATTGTTATGGTATTGGCATGTTTCTTTTGTACTGCTTTTATGCAATCACAAAGCAGGGGCCGTGGAGCGTTTTTGAAGTAGTATGAGCTGAGCCGAAGGGGGGGGGACGCTAAGAAGACGTGCGTAGTTTTACTCATCTAGTGAATTACAGGCTATATAGAATTTCAGCAATTCTCACTTACTCGATTGTTAGTGTTTTCACCCGATCTCGCACCAAGCCGTACCAAGTTGAGAGAAGAACGTCACTTGCACAATTATTTACGTAAATTGAACATGTAAAGTTACTAAGATACTCAAGAAAAAAGTTATATAACTCATTAATTTTTTTTCTTGAGTTATCCCTTAGTAACTTTACATGTCTGAAGAGCGGGTGTTACTCTTAACAGAAAACAAGATTCTGAAGTAAAAAAGATACTGT
>CALNVZ010003433.1:40471109-40535404 GCA_940671915.1 Paracentrotus lividus
AAGAGATGAGATGATCCTACACGATTGGTTTATTTTCAGCTACCGCGATATCGTAGGAAAATGAAAGTGCTCAGGGTGCTTTTTCAAAACTTCCTTCTGCGATAGGCAATACATTAATAATGTTATTGTTTTCATTTTTATTGCCTTGGAAATAAAGTAAGATAAATAAAATAAAATAAAAATAAAATTAAATAAAATGAAAATAGCCCAACATATTTAATTCCTTTTTTAATTCTTTAAATTTCTTTTTTTTTTATATAAACCACTTGCTTTCATTACTAAAAACGAATCATCGAAACAGACTGGCCATAATATCCAGTGGAAAAGATGAATACGATGAATCATCATGTACATTATATCATTTCCACATGAAATACGCCGATTTCTAAATGACAAAGAATTTCGTTTTGTTTTCTTTTTTTATTTAATCAAACTCGGTCATGGTCTCACAAAGACAGATTAAATTAATTTCAGCCGCATTGAACATATATTGTAATTACAAATATAGAATAATTCAAGTACATAGGATCTAGGTTGTGAACGTACACCTTCGGGTAAGACTTCATCATCAATGGTTTTGTCATTGCCTGTCTATTGGGAAATCAACAACTCACCCTTTTTTTAAGCTTTTTTTACCTGGTTAAAATGCAATACAAGGGAATGTTCCAAACTTGTTGAAATGGTAATCGCAGCTGCAAATAACTGTCTAGTGTATTAGCTGACAGTCATGAGGTGAATTCAAGCATAATAGTGGGGAGGTGTGGGGAGGGGAAGGTAAATGTTTTATTTTAATGTTGATGTCATTTAAGGCGAGCGGGACAATAATTCTAACACAAGGGCGGCAACTGGATTCTAATGATAAAGCGGAGACAAACGGCTTTAAAAGAAGGGGAAAAAGAAGAAAGATATAGCCTAAACACATGCAATTAATCTTCATACATAAATAAAGGTCTAGCTTTTTATCAAGATTACCGAACACGTACAACATTGTACAACGTGTGATAAAACGGACAAAACAAATAATAATAATATAATAGAAAATATATAGATATGAGCCCATACTCGCTCTCCCGCCTGAACGGCTGTGGCCGATATTAGTTTATCGTGTTTATTTAAACCCCTTGCCATCTAAAGCAATAATAAATCACTATGATCCGAGCAAAAAAACTCTCGTTAATGCAGGAAGACGAAAATAAAGGCCGAGACTGTATACACGTTCTTCTTATCATCCATGAACGAGTGATATAAAGCCAATTTCCACTTTTTTTTCCCTTACTGTCTCGCTATCACTGTACCCCCTCCATCAAGATAGCGGCCCCGCGCAGTACAAGATACATGAATCCGCATTGTACCACAGGGATCTCCGCAATTAGCATAGCGGCTTACATCGTGATTGGCGATCGACATTCCCGAGAAATGTTGTATGTAAATCTGATTGGTGTTCAACATCGTTCCGATGATTGATTGAATTATGGCACATGACTTCCTATATTGAAATTTGACGTTGAGGCGGCTTGGAGAGAGAGAAAGAGAGATATAGAGAAAACAAACACATCAAAATTGAGAGATGAGGGAGGGGAAGAGGGAGAGAGAGAGAGAGAGAGAAGAGAGAGAGAGAGAGAGGAGAGAGAGAGAGAGAGAGGGGGGGGAGGGGGGGGGAGAGAATGTGAAAATATGATTCGGATTGGGGACGATCAAAAGCATATGATACCGGTAGAAACTATAAGGTTGAATGTGTATGTGTGGCCTTAGCGGATCCTGACTGGGGCGTATGCTCATCAATTTTTTTAAAAACCACACTATTGAATACACCATACATGGCAATGAAATTATATATACCAAATAACTTCTGCACCTCTATGTTGATAAAATTCCGTATGTTACCACTATATTTCGAAAATCCTAGACACGGCGTGTGTTGTGTTTTGGGAGACCTTGTGTGAGTGTGGTGTATAGGTGGTGCGGTGAGGGTGTGCGCCTGCGCGGTCCGTGTGTGATGGGTGTTTACATTGGTTTGTAATACCGTCCAAAAGTGAAGGTAAGGGAATTGAGCGTAGATAAAGAGAGATAAAATTAGATACCATAGGGAAGAGATAGAGGAAAAGTAAGAAAGAAATAGTATACCACTCGTAAATTTCAATTTTCAAATGTATTCGTAGTGAGAACTTGTATAGTGGCATTCATAATCAATCTTTTAAACCAATAGCGCACTACAGGTGCCAAGGCAGGTTTCGCGGGCCGAGGAAAGTTCAGAAGCATATCAAATCGTACTTTCCAATGGTAATCATTCCATTTATCTAAAGGGCTGTCACCTAAAGATATACCGTATAGGTAATATGGATATTACGTGTCATATATTCCCCTTTGGCCTCGCATCGCAAACGCTTTTGACTTTTTTCACATGATATTAGTCTTACAACGTTGAATCATCCTCAAAACTGAATGATTTACGAATGCATGAACAATTTACGATTTATGTTATAGGCCCACATCTCATCCCTTTTCTTGGTCGATATTACTTGACCACGAGCAATGAACTTGTATTATAATAGAAAAAGTGGTGTTGGTGAAAAAGCGGCCGATCCTGGGTTGAATGGGGGGGGGGGGGAGTGAGGTGCCATCCCAAAAACTTCTTTATGATAAAATGTACAGTGAATGCCAATTCAACAACAATAAAAAAGAAGAACAACAACAACAAAAAAACTAAACTAAACTAAACAAACAAAAACATAAAAAAAGGTCAATATGCCTTCCCTAAAGGCAGGCGCGGAAGCATAATTTCATTTCACGCTCGACTACAATGTGTCTGCGAGTAGGCCTCCGTACAAGTTGACTATGCAGGCTTTTATGTATTCGATATGCATAGGTGTAGATTATACAATTCCCTTTGAACTTATATTTCATATTTAACAAACCCCCACCTTCTACAATATACAATGCTTTTACCTGTAACGGATTTTGTCGTCTTGGTTTCTGGTAGTTTTGCAGTAGTTTCCATCATACCGATTTAGAGCACCACAGCTTATTTTGCAACGTCTCATGAATTGATTCTCTGGAAGCCTCAAGGACATCTATAATTGGAATCATTTTAACAACACCATCGCTATTTAGGGACATGATAGTTGTCCCTTTTCGCGTTTTTCCTCCCCGTCAACTTTCTTTCAGTCACGGATACTTAACTGAAGCGATCACGTTTCCTCTTAGACATTCTCAAACGTTGCATGATTGGCGGTCTAGCTGCCCATGAGACACTTCAGATACGCTGTTCTACAGAATTAGCAACATGAGAAGGATGGGAAGAACTGGCTTGCTGCTTCGGAGTAATATAGTTCGGGCGTAGGCTCTACATGTAGAGTTATACAGTGCGTCCAAGAATGAGCTGAACCAGAATAGTTAGTCAACTTTATGGGTAAAGACAAGAAATTATTGCAATATTTATATATTATTATTAAGGAATGTTTAACTAAAACCATACGAAAAAACCACGCATAGATGAGCAAAACGCGTTTGAAATTTAAGTAGAAAAACCCTATTTCGTTAATCAGAGCAATGTGAACTGCAGAGGATGAACGCAGCAGGTGAAAACTCATGGTTGAGAGATAAGATGAATGAAGCCTAAGAAAAAAAAAAGAACATACAAGAAAGGATAATGAACGATAGAGAATAAAGATTAATCTTTAAAATTCGCAGAGCAAAAGGACGGACCATTTGGTTTCCACTTTATCTGGTACACCAAATACTTTAAGACTGTATCACGTAGGCCTACGGTTGTAAAGCCATTTTAACCAAGGTCGTATATACGAACCACACTGTACGAATATGGACATTACTGCTGTTTTGTTCTTTAAAACTATGATCCCCGGTGTGATTTGTGATCAGGCTTTACCTTCTTTAGTCTATTGTCGATGAAACTGCATCACTATCTTCTTAACATTTTCCCTGAAAGTTAAATATAGCATGTAAACGCCTACACAAAATCAATGTTTGTCCCATATATCTGGTTGATGTAAATTCATTAAACCCTTCTTATTTTTGCTTGCGGATTTAAAATCATTTTTTTAAAATCCTCAAATTAAATATTTAGGATCCACCTGATTAATCGGTAGACCATACAACCAATCAATAATTCATTGTTTATTGTTAAGAAGAGATAAAAGTCTCATGATATCATTATGCATTTCTTGTATTAAAGTATTTAGATTTCCATTATTTTTATAATCAAGTGTTACTCCTCTATTCAGTTGTTCTCCGAAATCATCATGTTCTATATAATTTCTTAATCAAATTACAATTTTCTTATTTACACGGATCATAATGTAGAAATAACTTTGATCCATTTCGGTAGAGTGACATTTACCATTGTTTGCAACTAGTCAGGATGTAATGGTGATTTGCCAGAATGATCATATTAAATAATCTGTCATACAATTTGATTTGGACACACTCAGTGGTTCATCATGTTCATTGTGTGGTCGAGATGTACAGTTGTGCTCATAAGTATTCATACCCCTGTCATTTTTCGTTTTTGTTTAGTCTTGTTGTTAACTGAATGTGTATTCATCAAACTTTCTGGAAATTAGTATTATACCAAGAACTCAGCAATAAGGAAAATTAAAATTGTTGGCAAATTTCGTACTCCAGGGTATTCTATTGACAGATTAATAGAAAACACCATGTTTATAAGTATTCATACCCTAGGGGTACTCAGTTCAATCAATTGCTTAACACCCACGATTGTAACGTGTTATTTCTCAAAATAACCACCTGAAATAGTTCTTGCAAGTGCCCAGAGCCTTTCTTCAGAACTTCTGCGGGGTTTTTCCCAAGAGTCCTAAGTAAAATCTCCTGACTGACTAAGGTTGTTTGGTCTTCGAGCTATCATGTGAGTCTGCAGCTCCACAAACACATTTCTCTGAAATTTTTGTCAGGACTGTGATTTTTTTACTTCGAAACATTGATATCAATGTTGCTAAAATACAATAATCGCACTATCCACACTTTCTGGTCAATTATGCAGCATTTTAAGAAGTACCACAAACTCTTTGGAGAAACCTCAATGGGCATGGCAAGAATTTCAAGATCGATTTCTTCTTAAATGGCTTAATAAGCCTCCCCTGAGGTCCTTAACTACCCACAATGCATAACCAAAGTCAATATGGAAACCACTGACCAGCCAGAGATGAAGGTATCACAAAGCGAATACTGCATGGTGGAGACCTGTACAGAAACTGCTTCCTAAAGACAAAATATTTGCAGTCAGACCCTCTGGAAGGCTTTTGGGCAGCTCCTCAGCTCAGTTAATCCAAGGATTACAATTTTCGTGCCATAATTTTATAAGTTGATTGAAGTAAATTAGCTTTGAGGGCAAAGATGGACTTTTTTGCAATCTGGCGAAATCAGGACAAAGTCTTCAACGTAAAGAACATAGCACGTGACATCCCAATGTAACTATTATGGGTTTTCTTCTTTGCTAGCACTGGAAATCTCTGGAATAAGAGGCATCCTGATAAAGACGACTTCATTAAGATACTGGATGAAAACATGCAGAAGTATTTTCCTGAAGATTAATTTAATCAGCATTGGACAATGTTCCAACGCATATGGACAATGGACAAGGACAATATCGTAACATTGAACGATCTGGAGTGAAAAATTTGAAAGCCTGACAAGAATCCCACTGGGAATGTATCTGGGCAGATGAAGAATCATAATTATAATGGCTCAAAGACCATGCAACCTGAGTCAGCCTGGAGGTTCTATAGAGGACTCACGGGATAAATCCCACATAAGACATGTAAGACCTGAAGAAAAGCTGGGGGAAATTTGCATAATAATAATAATAATAATAATAATAATAATAATAATAATAATAATAATAATAATAATAATAATAATATTAATTTATAAAGCGCAATGTTTATGTAGATATATTCCCATGCGCTGCAAGAGCTCCTACTTGCTATGATATTCAAAATGAACAGATGAGTTTTCAAATTTGATTTGAAATTCTCGAGTGATGAGGTTTTCCTTATTTCAAGTGACAGTCCATTCCACAATCTAGGGGCTGCACATAAGAATGAACGGTCTCCTAGGGTTATTTTTGTTTTATGAATGGGTATCTGTAGCAGGAACTTGTCTTGTTTGCTACGTAAATTGTGACCATGAGTTTCAGATGTCAAATTCAACAATTCCGTCACATATTTTGGAGCTTGACCATTCAACGCTTTGAAGACAATCATTAGGATCTTAAAAGTGATTCTTTGTCGTACAGGCAACCAGTGAAGTTCCTTAAGAAGTGGGGTGACTGAAGAGAATTTGGGAAGGGCATAGATTAATATTTTGGAAGCGCTGTAATTTAGATATTTGTGAATCTGGCAGTCCGTACAATAAAGTTTTACAATAATCAAGTTTGCTAGTAACACATGCATGAACAATAGATTTTATGGTATCTTGATCAAAGCATTTACGAATACGTCTTAGGTTGTATATCATAAAATATGCCGATTTGCAAACACTAGTTATGTGAGATTCCATGTTCAAGTTGGTGTCAAAAAGTACACCGAGGTTTCTAGCAGTATCACTTGGTGTTATAACAGAGTCACCAACTGATACATTACAAACTCTGAACTTCGAAACCTCGCGTGAAGTGCCAATGACCAATAGTACTGTTTTCTTATCATTTAACATCAACTTATTTGCAGCATCCACGTTCTTATGTAATCAATACATGTTTGAAATAGAGATATGCAATCATGTTCAGCTGGTGTATTAGGTCAGAACGATATGTATAGTTGGGTGTCATCTGCATAACAGTGACAACAGATATCACGAAACTCCCGTTTGATGTTAACGAGGAGACGGCTCATATACAAAGTAAACAGGAGTGGGCCGAGCCGTGAACCTTGAGGAACACCAAAAGGCACCCTAAACACATCCCAGACAATGCCGTCAATTTCAACTGTTTGTTTTCTGTTAGACAGGTATGATTCAATCCATCCGAGAACATTGCCATCGATCCAAAAATAGCTTTTTAGAGTTTCCAATAAGAACAGATGATCAATTGTATCGAATGCACCTGAAAAAATTCTGGTGGTTATTTCGAGAAAAAATTGCAATCGTGGTTATTAAGCAATAAACTGGACCGAGTAGCCCTTGGATATGAATACTATGAACATGGTGTTTCCCATAAATCTGTTAGTAATATTCCCCAGGAACACCAAATTTGTGACAATTTCAAATTTCCTAATTGTTCAGTTGTTGGTAGCATAGTTTATCACCAGATAGTGTGACGAAACACATCCAGTTGATATCAGCACGACTAAAAAAACTTGAAAAATGACAATGGTATGAATACTTCCGAGCACAACTGTATAAGGCATGGTATTGAGGTCTTGTAGCCAAGAATTCGAGTTCGATTTGCTTTTCGATTTTAAATCAATTTTTACAGGTATGCATATTAACGTATAGGAGCATGTATACAATCGATGCAGATATTATGGCCGCTTTGACTTACTTGGCTAAGCGGAAACTATGCACTTGCTCCGCACATGGCCAAGTTTTGGCAGGTGGAATAGGAGGGAGCCTTTCTACATCTGGTATATAGCACCGTAAAGCGTTCCACCGCGTGCGGAACGAGGACATACATTTTGGTAAGCCGCTCACGTTGTTGTGTTACTTTACACACACCTAGTCATATACATGATTAAGGGCGAAATTCAAGATGTGGTTCACCTTTCATGGTCATGAATATTAACCTCTTTCGGTTGACAGAGTGCGTGTTTCGAAGGGGCACATGGTTTGAATTATCATCGTCAGCAAAGGGGTTAAGTCTATGTTCAATGATATGAGCAAACGCCCCTCTGGCTCTCTGGAGATCGCTGCATCCCCATCTTTGATAAACCCAACCAAAGTATCGACGGCTTTTCAAATTTGAACGAGCTGTGTATACAGGTCAACGGGTCAATTTCAATAGACCGCAATCGACTACCGGAATTGACGCGGCGAGCCTCTCGCTTTTTGCCTTAGAACCCTCTCATTAAAGTCACTTGACCCCTAACTGACGGGGAGGGAAGGCACTAATGACCGATCCGATGTTTTTTTACGAGGCCGATGTGGGTGTACCTGTTCAGGTGAATGGAATCATAAGAACATCCTTTTCCTCTCAAGTTGAATCACTTTAAATCTTAAATTTAAGCCTTAAAGTAGACGTGCATAGAAATAAATGTGGTCAGATCTTACAAGAAAATTGAATATCTTTAAAGACAAGACCCCTCTGAGTTTAGTAAGGGTTGTTTACAAGTTCAAATGTATTTAAGCCGAGAGATCCTCATTTAAAATGGCAAGTTTACAGCAAACTGTAACAAAAATAAAGTGCCCCTACACATTGGTTTCGTTTATTGGACCTATATTTTCGACCGATAAAGAGGCTTCTTTTTGCAACGTGCTTTCAAAAGAATGTAGAAATAAGAAAAGGTCCCGGAAGAAAATTGGATCGAGATATAACCAAGAGAGCTTTATCAATATACATTTAGAGAGAGAGAGGGAGAGAGAGAGAGAGAGAGAGAGAGAGAGACGAAAGATTTAAAAAAAAAAAAAAAAAAAAAAGATTACCCTCTTTATAATGCAAATACATAAGCGAACCTTAATACGGTGCAGCGTAGAAAGAGATTAATCGAGCGCCCGAAAATTGTCCGAAAATGACTAATGAATCCGTTCTGTACTTTGGAATACGATTTAGTAAGTAGGGCAACAATTATTCCAGAGTATGCAGAATACACAAACGCGCACGGACAGAAAACAAAAACAAACAAAACAAAACAAAAACAAAGCAAAAACAAGGCAAAACTAAACAGAAAATATTCATGTTGATACATTTTGTTTTTGGCCTTATATTTTAGAAAGATGTATTTTAGTATCAAATCGTTTAATATCAGACATTCCCCAGACACAAAAACAAATCCGGTTTAATCAAATTGAAAGATAATCCCAAAATAAGTTCATGTACTCCTCATTACTTCGATTTCACTGGTTGAACTGGAGCAGACATTGATATCTCCTCCATTTTTTCTCTCTTTTTAACTTTTGTGCTTATCTTATTTTCAGAACGAGAGTTCGATTGCAATGAGGATGATGTTACCGCGATCAATATCGTCTTCGTGCACCTAATCCATTGGGAAATCGTCTGCATGATTCCGATGAAGACATGAGAAACTTCGATCGCACGACGATTAACTCAAGTCATGCGGTTCGATTTTGGAAGCCTGGTTGTGTCGACCTCAGGGGAGAGTTGCAGGTTGGTGATTAGTTTCGCATAAAGAATATCGCGGAATCCCTAGGGGTATTGTGCAACATGTGGCCACTGTTTGTGTGTATGCGAGTGTAATTGAAGCTGTGTGGGAGTGTGGGTGTGTGTGTGTGTGTGTGTGCGTGCGTGCGTGTCCGCGCGTACTTACGCAAGGGTTCACGTCGAATAGTGCATCCTAGAATGAGTGTAACCTTTAAAAATTCGAACACGAAACATCAAGGAAATGAAATGGGCTGAATCCATGGAATCACTCTATTAAATGTACTTTCCAAACGTAATCAGTGATGTCTTAATGAAATAAAGCATTCTCAAGGTCAAGTTCTGATAAAAAACGCTATGCGTTATCAAATAAAATAGAATGCTCAAGTCGACAGTCTAATTATATTTGAAATACTCGAGCGCCAAATACATAAACTACGCCGATAATTTGGAACGAGGAATGATTCTGGCATCATGCACAAGTATTTCATATCTTTATTCGAGTCTGAAATGTCATGAAAATGTGTCTTCTCGTACTACATGCTATTTGTGGTCCAATCCTGTGGGGCCATACCAGATGTAAGGCAATACTATTACGCGGGAAAAGGGTATGGCCCCAGTGAACCAAGAATGAGATATTGATTTGACCCTTCGTTCTTTCTTTCTTTTTTTTTTTTGGAAATCGTATGCCAGTATGAAAGGTTTATGCAAGTTATTTAATTTGCGTATAAAACGCATTATAATTTTTAAAATACATTTTACAAAACAAACGGTATGTAGGCCCTACATAATTCATAACAATAATTATGGAAACCAATAAAACTGAAATCAAATCAAAATCCAATGTCAGAATACAAATTCATTACTATATGAATAAGGGAAATGTAAAGCTAAATATATATGCCCAATCAAATGTCACTCACGAAGCATGAGCCCTATCTACGAACATTTAATTTGGGCCAGACACTTTTACTCTCAAAAGATCATTAAGAAAAACAATCAAAGATAGCAGAGGTGTTTTTGCAATCAAGGTAGTATTGTTGAGGCGTTGATTTCGAGTGTGACATACTGGTGTCACAGGAGACACGTACTTCTTAAGTGCATGTGATCAGTTTCTCTCTCCGCTGACTTGTAGGATGGAAGGGTGGATCAGAAGACCAAATGCATTACTGCGTTCATGTGAATAAACCAACTAAAAGCTAAAATCAATTGCAGTAAGCATTTGAATTGTTTTCAAGTTTTCAAGTTTACACGAGTATTTCAGAAAAAGATAAATATTGTGATATTTTTCATTTATTTCCCTTTGTCCAAAAAGAGAAAAAAGTGCTTGCATTGCTCCCTCTCTTATATTAATATTCCTACCGACGTCTCCTTCTTGATTTCCGTAATTTTTTTTAAACATGGCTTTTTTTTCCTCGTTCGCATTTGATCTTATCAATTTCTTAAAGTTTTTCATTTATTTCCCCTTATACCTTGTTATCCGATTTCTTCACACAAGTTATTGTAATGACTCCTCCTCCTTTACTTTAACTATTAATTAAGAAGAAAAAAAAAGAGGCTTGTAGAAATTGAAGATATATAAAGATAAATTGTATCTGTATCTAAAACTTCGAAACTTCCCCAACAAGAATTGTGTATAGTTTCTTGTATAGGCCCCTATACGCCTGCACGTATGAATTTACCTACATTTTTTTTTTATTCCGGGCCTCCTCTGCAATTTTTTTGCATTCTTGTGTTGTTTGTTGTTGAACCCTGATCCTACGAATTCCTCAACCCATGTTGAAAGATACACAAGTATAGCAAATTTATAAACAAAGACATAACGAGAGAGAGAGAGAGAGAGATATGAAAAAAAGGTGGGGTAGGGAGTAAATGGTCATTTAGACATTATATTTATGTGTAAGAAATAGCAAAAGGGTAGAATATACAACACTACCGTGGGAGAGAGAGAGAGAGAAAAAAAGAAGAAGAAAGAACGAGTTGTGATTGTAGCACACATGTCAATATTAATTAGTCATAGTACATTCATATCAAAATAAAATAGAATATCATAAGATACCATGACGCATATCCGATCCCTATGTGTTTTGATCACTATTTTGGTTCTTTTTCTTTTGATCTAATTGAAAGGCTTGCGGGTTAAGAATAATGCGAACATTCTATATTTATAAACAAACAAAGGGCGTCCGGGACAACAATTTCATCCTCTCTTCTTATTTATCTTGTAAATCTAATTTGGCTATTTTGTTTCTCCCAGACGCCAAACAGTCGGATATTGAATCTTACGTATACTTAATAGCAACATTCCCGAAATGGTATAACCTCGGTGCCTACGCATACTGGGAAAATCTCGAATTGAGCATATTTGCAAAAGAAAAACATGAATGCAAACATAGACATCTTTTAGCAATATCATTTTCGTTTAGAGAACAAGTTGAAGCAGAACACTAAATGTGTTTTTTGGGGATATCACTTTTTTCTGGGAAATCTTTTCTTTGCAAATAAGGTTTTATTATCACGCACTTGCTCCAGGAAGTTGAAATATATAATCCTTAATATTCCTTGGACTTTTTTACACCCACAGCCTCGGACACACACACAGCCTCACACACACACAGACACATTCAAATACAAAACCACCCACATCTCATCTCTCTCTCTCTCCATTCCATACACACATAAACTCACCCACACCCACACACACACACACGCACTCACACCCACCCACACAGACACACACACACGCACACACAGAGAGAATAACACACATTAAACAAAACACAATCTTTCTCTTTCTCTCAATTACTCACTCATCCATTTAAAACCTTTCACCAAAGTTCTTCTCTTCCTATAATGTAGATCATTTATCTATCGACCTCATATTATTTGGTTTTTTTTTTGGTGACTCAATACAGAGTCACTTTAATATAATTGATCTATTTCTTCCTCATAAGTCATCCAACTCGGATCTTCTATCTCACCCTCACAATCACGATAGTATCGTTGCCGTCAATGGTTGCCATGACAAAAGTCGGAAATAACATTCAATCGGATTAACCTGAATCGAAGGTATTGTTTCCTTTATTTCGGATATACTAGGACAATACAGATTAGAATAACTTGATTTGACTTGCAAGCGAAAATGTAACTGCTGGAGAAAACAAAATGCCATTTCTGAGAATAATTGGTGATCATGAATTTTTAAGGCTTTTTATCTTACATACAAATCAATTCTATTTTTCCTGGGGAAAAGACAGGCCTTTTCTTTTCTTTGTATTTACTCATAATGGGTAGAGGAAGTTGGGGAGGGGGAGGGGAAGTTGGAGAGTAGTATATATATATATATATATATATATATATATATATATACATATATATATATATATATATATACTCGGAAAAAACGAATATCATATAAAAACAAATCAAAATGTTCAATATAACAACCTTCATAGTGGGATATCAAAAAAATAAGTACATAAATAAAACAGACAAAATTAAAACAAATGTGGATAATTTGATCCGTCTTTTCTGGAGAAGGCGATTAAAATTAACAGTACATTTAATTTGAACATTAAATACTCATTAATTATTTAGAAAACTGACAGAAAACAAATGTACAATATAAAAAAACAGCCAAGGCATAATTATGAACAACATTTGAGAAACTTGCTCTGATACAAGTTTAAAAGCCTTTTAATTTGTTTGTTTTTGTTTTTTAATCGGAGAATATTTTAAATCGTTTGTTTTTTAAGCTCTTATTCATTATCAAGTTTGCATGAACCGTCTTTTATCTGCCTTGTTTTCTGTTAACTTAATAAATACCAAAAATATTGTTTTCAACGGATTTTATTTGAATTCGTTTTTTAAGGGTTCTTATTCGTTAATTAGTATCAGTGGCGGACCTAGCTCGATAGACAAAATACTGAAAAGCTACACTATATTGTGCAAAAACAATAATGTGCCCATCCAAAATATTGTTTTTAATCCGGATAGGTCCACCACTGTTAAATACGTATAAACTTTGTTCTTATTGCCATTAAATGATATATTTGATGAGCTTATTTTTTTTTTTGTCTGAATGTATACACTTTTAGTAGCTTCATTAGATGGCACCGAGTAAGATTAGAAGTTTCCATCGAAATGTTAAAAAAAAACAAAACAAAAAAACAAAAAAACAAACATATAACTAAAAACAAGTGCCTACGAAAAATGATCTTACAACGATATTGCTATAGTGGGAAAAAGTAGGCCTAACACAAAAAGGAATATATCTCCGAATGGTCCAAAGTGGATCTAACCACATTTGCAAAAAAATTCTTCATTATATAAAACTGGAATTCATTTTAAAAGCTTAGTCGAGCAAAAAATATCATATCGATAAATAAGACATACTAAAAACAAAATGCAATTTTCTATGGCCATGATAACAATCGATTTGAGGAATTTTGTCGAGGAAATACACTGCAAAATGACAAACTGCACGTATACTTTATCATTTTCCTCCATGAAACCCGAAATAATTTGAGTGGAGGCGTCAGCGCCCTTAAATGTAATCTGCACTGCCCACTACTATTACGTACGCTAAGATATCGGTGATTAATCCAATTCAATAAATATGAACAGTTTATTTTGTTTTTCAGGAAACCTTTTTCGGACGTTCCGTCGTTTTCCCCAAGTACACGTAAAGTCTACTTATCAAGGTTGTATTATACCCCCATTCCACTGAGAATTTGGAGCATCGGTCACTAATCGGACGCAATTTTTAATCCTTCTGGTTACCCACCGAGTGGTCTCAGGTCAAACTCTGATGGTCCGACGTGTGATTGTCGACTATCAGGTACTTGTCCGACGTGTTGGACGCTATCCGAATAGGCAAAATAGTCCGGTGAGGGAACTAGGCTCTGGCCTTAGTTCGCTATCGGGCTGACCGGACACCATTTCCATTTTCGACCTTGAGTCGATATTGGATATGTGTCAGTCAGTCCGACGAGTATAAGATTCTATTGTTTTCAGCTGTCCGACGTCTCTGGCCGACATCTGATTAAAATTGGGTGATCAGGTACTCAAATTATTGCAATTAGCGGGGTTTTTTTTAATCAACTTTTCGAAAAGAAGTGTCGTTTTCAACCCGACTATGGAATGTTGGTAGTATCGGGTCAGTGTACGATCGATCTCCGAGTAGTGACTGATTAATTTGATTAGAGTTAGGCCGGTATCAGATGGATGTTGGAAGTGCCAGTTTAGAGTCAGATAGCCCCCAAATTACCCTCCGAAAGCAAATTCATGGATTGGACAAGCCGATAAAAACGGCGGACAGATGTCGGGCAGATACCAGTCGTTCATCCGATTTCATGCGGATAATAAAAAAAAATCAGGGTCACCAAAACAGGCTCCTCGGGTGAGATTTCATCGGAACTCATCAAAATTGACATTTTGGGGATCAGCTGAGATCGAGATGAGAGTCCGATTGTCAGTGAAATGAGGGTATTAATTGCGTCGATACGTTGTTGGAGTCAGTCGGCGTCACGCATAATTTTGTTCCGACTAGTCCTTGTGGCAATTGTGGAGTAAAGTTTAGGAAAGTTATACATACTGTGTCAGTTTGAGTCAAATATACAATTTTGAATATGTCCTGTCTGTTTGCGCACCCACCCCTAACCATGCGAGTATTTAGAATTAATAAAACTGCTTGCATTTCCATTGGATTCCTTAAATAGAGAAATCCATGTGGTCTAGTGATGCCAAAGGTAAGGCATGATCGTCTCAAGGTCAGATCCCTCGGTCAGTTAAAGATAATCTAGAGTATTAGTCATGATGAAATAAATCAAAACATTCTTGTTCATACCAGAATCTCAAGCATAGGAAATAAATACTACACACCAAAGGAATTTACAGAAAATTGCGTATTTGCTGAGAAAAGAGCAAAATAAGCATAATTTCTGTAACTAGACGGCCCGTCAAAGCACGTGCGTGATTAACACGGCCACGTGGAAAGTCTACGGGTATATCATGTTCACGCAATTCCCATCGGATCTGTGTGTGTATGTTGTGCCGTGACTTGTGGCTATATAGCGGTCTACTCCAAGTCTCAATTTGACGGACTGTTTCGATATTTTTTCAACATTTCTTCTGAAATCATTATCGAAACGTGAATATAATCTTGTGTAGGCATATGTATATGTTAATGGAACAATGTAAGGGAAATATCTTACAGATTTATCTCAAATTATTTTGGCTGTAAGAACTCTATCTTGGCTTTAAGAGAACTTTTTATCACACAACTACATTCCCCCTTTATAGTATCACTTTTTTTTTAACAATTGTGTTTTACACAATGGTTGTCAATTAACGGTTTCGTTTTATTATATTGTATTAGGTATTACGGAATACATTTGAGTACAACTTATATAAATTAGCGATGTGGCAGAAATGAAAGAGTTTTGAACCCCTGTTTTGATAAACAACTATAAGCCTATGTTTTGTTATAAACTATATTCATGATCTATTGAAGACTATGTGTGCTTTCTCCTGGAGTGTAATTTTCATGAAGTATTTTCGAGTAAAATATCCTAAAAGAAGGAATGAAAATCGTGCATATTCCTTTTTTTTTTGTTCAAGAGTAAAAGGTGATGAATACACGTACACTCGACAATTCTATCGTGTTATTTCGTGAGAGGTCGATGACTGGAAATCAATAAACACAATTTCCGGTTCAGTTGCTAAACAAAAGACAATAGTTTCTGAGGAAAAAAAATGTGCAGGAAAAGTAAAAGTAATTTTTTTTCTCGCAAAAAGCAGAGTCGTTGTTCATTTGGATAATGATCTGCAAATTGACTTGATGAGTCGGAAATTTCATAAATTTTCCCGGTTAACTTTTTTTGTGTGTGCCATCACCATAGTGCACATTAATTTTATGAGAAACGGAAAAACTGGTTGATGCGGGGAGAGAGAAGAATGAGAAGAAATAAGAAAAAGGAAGATGTATAGAAAGGCAGATGAGAGCAATGGGGGGGGGGGGGGTGATAGCATCCTGTAAACTTGTACCAGTAGCTCTAATGAAGGAAGATCCGAATTCTAGTAGACAAATGGGGTTAAAGAATCGTCGCGAGTTCATTGAACGATATCGAGTTTTGTGATAATGTCACGAACCATATATCATTCTCCTACAGTCAAGACACCCGTAATCTAAATTAGATATTCTTACTGAATTCTCAAAATGCATCTAAAAACAATCACCATTTTCGAGGTTCGGAGATCGAGAAATTCGTATCTGTCCGTTCTTTTGTGCAACCAATTTACGACAAATTTGACTCTCACATCAAAGGATATTACAAACACCGCTTTCGAAATGATCCAAAACTAGAATAGACAACAGTGTTTTCATTCGATAAATTTCATGAAGTCGTTATACCAAAGCCTCAAATAAGCCAGACAATATTCAAAGGATGTGCTATATTCACTTTACTGCTGGGACACATCTATTTTGCTATTTTGAGCATACTTTTACCAACAAATTTACAGTCCTCGTAAACAATCAAATACGTATGGTCAGTTTTTGAACATGTATACACGTATATATAATTAGATATATACATATATATATATTTATATGATTTAAATTGTTTTAGATTTTTATATAGTTTAATTATACATATGTATAAGTATATATATATATATATGTATATATATTTAATAAATATATTATATATATAAGTGTAAGAAAATACACATACAACAGCCAATGGGCAACTCTTTTTAATTTAAATTGTGAAAGAAATGGGTGAAGAGAATAATAGTTGACGTAGCTCAAATCAAAGTTCCCCAGAGCTATCCTCCCTTTTTGGATAATTTTTTTGGTGAGATCGAAAAAATGTCTCCGCCGGGAATCGAACCCGGGCTCCCCAGCTTTGAACGCCGTCCTTAACCACTTGACCACAGAGACATGTTAGTGCTAGCGGACCCAATCCGATTGACCGTCAGATAAACAGATTCTCAACCTCACCAATTTATTGTTTCCTTTGTCGGGGGTAGATGAGTTTTTGAACAATGACAAGCCGTCATATATATATATATATATATATATATAATATATTATATATCTTATATTATGTTGTTAATTATGTTAAAAAGAAATTGTTCCTTGGTACTATGTTTTGTTTTGGTTTTTGTTGTACAGCCCTTGAAGAAGGCTTTATATAGCCGAAAGCTTGGCAAATAGAGTGGTTTTCAGCAACGCCAATCTCCTCTTGTTTATATATATATATAAATTTTGAAAGAAATGGGTGAAGAGAATAATAGTTGACGTAGCTCAAATAAAAGTTCCCCAGAGCTATCTTCACCCATTTCTTTCAAAATTTATATTACAAAAAGAGTTGCCCATTGGCTTTTGTACGTGTATTCTCTTACACTTATATATATATATATAAATATACACAGTTGTGCTCATAGGTATTCATACCCCTGTCATTTTCAATTTTTTTTTAGTCGTGCTTCAAACTGGATGTGTTTCGTCACACTTTCTGGTGACAAGTATGCTACCAACAACTGAAAGATTAGGAAAATTTGAAATTTGACAAATTTGGTATTCCAGGGGTATTTTATTGACAGATTTATGGAAAACGCCATGTTCATAAGTATTCATACCTTAAAGGGTACTCAGGCCACTTGATTGCGTAATAACCACGATTGTAAAGTTTTTTTCTTGAAATAATTACATGAAATAGTTATTGCAAGTGTCCAGAGCCTTTCTTTAGGCTTTCTGTCGGGTTTGTCCCGTGAGTCCTCTGTAGAACCTCCAGGATGACTCAGGTTGCATGGTCTTTGAGCTATTATGTGAGTCTTTACCTTCCCAGACAAATTCCAATGGGATTCTTGTCAGGCTTTCAAATTTTCCACTCCAGATCGTTTATTATGATTGTCCTAGATCCACTTCTTGACTAAGTTGCCATATGCCGACGTTGGAACATTGTCGTTTTGGTATGAATACTTCTGCATGTTTTCATCCTTTATCTTAATAAAAATCGTCTTTATCAGGATGCCTCTTATTCTTAAGAGATTTCTAGCACTACCAGCAAAGAAGAAAACCCACAATGGTTACATCATGTACATTGGGATGTCATGTGCTATAATCAGGACAGTGTTCTTTAAGTTGAAGACTTTGTCTTTATTTCGCCAGCTTGCAAAAAGTCCATCTTTGCCCTCAAATCTAATTTACTCTAATCAAATTATAAAATAATTGTATGAAAGTTATACTCTTGGTTAAACTGAGCTCAGGAACTGCCCAGAAGCCCCAGGTGGGTCTGACTGCAGATCTTAGGTATTTATGAGGCAGTTTCTATACAGATCTCCTCTATCCAGTATTCGCTTTGCAATACCTTCATCTTTGGCTGGTCAGTGGTTTCCATAAAGACATTGTTTGTGCATTGTGGGTAGTTTAGGGCCTCAAGGGAGTCTTATTTAGCAATTCAAGAAGACAACTTGAACTTCTTGTCATGCTCATAGAAATTGTGTTTCACTTTTGGCACTTCTTAAAGAAGTCTTGAAGTGCTGCATTAGTGACCAAAATGTGTGAATAGTGCTATTATTGTATTTCAGCAACATTGATATTAATCCTGATGAGGCCTGATAAAAATCTCAGAGAAACGTGTCTGTGGAGCTGCAGACTGGCATGATGGCTCGAAGACCATGCAACCCGAGTTAGCCTGGAGGTTTTACTTAGGATTCCTGGGACAAACCCCACAGAAGGCCTGAAGAAAGGCTCTGGACACTTGCAATATCTATTTCAGGTGGTTATTTCGAAAAAGAAATCTTTACAATCGTGGTTATTAAGCAATAAATTGGACTGAATACCCTTAGGGTATGAATACTTGTAAACATGGTGTTTTCCAAAAATATGTTAATAAAATACCCCTGGAATACCAAATTTGGTAAAAATTTCAGATTATCCTAATTGTTCAATTGTTGGTAACATACAAATCACCAGAAAGTTGGACGAAACACTTTCAGTTAACAACACGACTCAAAAACTTTAAAAATGACAGGGGTTTGAATACTTTTGCGTATGTGTGTGCGTGTGTATGTAAGTGTGTGTGCGTGTGTGTGTATGTGTGAAATATGTATAGAAAATAAATACAAGAAATATGTGTTATCATTTTGCATTATTACGTTATAAGTGAGCTATAGTAATGGTCGAAGTCTTATTGTTTTTTTTTTCTTTTATATCATGTATATAAGTTGCCTAGATTATAGTCCATATAGTCCATAGTCAAATTCAAATTAGTCAATCATCTAAGGAAAGAAGGGACGTGCAGTCTCAGTATACCAGTCACGTTAGGTCCTGTATATGCGTCGTATTATAGTGGGAAAGTATACCGGGCCGATTATACGGGTTTGGAATCCCTGTCTCGGTAGTAATGCCATTTGGAAAGGAAGGGACCTTCACTTGCCACACACGACCCAGATGATGTAAAAGGGGTACCTATCACTGCCTATTAAGAATAACCATTTGAATAGGCTAGGCCCTAGGCTATGCCCTAACTAATAATGGTAAGAACTATGATTTGTATGATATCTTTATCCCTCTTTTATAATCTGACTAAAACAATACATCATACTGAAATCAATATATGAACATAAAATGAAGTCAAATGAACAATTAAAAAACGATTGTAACTCTAATGAATCTCCTATAATCATGACGTAGAAATTCTTCCATTGGATTAAATAAAAAATAAAAAATAAAAAAATGGGATAAGAACGGTTCTAGGACATCTCCCCCGGAGGACAACTCCCCCGGGGACAATTCCCGGAGGACAGCTCCCCCGGAGGACAACTCCCCCGGAGGACAACCCTAACCCTAACCCTAACCCTAACCCTAACCCTAACCCTATGTCCTCCGGGGGAGCTGTCCTCCGGGAATTGTCCCCGGGGGAGTTGTCCTCCGGGGGAGATGTCCTGATACGGATAAGAACACATAATTTGATTTTGAATTGAATTTGAATTTGATTTCGGTATCTAGGTTTGAAATACGAATAAACAATAACTGACACAAGAATACAGTTAGCTATACAATACAACACATTGGAATATAGTCAGTGAACGAACACTTACAAAATCGATTCAAAGGCTAAATCATCCTAAGGGTAAGGCTGTACTATAATATCATATAATTACTGTCTGGAATCGAAGTACGATTTGATGTTATTATGAATTTTGAAATTCATGTTTTTATTTTAGGTAAATATTACAGATGATAATTAAAAAAATTGCAGCCCGTGTCTTATTAGAAATTAATTTCACTATGATGTCTACATGGTATTATTTATTTAGTTCAGTAAAACTAAAACATAATGATGTTGATTAAATCTTATTATAACCAGCCACATTATAAAAAAGACGGCCTACACAATTGTTTTTATTTTGATTGCTTTTTCCTTGATATAAATACTCTAGCGAAATGAAACAAAATGAGCTTTTCGAATTTAAAACACACACGCACAAAAAATAAAAATACATAAAATAATTGTTTGGAAATAATTGTCCTTATGTTCTCACTACTATTCCATATTAAACCTGCAAAGATATAAAATATTAGAAATCCTCAAAACAGTAATTTATATAAGGAATAAAATCCTATAAAAAATGAATCAATTAAAATTAAGCAGATTTCACATAAAACACCACCTTAAAAAATGAACCAATAAATAAAAGATAAAATATAAAAATATAAATAAACGATCAAATGACCTTTTTCACAAATCAAGAAAAGTTTTTAAATTTTGGTTTAATCTGACCTTAGAATCTCTTTCGTTAAAAAATGAAACAAAGATAAACTGTAAAAAAGAAAGATAAGAAATTGAAAAAAAAAAAAAAAAGTAGAAAAAAATAAATAAAATAAAATTAGAACAAAATATCAGCGAATGTTTAAAGAAAACCCACCAAACAAAATGTAAATATTTCATGAATGTTAACATTTTCTTGTGACGTCACTTGTGAGCTGCTCTCCTTTACTTTTTGTATGTGAATTCCATAAATATGTCTTTTTGCATGATTCTTCATGAACGAATAGATGTATTTCATAGAGGCATAAAACAAAATAGGTTTAATAATAAGTTATCAGAATATGTTCATTTGAGAAAATGACAATTTATGGAATTTACATTGACCAATAATATTGGAGAGTGAATCGCAAGTGACCGGCGTCCCAATATAGAAAAAAATAAAATATACATAACTTCATTATCCTTATGTGGATTTAAAAAAATCTTCACTCACATATTTCTGTAAATTTTCTGTTTTTTAGATAGTGTTAGAAATCAGTTAAACTCAAGGTTGAGCATCCTTTTTGTGTTACAAATATATATATATATTAACCATGTCTCTGTGGTCAAGTGGTTAAGCACCGGCGTTCAAAGCTGGAGGCCCGGGTTCGATTCCCGGCGAGACATTTTTTCGATCTCACCAAAAAATTATCCAAAAGGGAGGATAGCTCTGGGAACTTTGATTTGAGCTACGTCAACTATTATTCTCTTCATCCATTTCTTTCACAAATTATTATATATATATATATATATATATATTGTAGAATGAAAAATAACAAAAAAATAACATACATTTATACGTCACATTCTGTTCATATCAAATAGCAAACAAAGGTCAGCAACTCAGTAAATATAAGCATTCCTTCTTATGAAATACACAAAATTGTAAAATACATTAATACATGCTTTATTGACAGGTTGAACTTTAAACAAAGCATTTTTAAACACTGATTTTCTTATATTTTATGTACTACTAGAATGAAAGTTTACACGGCAATATTATGTTTTGTATATAAAATAAATGATAACCGCTTTACAGTAATATACACGACTATACACAACATGAGTATTCCAAAATTGTAAAAGCATATTCGTTATATGGCAGAATGGTTCTGCGACCTCTCGGCAGCAGCGATCAGATCCGACAACCTCCGATGGTTCCTCGTCGAACCGTTCCGCTGGTACGTCGTATCCGGTACCCACTTACGGTCACTCCGCGAACTCATCGACATCGATTCCAGCTGCGTGTGCGATGTTCCCCTCCGCTCAATGGTTTTGCTGGCGACCCACTCGGGATCGTAGGTAACCCCGGGGAGGCAGCGAAAAGCCGCTTTGAAACCGTTCCGAAATTTGGTGTTCATCCAACAGTATATGAAAGGGTTAACGAAGCAGTTCGACATAGAGATGAGATGTACGGCGAGATAGATGAGTTTGATGTAAGGGAAATAGAGAATCGAAGAATGGATGTCTTGGATGAGATTCAGGGTGTGTATTGGGAGGTAACACAGAGCGAAGATGAGTACCACAGTCGCAAACATTTTCACCAGCTGTACAAAACATAAAGGGGAAAGTTTATTGCATTAAGCTTATGCGATGTCGTGACATATATATGTGTTTAATTCGTAATACATATTTTCAAAAGGAAAACGCTATATGTCATTATACATTGGGATGAACAGAATCTTTAAAATAATGCAAGGCAGGCAAAGAGATTTTTTTTTTAAAGAGAGAGTATAATGTGTCCTTGATGACATATTTGGACCAAAATAGATAAAATAACATAAAATAAAAAATAAAACAGCAACAACAACATAAATACACATCAATTAGGGGCCAAAAGATTAGTCCGTTACGTATGTCTTACCGTCCGATACCCAACATGAATCTATTTAGAATGATCGAATGTTTTTTTTTTCTGTTTGAAACGTAATTTGGTGGTGTAACTGGGGTTTTGGAAACAATTTAATGCATTGCATTTTAGCCGCAAGAAACGTACTAAGCGGATTGAGGCCTGAATAGCTTCTTTTTGTCATCTACGTGTAATTGTGATAGTCGCACAATGGCTAAATATCTTAATCATGTTGAAAGTTCGGTTCTAAACATTTGGGACAATGTTAGGGCATGCATGAAATACCAACAGCTCTTCATGATGTGAGGTGGCTGCCTCACGATTTTGTAATCGAAGAAGGAACCATAAATAAACCTAACCTTGCACACGCAACATTGAATATGGGACGCATCGTAGGCTGTAATTTTACTCTATCGTTTGTATCCTTCAGGCATAAGCTTATTATCGTGTCACGACAAACTGATTTATGCTATTTGCTGCAACCATTGAGTTACTAAGTTAGTAACTCCATGCTGCAACCCATGAAATCAAAGGAGATGTAGGATGCATTTTAAGACATCGGACATTGTGAATTGTGCCATCAAAGATTTAGAAAAAATAGCTAACGTGGCAATGCAATGGATTAGAAGACTTTGGATCCAGTACTATTAGGGCATTCTATCGCCAAAAATATGGTACGGGACTTAAAAGCATTTGTTACTCGCATCAAGAACTACAGGAGAGCCTACGCGCACTACCTGACTATGATAATAATGACTGCGAGAGGTAAGAAATTATATTATTTTAGTTTTTAGTCTTTAACGGATAGAAAATTAACCTTTGTTTTCGATTCACTGAGCTTCTTGTCTCGGTTGGCCTGTACCTCTCCCGGCGTCCTGCGCCCCCATATCTTCCTTCCAAGGCGAATATACACGATAGCTAAAACACTCAGTGGTAAGAGGTATTGAAGAACGAGTCCTGCCCATGAATAATGCCTGGTGAACCTCCATGTAGAGTCTGTACAAAACGAGGCAGATTCGTCCGTGGCCACACGCGCGTAGATCAGCATCGGCATGGCGTACGCGCCCGCAAAAATCCAAATGCATATCGCGATCATTATCGTCTGTCTTGCCGTCATGCGGGGGCGTAACGGGTACATGATTGCCACGTATCGATCGAGGCTGATCGCGATCAAAGTAAAAATGCTCACAGACACCGACAGGCTCTGTACAAAATATGTAATTTTACACATCACAACACCAAATGGCCATCTCATGTAGAGCGTGGCATAAAGAGTCAAGTTGACGCACATTACTGCCATGAGGATGTCAGAGATTGCTAGGTTAACGATGAAGTAGTTCGTCACAGTGCGCATGCGTGCATGTCCAAGTACAATATAACATACGACCGCGTTCCCACCTACACCCAGGATGCTCACCGTCGCGTAGGTCAGGATGATAAGAACCTGCAGCCACGGTGGTTCCCTGAAGTATCCATCTGCTTGTTCTCGAGGGAAAGGTGTACTGAGGGTCACTGAGATATCAGTTGTCTCGTTCTCGGCGAAGTACGCCATTTTGACTGACGTGTACAGTTCAACTGCAATAGCGTGATATGTCCTCCTTTTTTTTCTTCGCTACTTCAATATCGCTGCCTAATTCGATATCACTTTCTGTATCCTTAAAATGTATCCTGTCGAACGGCAATCTATTGGGTCATTATTTCCACTCAACAGCTTTCCGACTGCACTTTTCAGCGGATCTTGGATGCATTATTGCGCCGATTATATCAGTTTCCCTTCCCGTCTTTGGCCTGGATAAAACACAAAACAGAATTAGAACATGTCAGGGTTAATAGGCACAGGTAGAGAGTGAAAATGGGTGTCACATTTCAACTTCGCATATCAAGAAGGATTGATGCTTTTCAAGATAAAGATGAGTATCCATCTTGGATACGTGTCCGTGAAGTAAACATCACTATACTTCAAACGGCCATGTTGTGCAAAATCGTATAGTGTAACTACATGCACCATTGAGTCAAAACTATCAATGACTATGTTCCCTGTTCATCGTTCAAATGTATTGTAACCTAGCTAAAATGTGTGCCTTTTTTTTTACCCGCCCGTGTGGTTTTCCCCATTTCATTCATAATCAGTGTTGTAGAACATGTTTTTTTTTTTTTAATTCCAAAGCCTTTCCTGAAACAAAGGGGAAGACCAAAAATTAAGAATCGTTGAAGTAAAAAAAAAAAAAAAAAAAAAAAAAAAAAAAAAAAAATGGGAGGTGGGGATAATCTGTGAATAAAATCAAAATCATCAACATGTTACATGTTTTCCTGAAAACTTTTAATGTTCTGATTTTACCTTAGTCTGGGAAATAAATAAAAAAAAAAAAAATACAACAATTATTACATAAATGCTTGTAAAATGAAAATAAATAGCTATATTGCAATATTAACAGGGAGGGAGACATTAACATGATTATTCGCTTTAACATGTTAAACATGATTTATAGCAGTTAAGCCGAATGGGATGTTACTGGTGCGGTGCACTCTTCCCCAACAAATGCAAATATGATATTATCATTGAAATGTACTCTTAACGTCGTCGTACGGGTCATTTCGTGTTTATTGTTGTATCAATGTCGGGTTCCTAACTTTGCCCGGTGAGTGGCCTTGTTTCAATAAGGTCACGGTTTATTAATACAGCCATAATCATTCTGTCCTAATTGCTACCCCTTACTGCCCTCACTACGGCCTTATTTACAATGCTCAGTCCTAATAGCGAGCGATGAAATTAAATTTAACCCAATTCTGTGTAGATAGTATCGTGAGTTGGTAGGACGTTGAAGCAAACACAAAGGATATGAGGATGAATCATCTCTGAAATAGTGTGATTTTCTTTTTAATTGGAATTATGCAATTTACAAACTATTGAAACATATATATACGCATTTGTCCCCCAACTGTAGACACTCTTTTTTTTAACCTTTGCAGTCAGAGATTATTTATCGTTTTCTTGACATGGTTTAATATTTAATTATAAAATGTGCCTCCTGATAAAACGAAGGCTACATAAATGGAGTAAAACGTATATTAAAACTCTTAATGAAGAAAGGGTAATTTGGGTTTAATGCATTCATAGTATTATATAGTAGTCAAGTTACTTATAGGCGAGGCACACCAATTATAATTATTATTTTCGAAAACGGCAATTTATGAAAGTAGGGTAAAAGATCAATCAAAAATACAATTTGGAAATGATTGATTGAACTTACTGTGCTAAATTTTTCACAGATAAATGCGTCCAAGAAAAATAACAAAAGAATATATAATACACGTGCTATTAAGTATTGGACAGCCTTTTAAAATTCAACAACCATTTCGTCTAACACTTGATCTAGATCTTGAGTGTAAATACGGAGGCTGTCATTCATGCCTCTTAAAAAAGAGAGGAATCTATGAGAGTGTGCTCTTCGAGTCTTATCTCGATGATAGAAATTTCTGCCAAACAGGAAAATGCATGATTGAGTAACCATAACAGAGCGAAACCTTGATGTTCGTCATGTTCTCGGGCGTGATGGACATTTTATAGATCTTGGTGAATTGTGCGTTTTGTTTCATTGTGCGACAATGATTTGACATTTTGTTCAATTATTTTAATGAATTTTGTTCCCCACATCAATCCATTCAAATGCACTTTATTCTCATTCCAAAGTATCACGCCTTCGCTTAAACTTATCGATGCTTTTGACGTATAGGTACTTTCCGAAGTTGTTTGCTATTGTCTTCGTTGGGCGTAGATAATTTTGTGTTCGTCTTATTAGATTATCTTTATCATATTCACACACCGTGCACAAATGCCTGATTGCAGAATTATCCTTCACCCTCTGAAAAAAACAATTTGTAGAATAAACGAGACGGCTGAATATGTAATACAAATGAATACTTAAAGAGGAAAGCATGCGATTGGAAAATTAGACATGGGAAAATGGTATAATATGTAGCAATAAAACGTAATGAAGGGGACAGTTAAGAAAACATTTTTAGAGTACAAGATGTGACGGATGAGAAGATACAAAATCAAATAGAGGCTATAAAAAAAGATAAGAAAAAAAGGTGATTGAGAGAGGAGGGAGAAAAAGAGGATAGGAAAGTAAAGATAGATTGAAAGATAGAGAGAGAGAGAGATAGGGAAAGAAAATGCAGAGAAGAGGGTAAGGGGAAGAATCTATTACGATAAGACAGAAAAGAGAGTTACGGATATTATATATTAAATCAAATTGTTTTCTTGCATTAATTCGGTTTCCTTTTATTTCAAAAGGAATTTTCCAGGTTGACAATGACCATCTTCTGTTCCCTGCGTTATTTGACCTTTGATTTATTTTTTTTAAAAAGAAAATTCCTTTCTTTTTTTTATTAGACATGTAACATATTAGATCCTAAAGGCACTCGCAAGCGTGAAGGGGGTAAGAACACAAATTAAAGAAGGAAAATGCGCCCAATCCTCGAAGGCAAGAAAGAAAGTAATTTTGACGAATGAACTAAATTTGATTACTACGCGCCTTTGGCGATGTCAGAAACACCAAGGAAAAGATGTATGTGATTGAATGAGCTCCGAATGAAGCCAAAAGCAAATCAAAGACCAGACACTTCATCCTTTGTTTTCCATGATCTCACTCCTGATGGTGTGTGTCGGCCATGGCTCCGAGGCCAGAACCCCTCAGTCAGCCGAGATCACTAGCGGCTTTTTAATTTTCCGCTGTCTGCAATGCTGGCATGCAAGGTGGCTAGTGGCTGTAGAAGGGTGATTAGTTCTGAAGTGTGCGACGTTTTGAAGAAGGGACTGACACCTACGACATCATTAAACTGATCAAGAAACTCTCAATTGCTCGCATCGATTTGACGAGACAGAGGGAGAGAGAGAAATAAAGCGAGAATGAGATAGTCTGTACATGTTCCAACACTTGCGAGCGATAAATGAAAGATAATATATGAAAGAGGAGAGAGAGAGAGAGAGAGATAGGAGGTGATTGAAGAAGTTACCCTTTTACGAATCTAAAACTATTTTTTTTTAAATCAGAAGTCATTGAAGTTCCAACGAGTACTTAACAGACTTAACAAACTTTGGGCAGCTTTTTGTACATATTCAGCAATTGCCTGCCAGTTTAGTGTGTGCTTTGTGTCCGAAGAAAAATCTCTTTTAACCTTTAATAATTATTCATCCAAATGGATTACATCTCTCTGTGGTCAAAACCTATAAGCAGCTAACATTACAACGCGCGGACAAACAAGCGATGCAGAACTAGGAATAGTATGAAACGTGATGATAGCTAAAGTTAAGAAAGAAGAGGGACATGTAGAAGAAATAAAACAATAACAAACATTGAATGTACAAGAGGAGTAGTTTGATATACGAGGTATTCGATTCAAGGTCGGATTAAGAAGTCGCCAAAAACCAAATGATCGATTCCCAATTTCTCGTCGGGACGGACGAGCATTTTTGTATTAGGACTTTGAACTTCTACACCGTCGGAATTCTGTTACAGTATTGCATTTCATTCTGAAGAAAAACTGCTAGTATTACATCTTGGAATCAATAGAAATGACAGGAATTATTCATCATAGGACCCTTGAGTTTATCTTTCCTTTCTCATATCATGTTATTCTGTCCTTCATTCGTATCGTTTTGCACGCACCAGGAGCCATCCGAATCGTTGCATGTGTTGCCGAAGCAATATCATACGATGGGTTGTTGTTGCGACTTTGGATGAAGATGGATGTATATGAGCGCACATGTGGCATTGAGGGTCATTCGGGGTGCCGCACGTACAGCAATCGAGTTTGATATTGAAGTTGATATTGAAAAGGAGAAAATGAATGATACATGGGGAGCTGGGAGAGAGATTGGAAAGAAGCGAGACGATGATATGATAAAAAAATAAAAGACGAAACGAATGAATTTCGGAGAGAGATCGAATGCGCAAGTGAGGAAAAAATACATTTATTTAAAAAATTATGAATGAAAACAAATCATGTAACGTAAACAATAAATGGTTTTGTAAGACATAATCATGATATTCCCATTTGCCCCCACCTAAAAAAGATGAGATAAAGAACAAACACTGTATTATTTTACATGTTGATAAGATCAGTTTAATTAAATTTGAAGGATGAAATTTAAATCAATTATTAATTACTCGGCGTAAAAAAAAATAATAATAAAAAATGAACAAATAGCAGCTAAAATGATTATCCATAATTTTTTGCTTCATTATTTGTTAGTGTTGAGTATTAAATTTGATATTGTTTATTTCAAAAGTGTACTAACCTGGAGAGACACTTCTCTATTTACATTCAGAATGTGTCTGTTCCAATAAAAACAAAATACATTATGATATGGCAAATGCCATGCTTTCTTTAGTCAATCCGATCCCTTAGATGTTGGCTAAACATGCAAGCCATCGGGTGTGTTCTATATTATGTTTCACTGCTGCTTGTAGCTGTATGTAGGGGGACGTATAACCCTTGTCTAGATCTTGGTACACTTTTGTTTAAGGCACTCACAGGCAATATATTGTTTGGGACTCGAGTCTCTGGAATCGAAGAGGCGTCACCGCAACGCTTAACAATAATTAAACTTTTCTAACTTATTCCGGTAAAATTTGACTCTTTCCATTTCCTGACACCCTGAAAACCTGACACCCTTACCCTAAACCTAATAACTAGGGTTAGGGTTTTGATTTGGGCTGGCTGGTTATAGGGTGTCTAGATGTCAGATTATGGACATAATTATGAAATATCATCTTTGCTGTCTACTGAAGATATGAAGTAAGTTATCAAATTAATGACATGGGGGTGTTTCACAAAGAGATAAGTACACTTAGAAATCGCACTTAAATCGTTAGTTTCGTGCGTTATATTACGCATCACCTCATTGGATTGATCATGCTCAGGGGTTGCGCGCCATTGTGAAATCTATCAATTAAATTGCGCGTTACAAAACAAGATGCGCGTAGAAGTTAAGTGCGACTTTAAGTCTACTTAACTCTTTGTGAAACACCCCCCCCAGGTTTATTAACTTTTTATGGATAATTTTTTAATTTTTCATTGGCTTGTCGATTTTCAATCGTCTAACACTAAACATAGTCATGAGACATTTATCCACTGACCTATTGTAAATAGGTTAATCCCAACTCCAACAGTGCATACCTTGTAGTCTTCTGTTACTGGTTTGATAAAGGTCAAGTTATACAAAATCCTTGCGAAAGTATGCAAACGACCCATGGACTTACTGTGTATCTGCACAAGTAGCTCCAATCAACAAGCATATTTGTTAATAACATTGGGCTATTAATTCTCATTTTAATTAGAAAATTAGAGAAATATAGTCTTTGCTTTCTAATGAAGATATAAAGTAACTGCTGACATGAGTGACATGGTGTGTGTAATTATTTTGTCTTTGAATAATGTCTATTCTAAATGACTATGCCTAAACCTAATATTATACACTGTAAACACGCTGGTGTTAAATGTACAAGACGGATCTGGTGTTAAACTTTTGATGTTAGATTTCGGTGTTAGATTGGTATCGATACCAAATCTTATACCACGTGGTGTCTATACAAATCTGGAAAAATATTTTGTGGATTTTTTTTTTCATATGAAAGTTATACATACTTTGATATATTTTTAGTGTATATATTAAAACACAAATACCAATTTTGCTTTAGGTAAAAAGCCGATGCTTTTTGACACCGGCCCACCATCTTACGCATCAACACCAACTGGTGATAAATGAACACCGACAAAAATTGAATCAACACCCATGGTGTCAGATAAAGGAAAATAAACACCAATTGGTATCTGATGGAACATTAAAACCATTCAAAGTGTAAAATGGACTCCAGTATGTGATTTTAGAATGTTGCCCAGCAGTTTGAGTGATGTATTTGAACATCTAACCTGGTGTTAATTTAACATTTCTGTGTTAGATTTGCAGTGTTTATTGCAGTTGTATACCTAATTTGTACTTTCTGCCAGTGGTCCAATAAAGGTCTAAAGTTGAATGCATATGACCCATGGATTGACTATGCTTTAATGTAGCCATTTAATCCACAAATAGCTCAAATTAACTTGGATTACATGTTGTAAACAACTAAGCAGTTCATTTGCAATCTAATTAGAGATTTCGTCATTCAGCTTGCAATGCAAAATATCTCCTCATATTTCAATTCCGAGTAAACTTACACCGTCTTTCGTCATGATGGGAAATCAATATGGAGGATGCATACACTGTAATCTCGGACATTTTTTTTCTGCTAAAAATGAAAATCGTCTCACGGGTAGGTTAGGCTTATTGTCCCGATTCAATTTTGAAATCAACACTAGTCACTAATAACAGAATATCGAGATCAGATCTAGCATAAACGTAAATCGTACTGCGTGCCATTTCCAAAGGCAATTTTTTTTTTGCATGTCACAAATATCGCATACAGACAAGGGCTAATTCGAGTACGTAAACATGTTTGGTCATAGCACCTTGTTTTTCCTCTCAAACCTCGATTTAGTATTCATTTTTATTCTTAATGTAGCGAAAGTTGATAGATGACGTATATATTTTGATGATATTTATAATATTATTTCCTCATTTCACTTTAGATATTCTTCTTTTAAGATTTTGGCATAATATGCCATCAATTTGTGAAGAGTATGTGGTGCATTTTTTTTCTTCAAAATTCAGCATTCGAATTGAAATCTCTCGAATGTATTCTTGTCGAATTAAATCATAAATCCTTCAACATGAATTATTTTTTTCAAGAAAGAGCATGAACAAGTTTTCGTTGCTTCGTTCTAGTGACATAATTCGCATTAATGTTCACTGTTTTCCAATAATCGTAATTTTTTTTATTTTTTTTTTCAATAGCATTAAGTACAACATTTTTTCATTCTTATGTCCAAAACAATCAAGTAGACTGCCAATCATTTAAATGACGTGCAAGCTATGTGAATTTTAAAACCTTGTCAGCGATTATGCAGTACAAAGAAAACATCAGTTCAAGAAGAAAGTAGGTCCAAATGGGGTTTTCAACCTAGAGTAAAGTATCGGACATGGTTTTGTATATTGACAGGTAGTAAGGTAAATCATGTAAGTGGGGCGACGATGAAGTAGAATGAACTAGATTATCGAGGAGGCTTTCAGATGAAAAGTAAGGATTATCTGTGACTGGAATATATTCAAAATGTGACACGAAATTAGTCTGTTTCTTCAGACCTATCTGTTCAAGAGGTTTGCACATGATTGATTATATTTAATTTGACAGATACATTTTTAGTAAAAAATTATTATCAATGAAATGCTTTATTTCCTGTAAAATGATCAAATGCACAAGCCCCTGTTACTCTAAATGAAACATCATGATTTTCTGTAAGTTAAAAAAAAGAATTTCATGTACTTAGAAAACAGATTTTAATATTGATACTCTGTCCTAGCGTATTTAAGGAACTGTATACACTCTGGTTACTCTAAACTTGTTGATACAGATGTTTATAATCCATGGATTCAAGACAGTATATAATTGCTTTCAATTTAGCTCAGGATTAACACAGTTTTCAAAAATCAGAATACACACCTGAAAATAGAAAAGGACAGTACAGATGAAAAAAACAGAAAGACAGTTAGAAAGTGAGAGAAAGATAGAGTGTGAAACGGAAAAGTCTCGATATTACGAAATTATATATATTAAAAAAAACAGTGCAACGTCTCCATTTTGATACGTAGGTGTGTTAGGCAAAGTTTTATGCTTTCATCTTAATTCTTGAAATGTAAAATACAGTTTATGCACACGAATTCATAATAGTTCTCCAATCCTTTCATTTCTCCCACGTCAAATTAATTTTTGATGAAGTCAATAAAATCATGTAAGCCATCTCACATTGTAACCAATTATTGGGTAGATTAAAATTCCTTCTGCTCAGATTGTCCTTATTGTACCAAGAAGGAAAATCTGAGCTACCCTGAATTCGAACTGTAGAAATTTGTATTTTTTTTTTTTTTTTTGATGACACATTATGAACAATGTAGCCGAAATTGACGACATTTTACATGTCATGATAAAATATATCTTTGTACTTATTATTATTATTTTTTAAAGGTATAAATTTAATTTGATAATATCAAAAGTCACTCCACTACTACCTGGTACAAAAATACTTTAAATACATTTATAGCAAAGGAAATACATTCATACATATTGCAAGCCACCTGTAGGAGATTATACTACATGGAGTAAGATGCAGGCTTCACAACTGATTTAAAACAGGTTTTGTTTTTCTTTTTTTAAAGATACTTTTCCTCAATGCGACTTTCTGATTTATGACTCTACCATCCCTGAGAATTGTGCTGGTGGAAACTACTTTTACAGCGGGCTTGAGGCTTAACTATATTTGGAAAGGAATACATCAATTTCCAGGATCCTGACTTTCCCCTGGGCTGTTGTGACGATTACATGATTAGTGCTATTTACTCCCCAGCCGCTTATTACTATATAAAAGACAACAAATTATTATAAAGTTATTAGGGTTTATTGTCATTGACATCTGTGTTACTCTGAAGAAAATAGGTTATTTTGGGCTACTAGGTCTCAACATTTTATAATGAGGTAGCGTCTGCTCTGGGCTTAATAATCAGAATACCGAATATTGCAGTTGCTGGGTATTAATGAATAATTCGCGACGTGAGATTCTTCCTCGTATGGTGGCCCTAACGTGCACTTTGAATGTAGGAGAAAACGTTGGCAAAGTCGCAAAATCTGCACCCATGTGGCAAAATTTGCATTCTATACAGCAAACTTTTTATCTTGGCCGGAAACTTTAAAGCCAAGGTCACAGACTTTGTGTCCCTAATAGCAAAACATAACAAACAAAAAAAAAACAAAAAAAAAACAAATTGTTGAAAGGATATCAAATATTAAGACCAGTCATCATAGCTGTTGTTTTGCAGATATGTCTTTTACGGTGGATGCGATCTTACATTTTGTTTCCGATACATACATACATACAATTCGGGCAAAAATTATTAGACCAAGCTCTCATTCTCTTCTTGGCCAAGAGCGTCATTCTCTTCTTGGCCAAGAGCGTCATTTACATTTGTAAGTAAAGTCCTTTATTTAGATGCCATTGACATAATTGCTGAAGTTGGTAAAGAAATAGAGTAATTTATGTTATTATTTTGCTTACCATACAAAACAACAAACACACTCACTAAAAAAACCTTCGATGGAAAAGTATATAACACTTTTTTTTCCCCGAGCATGATTATATCGATTAAAAGCGAAATAACAAACTGTAATAATAAAATTCTCTACTTATTAATTACAGTCTTTGTGCTTTTAATCAGTTTCTAATAATAAAAAACCCCCAAAGATTATATATTGTTTGTTGTCTATTTAGGTTTTTACGGTAAGCGAATATTCACAACTGACAACTTTCCATAATTGCACGTGAAAGCCTTTTTTTTGGGGGGGGGGGAGCCTATTGACTATCATCTTACTTCAAGAAAGGAAAGAGAAAATAACTGCCTTTTTAACATCTTTTGAAAAGGGACACCACACGGTGTCATCAAAAGCTTCCAATTGTAAATCGCAAAGATGTGAACGATCTTCATGTTTTATGTTTCATTTCATTTCGGCGCCTATTGTCATTACCAAACATCCATTATCAAATTAGACGTCACTTCAAAATGAGAAAGTAGACCTCTCATGTTGCCATTAAGAACCATATTGATTTTTTTGTTTGAGCAATGTGCAATCAACAAACGAGCAAAACATTTTGATATGTGTCGGGGGTGGGGCGGGGCTGCTAAATTGTTTTCCCATTTTTGTAGGCGACTAAAATAAAGGCATGAATATCTGAGATTTTTCTAAAGGAAATGATGTGGGGTACATAAACCATTTGGAAAGTATATAAATTTTAGACGTAGGATGTTGCAAGGTTGCTGATAGGACTGGGGCCACAAATACTCACCACTGTGGTCGCAGATATGGAGTGAAAGTTACAGACGAAAGCGCAGATAGTGGAACTAAAATGTTTACACTTGATAAAAATCAATCACATCTTCAACAGAAACGCGATACGTCTGAAGGAGTATGCCGAATTGTATAAAGCCGAATACACACAAAGCCTACAACCCGGCACCTCGGTCATAATAATACTTTAGCCGAATCTACAATAATTCTGTCAGAAGGTTAGTAATTATTACCAAATTTATTTCATTATTGAAAATCAGATTCCAATAATTATGATTATATTTACGATTTGCAATGTAGGACTGATAGATGGCTATTGAAGGTTGAACCAAATAGTTGAATATCGGGAACCATGTAGCTACATAAAATCAACGTAAAATCGCCTTAATACGATACAAGTATACTTCTACCGCGTTTATACTTAATATTTTACTGTTCTCTCGTTTGCAAGAAAAATGGTACCACTACTACTTATCAGCGTATTTTAAAATTGACGAAATTACGGTAGTCATTTTTTTTTCATTAAAGGATATAATTTAAACGATAAGGACAATTAGAACGGCAACAAAAACTAATTGTCATTATTGAAAAAAACAAGAAATACTCAAACGGGAAATTGGGGAGTAACAGCTACATGGAAAATATTAAATTATGTTCTGGAGAATATTTTAAAATGATCATAAAAACATATGTGAAATTATATTTGGCCCTTGTCTACGATTCATGTTAAAACCAAAAGGGAATCGGAGGCGCCCCTTCTTCACGAACCATGCATCACATGCAGATTTTTTTCTTCTTATATTCGTGTTTACAGAGACGATCTTCTTCGAATGTAAAAGCCATGTGCTCATGTTCTCGAATATTTTCTCCAGATAGTGATTGACAATAATACTCGTTCTGTAAACAAGAGTGTCGTAAATCTCTATCGACAAAGCATGGACGAATTCAAGGGCACCTAAAGTGCCGTATGTATCCATCACTTACCGCAATAGTTAATACCTGGGGGGGGGGGCCTTTAAGGCCCCCCTAGAAATTTTTCGCGATAAATCCGCAGTGCGAAATTTTTTGATCGCGCCGCTCGCTGACTTTTTACTTTCAAGTCTTGCGCATCTTTTAAAACTATTTTCGCGAAAATCGGGCGTACCGATACAATGTTCCACGATTTTCAAAAAATTTCCGTCAGACCGAAAATGGCTCAAAAACGTGATTTCATGTACAAAGTCAATACAAAATGTGTTTTCAGCTGGAATTCATAAATGAGTAATTATTTGTTATTTTATTGACAAGAGGCATTTAATTTGTTGCTATTTATGGCTGAAATAATGTCACAGACGAATTGTGTCGAAAAAACAATAAAAATAAAAAGATCAAAAAACAGAGAAATACATAAGAAATTAAAAAAACAATAAAATGTATAAGAAATCGATTTTGGTACCTGATTACTTTTCATCTACATTTCTTAGGAATGCTATAAAGAATATCTTCACCAAAAATTAGGTTTCCAGGAGCTTTATTTAGTGAATTAGAGCAAAAAGTATTATTTCATGAATAAATTAGCATAATTAATTCATATAAAAAAAATATACAAATTTAGTGCAATTTACCTATGCAACCGCGTAGATTATGTCATTCTCTACGGTCATGCAAATTTTCGTCGCGATCGCGCGATCCGCGGCCGAGATCTTAGGGGGGGGGGCCCTAAAGGCCCCCCCCCAGGACTTTAAGCTCACAAAATAGCCCAGGTAAGTTAGGGTTTAATCTTTCCGTTAGAAACAAAACAACAACAAGAAAAACATACACATAAAATATATTTTGACTTTGTGAGGGAATCTGACGAAATTTTTTGTTTTGGTTAATCCAGTTATTAATACGTTGCTAACAGTGCTTTAGATAAACATGATTTAAAGCAGGCCCTAAAAGCTACAAAGCCGGTCATTACAAATAATCCAACTTCAGCTTTCAAGCTTTGAATTGACATCATCGATAGATCTGGAAACGATTTTAAAGTGCATCTGACAGTTGTTTCAAATATTATCTCCGCAAACTGGATTGTTGTGGGCATATGTCACATATCAAATTTACGTAGATCGGTTATAAAGATTCATGTAGACAGCAATGCCCATATCGATGAAATTCATTTCATTGTATGTTCACATACACAATAATTTCCAGAAAAATAGTCGTAATCTTTATAACATTTTTCAAAAGCATTTAATAGAAGCAGCATCAAAAACCAGTTGTATATTTCTTGCCAAAGCATGAAATGAACAGATAATGTTATGACGTGCTTTAAGCAACACTTATGTGTAAATGAATACTCTGAAATTATTTATCTTTAACTCGGTACAACATAAATGTTATATAAGCTATTTGCGGTCTATGTATGAAATATTTTCCTCCCATTTCATTTCCTTTTGTTTGTTTGTCTTTTTTTTCTTCATTTGACATAAAGTGCAAGGAAGCATGGAATCTCATAGAACAATCAAAACGTTAAAAACTATAGTAAATATTAGGGTTTGGTGATTGTTTCCTTCCGACTTAAAACAAACAAACAAAAAAGCAACACAAACAACACGAAACCAACAGTAAGAACAACCAGCAATTTTCGTCACCTCTATTTCAAAGTAATATCAATACGCAGCAATCTGCGAAGCTGAATATGATCCAATGTAGACAGAACCGGAAACGACGAAGCTCTCGTTTCCTTGGTGTTTCCATAACCGATACAAAACCGATGACGATTTTTGTTTGTTTAGCTCTGAAATCAATTTCTAAGAGTGACGCCAGAAGCCGACATCCGATTCGAGATATTGACCATGGCTAGCCTTTACCCTTCAGTACAAATACAAGAGCACTATTTTTTCCGATTGTGTAGTAGGTTTTTATATCTTCAGTAAATGAAAAAGGGTGTGCTCGCATCATTGATTTCAACTCTGCAGCAGATAACTTGCCACGCACGGCTCTAGGCAGGCTGTAGATGATGCCATACAGAGTGACGCCAAAGTGTACTCGCAACCCATCTGAGAGTGTAAAGACAAGTCATGATGAGGTTAGGGGAGGCCACATTTCAACCACCACCCCCACAACCATTCAAAACAGGTATCCCCTTTGACAAACTGTTAGAATAGGTAATAAGACTAGTATGATACCACCACATTAATATTATGTGCTTCCCTTTAATGCCTAGTAACCCAGGCGCAGATCCAAGATTCGCTATTTCAAAGGATTGTGGAGGCCCAATTGTCTGAGGACAGCAGTGTCTCTATTGTGTTTGGCCATAAAGCGATCCTTTCAATTGTGTCTAATGCTGGATCAAGTTCTGGTAACGTTATGATTGTGCACAATTATTTTGAAGATAGACATTTATCTCTTTTAGTCAATACGTAACCAAGCCTACCTTTGCCTCCAAATTTGCAAGCAAAACCTCTGTCTTTCTCTGCATTCCCTGATGTAATCCACAAAATGCAAGTCTCATTTGCAGGCTAATAACCATGATAACGGAAATATGATGAGATTTCAAGGTTTACCAATGCTGGTGAAGCAAAAACATATTGAACACATGATCTCAGGATTCAAACATTTTATACGACAATATATTTAATCATTTTCTTGTTTCATCCTATGGAAGCATGTCACGAGACTATGAGGGTTGCGGTGTGTGGTTCTTGGCAACTTAATTCAACTTTTGCATCATCGCACAAGGAAACGTCTAGTTTAATTTATATCACGGTCGTCAATTCGCTCTCTTCATCAAATCTACAGATTTCAATCTCGTTGTCCCTGAAGTGTTAATGGAACACTCATATAAATGAAAAGGGTGTATTGTTTTTATTCATATTGCAAAGATGAAGAAGCTGGGTATCCATTTTCACAGAGGCGTGACAATTTCCTCTAAAACTCACGGGAGGAAATTAAAAGTTGTAGTGGTCAAAAGTAATATGACGGTGTAAAGGGTCCGACTGCTTTTATTGAAATTCCTCAATATTACTTTTAAAGATCTTTTTGTAGATAGAAGGATGAGAGATTCAATATCTTCCAGGATATGACATTCAAGACAAATCAGAACACTATTGACACAAAGAATAGTATAAAATAGGACCTTTATACGAGACAATAGTTAGGTTTCGATTTTGTGAGAGGCATACATCTTCAGAAGGACTATAAATACGATAGACTTGATAGGCAAGGACAATAGAAGTAACGTTTATGAGCATGTGTCTTGTACAAAAGACAGAAAGATGTTAACCATGCTAGAGCCTGTCAAAAAAAAAACACAAACAAACAAACAAACAAACACGTTGATGCGACCACTAGCGAATTGGCTGTAATGGTGTGGTCACATGTACGACGCATTGTCAACGCGCGCGTTACTCATTCGAAGAGCGTTCGTTGTGTTTTCAGTATTGTGTGGTCTATATACACGCTCTGTGTGCGCCTTCTCGTCAATTTTCACACATTTCAATGCGCTGGTTTTGCGTTGTGTACATGTGACTGCCGCATTAACGCCGTTTTCTGACGTTAGTTGTCGGCACAACGATGGCCTCTTGTAAGAAAGACTTTTCATTGTCCTTCTGGCTTTCACAGGAAAAAAACAAACAAACAAAAGTACGCAGGGCGAAAATATTTGTGTTTATCCCTACCTCTTAAACTAATCCTTTAAGCGTGAATACTTGCTGATAATTAAACATGATATCCTCAAATAAGACTGGCCTACATATCATTTTGATACTCTACTGCCGAGTCCTAATTTCTCTAAGCATGAAGGTGAACGTACTATGTTCGTAAATGTATTGTTGTTGACATTAATGTTATTTCACTATCATGTTCTAAGGCCCTGCTGATCTCATGTGAAAGTGATACTAGGTTCCCACAACTGTGTTGAATCCACCATACAGCCATAGTGATTCCCAAGCGATGGGTCCAGTGCCATGTCAGGTAATGTGTCTTTATGGATAGTATTTAACGAGGCTGGTGTCTACCACATGCGATGTGACTGGGGCAAACAAGAATTTCCTACATTCTACACATCACACGTTTCTAGATTGATGTAAGGACTCGTTTCACAATCAAAGCAAATAGCATGTCTCTCACACGTCAGCCTTTAAAACTCCTTACTTTATATACAAGGAGAACTTCTCTTGAAGTCCCAGCAAAAGATTGCCGTAAAATAGGATTATCTCTGTCATATTTCGATCGGGTCGGGTGGAGTAGAAATTAACAAATGCACTCTTTATTATATCAGAGTTTATGGCTACTCTGCTGACTTAACATTGCTGTAAAGATACATTTTTTTATTTATTTTTTTTATTATTATTTTTTTTTTTTTCGTTTTTTTTTTTTTTTACAGTGTACCAATAGCGGCAAATACATTTATTACATACCTTCGTAGATGCTATCAACATACTTTGGAAAAATAAAACCATTTGATTAGGTTATAGAAGTTTGTTATCACAAAAGATGTGTCGCCGGTTATTCGCAAAATTATAAATTTTATATGATCACTATGCTTTTTAGCGTCACCTACATGTATGTCTCACAGAAATCATGTGTAAACATTTTGTTATACACATCGATCAATAGGAGTGATGGGAAAATCGATATGACATTGCAGTTGATGAAGAGCAAATTTTATTTATGAATGCTTTTAATTTTCTTTTTCTTTTTCAAATCTGTAGTTGGATTTTACAAAGCGCCAAAATTATTGTCTCTCCGAAGCAATCCGTTTTTTTATTTTATACAGTGAAGGTGACCTAACCTCAATTGACGTAGTTTCAATATAGGAATGTCCTTCACAACGTTTTTGCTTAAATAATTTGACCGTAACAATCATGCCAAGAGTACAGATGTCATAAAAAAGACAAATTGAAGTCAAGTCTTGTTCAAATTGTATATCAAATCATTTTGCAATAATGATAGTTCACGAAGTGAACTGTATTATATTGTCTATTCTGCGTTTCTTCTAAATTTCACAAATCTAAGAGAAATACCGGCACGTGTGAGATAATGGTTTTTATTGAAACTGATTGCGTAGCGCGAGTATTGCTGTTTTGGCACAATATCGCCAGATGCATCCAATTTGATCACCGTCAACATTTAACTGTTCTAAATATACCACAGCAATGTAATCATTTAAAGGTTGAAAAAGTGTGCCTTGGTATTTCAAAAGTAAATAAATTGCAATAGAGAGGAAGGCCGACTTTTGGAATTAGTGTCGCACTTTTGTTACCATACTAAATGTTGGTTTTTCGTTCGGCTCGCCTAGTCTATTTAATCATTCCAGATGCGTTTTATTTAATCAACTGAGATGAAATATGACAAACTCCTTCTTTCTCTATGTTCTTACTTTTCTGTTTGGCGGAAAATAAATCAAGAAAAAAGTTTATATGTTGTGTAAGTACTTGTGTTCTCTTAAATCAAACATTTAATGCATTTATGTGTCTATATCGTTCGGAACAAAAGGCCTCTTTTTCTGTTTTAGAATATTGAAATAATTCCCTTTTGGCCCCAATAAACAGAAAACGACTCATCAGAATGTGGGCAGAGAGTGACGTTTATCTCAAACCTTGAGGGTGCTTGAGACAAGAAGATTCAGTATGGAATTGGTCAAAGCCCCTCGGCTATTTATATACTTCAAAGGATAAATAAACCACAAACCACATGCATATGATTCCCTGGATGGCAGCGTGACTGACACGAGTGTGAATAAAACAGATTTTATATTGAAAATTTGGGAGAGAGAAATAGATAGCAAAGGTCTCTCGTCCCTCTTCGCCAATGAAGGATAAATTTGTGTGAATAAATAGTCCAGGAAAAATTAGACATAGTATATATAACCTTTAAACCTTTAATTTAGCTCAAAGGGATTGTCTTCTTCAGGACCTTAAGAAAACAAACACAAATCATAAAAGCAAGTAAATACATCAAACAAAAACATGCATCAACATAATAAATTATTATTTACATGCACTTGATTTCACACCCTCTACCAATATGCAAAATAATCTACTCACCACACTCTCAGAAAAATTTTAACCAACCGGACAAAGTTTTAACCAACCGTTGGTTCAAATATGAACTTACCAACTGTTGGTTAAACGCGTCAACCAACCCTAGTTGGTAAAAAATGTTAATACTTAATTGGTTAATTTCTTTTTTTAATACATCATGGTTGGTTTAAAAAAATCAAGCGATAGACCGGACTGGACCGGCCTTTTGACAATTTGATCAAAGTATTGGTACAAATAACATGAAGAGTTATGCCTGTATTATTAGACTACATGCATTATTTTGTTGGCCTAAATAGGGTAGGCCTACAGTAGCCTAAGTATTGGTCCAATACAATATCATTACTTTGGTTCAGACGTTAGGTCTACAATCTAGTCCAGTAGCTGAGATCTAATTGGATATAATTATAGATCTAGAATATAGAAAAGAGATGTTGGCCTAGATTCTATGTTAAGATTCCAAGGTCATCACTCTGAAACCAGTCAAGTAGGCCTATTGGACTATATCCACATCGAGAGGTCTAAGAATATTTAGGCTAAATTTAGATGCAAGTGATGGTTCTAACGTAGTTCTAAATATTTAGCCCATTAAAGCTATGACCTCAAGACTTAGTCCAAGACCAAGCTGGTTGGAGAGTGAAGTATTTAGATTCTAGAACGGAGCTGTATAAATTTCAAGCAAGTTTAATATCTAACGTTATGTGTAACGTCTCAACCGAAATAATTAAGAACCGTACTGGCCATGTAGTCCAAAACATAATGCATGTTAGTCCTATATCACAGGCCTAAACTCTTCAAGTCATTTCTACCTACCAATATACTTTGATCAGATTGTCAAGATAGGTCCAGCCAGACCAGCAGTCGGCTTGTGTAACCCTGTTCTATGTATAAATCAAAATCGCAAGATTTCTAGCGCGAGGAGCGGAGCGTGTATCTTTGTTAAATCCCCGTTTCCCATTGGTTGTTTTTCTTCCACGTGACCAATTTTTTAAACCAACTATTGGCTAAAATTGGAATTGGGCTTTTTTAACCAACCCATGCTTTTCACGTTTAACCAACTTGTTTTTTAACCAACTTTTCTTTTTTATACATTATTGGTTAATATTTTTAACCAACTCGTTTTAATATGCATTTTTTTACCAGCGTTCTGAGAGTGCATGCTAACCGTATATTCTTTGGTATAAGGGTTGCATCGGTCAAAAAGTCAGACTTTGAGTGTGATCATGATTTGGGGAGTGAGTAGGGAAGGATTGTGTGGGCTATGTGGGAGAGTGAGTGAGTGAGTGAGTGGGTCGAAGCGTGGGTAAATGAATATGTGAATGAGCGCCAGGATGGCTTTGTTTATAACCGATTTTATGAGCGAGGGAGTGAGTGAGTGGGGGAGGGCTTGTCTGAGTTACATAGCCGAGTTGACGAATGAGAGTGCGTGACGTTGTTCAAGACCGATTTAATGAACGAGTGGTTAATTGAGTGCGTGGGTGGATTAGTGGTTTAATGAGTTGAAGGGTGAGCGATAGAGTGCGTGAGTGAGTGGGGAAGGGGTTGGGTGAGTTTTGTGAGTGAGTAAGTGCGTGGGTGAGTGGGTGGATGAGTTGGTGGACGATGGTGTGGATGAGTGGATGGGTGAGCGATGAGTACGTAACCTTTTTCATATCAAATTTTATGAACGAGTGGCTGAATATGAAGGGGCTTGGTGGCGGTGATCAGAGGAGAATGTACAATTTGAAATTGACCGACAAAGGATAAGCCTAGTCCGTAAATCACGGTAAGACAAAATACATCTTGATGCATGCCTATTATATGAGTGCTTTCATTTCATTTAAAGTAATCCCGAAATTCGATATGAGTGTCCCAACACTTACATTTTCAATAATTTCCAACATAAAAAACAGCATTTGAACAAGAACACTAAAGAAAGTAGGCATAAATTGATAAATTATCATGTTTCATTTATTATTTTTGTTAATATTTCTTCTAATCGCGTTCCGTCATGTAAACAAACACCGGGCAAATGAATGAAATACCAAATCGTATTGCGTGCTACTGACGGGACCTGACAACGACGGATTAGCAAAATTAATTAGTTCGTATTTGTGAAATCATTTCTCAGCAAATATTTGCCTGACGGTGTTTATTTTTCGTGCCGTACACTAAATGTAATACACGGCTATTTCTCTAGATACGGACTTACTTAAAGACGACTTGGACAACGGACCCTTTTCTTTTTGCTGTTTTTTTTTATTAGGTCATGACGTATGTTGTTTTCGTAATTATGCAGTAGTCTATAAACCTCCCTATACTATTCAGTTCAATTCAGTTGAATCTTTAAACCATTACAATGTATAATTCTACATAGAATTACAATTGCGAGTAAATGTCATTTCTTAGCAAAGCTAAAAAACAACAAAAAAAAAAAACAAAAACCGAGGACTTCACAAAAATTCGATCGTCTGTGTTACGAATATGTACTTGTGCCTGAAAAGAAGACTATTAAAGTGAGTTCTAAATATGGCGAGTGTTCAGCCAAAGTTAACTCCGATTTGCCTAGTCCTTTATTGTGATTTCGGTGAGTTTTTAATGTGGGATTAGTGTGAAAGTGGTGTGAGAGAGATAAATGAGAAAATCTCTTATTATATCAAACATGTTATTTGATGAAAAATGTTAGAAATTTGTTGTATTTGTATTTTGTATTTCATGATACTTTGTGAGGCCAAAAGCATGATTGGTCCAACAAAATTAATGGTAAAGTTCATGATAATTAAAATGTATAGAGTATGTAAACCTGATTCTAAGAAAGAAAATGTTATACAGGATATTGCATTTTTTTAATGGTATTGTTAACCATGTCTATTTGGTAAAATAACATAATAGTTTGAGATTGTCTACTCAAAATGTATATTGTGACCTAGGTTGTAATAAGGAGATAAAAACCACATGACATTGTGTAACGATTCTAAGAAAAGTGTTATGATTTGTTTTCAGAACTTCAGAATTTGAAGTGGTTTTGTATTGAAATGTCGTAACATATTCGTATTCTGTGTTGTATAAATTCTTTTACCATGTAAAACTTATTGTTCGAAAAGTTTTGTTATAACTTTTCTCTTTTATGGGGGGAGGTGTTACGAATATGTACTTGGGCCTGAAAAGAAAACTATTAAAGTGAGTTCTAAATATGGCGAGTGTTCAGCCAAAGTTAACTCCGATTTGCCTAGTCCTTTATTGTGATTTCGGTGAGTTTTTAATGTGGGATTAGTGTGAAAGTGGTCTGAGAGAGATAAATGAGAGAATGCGCAACCTCTTGTTGATAATAGTCTGTAAAATACTATTCGAATTGATTTTAATGATGTACCAAATTATGTAATTATCACCTTTATTGGTTAGTGAAAATAGTGACCGGCATTCTCGAAGGGTGACTAAAATTAGTTGGTCTTCTAAATGCGCCACCCTATTGTTCGAGACAATATTAAGGGTGATTAAATTCGTATTTAGTTGGCCTACTAACTTTAGTCACCCTTCGAGAATACCGGCCTTTAGCTCTTAACAAAAAGAGGCCGACTTGTGTACCTTTGTAGAGTTCCGAAAGAATTACCAATGAAATATTTTTCAACATAAGGACGTAACAAAAGCCAAATGTACATTATGTCAAATCACATGACATAAACCGAAGACTGCATTGTCTAAAGGCCACCGCACAACTTACGATTGGTCTGCGACCTGATTGTGTAATACAACGTCATAACATTGGTGTGGATATTTAGAAATAAGACATAATACTGTGCAGAGTTCTAAATCATCGCAAGAATACTTATATGTTCAAATCAGTGACTATGTAACCTCCTTATTAAAATAAAAGCGAATTCAATATCTATTTGTAATGACGTCATAGCAATCGCACGATTGGCTACTCCTAAATATATGCTTGCAATTTTCCGAAATTCGATATCAGTATTCTTACAGTGAATTTGAACGTCTAATGATAAGATTCTATTCATTCATACTTTCGGAAAATAAGCAAAATGCGATTTTTTCCAAAATCGGATCGTAGACCAGTCGTAAGGTGTGCGGTGGCCTTTAGATGCATCTTATAGGGCATTTACATTGTCAATTTATAAACTCGGATGTGGTCATTTGCCATTAATGAAATCCACAAAATTCAACCACAATCCGCAAAGCTTTCTTCCAAAGGCGCTGAACCTAACTGAGATCCAGTTTGATGGATGTAGTCAGGCAGCCAGCTCGGTTCTGGTTAGCTGAACGAGGTACCAGTAGTAAAGTATTGGAATATATGGGGAGGAATCCCACATTTACTTAACCCAACGTCTGGCAGTGCATCTCTGCTGCATAAGGTCCCTACAGCCGGGGGCGTCCAAAATGAGTGCCCATTTTACAATTTTTTTTATTTTTAATAAAAATAGCAAAAGTCATTTTCTAAACACACTTAATTTGATGTCAAAATAAAGAGTATTAAATTGTCTTAACGCTTGTGCTATTTTGAAATCATACTGAAATCGAAAACAGTGAGAGTTTTAATGAAGAAATGTTTTTTTCTCACTTTTGTACGAAAATACTTTTTTTCCCTTTTTTCAATAATTTTTAATAAATAGTTGTATAAAACATTGATGTTTGTAACTTTTCTAAAAACTACCTACGTGCATGTGAATGATGCTGTAAAAAGAAGGGAGTTATATCTTATTCCGATAAAGAATTATGATTAGATAAAGTCAGGAACGCAATATAGACAAAATTCGACAATTTGCCCGTGACTGAAAATAACACAATACCCGCACGTGTATTATGAAAAGCTGATTGTATGTGATGGCTGTGAGTAGGCAAACAAAAGTGCCAAAAATGCGGAACATTTCGATACTTGGTTTGTCTGCTAAAAGCTATCGCATGTTATCGGCCTTTCCTAATACACGTACGGGTATGGATTCTTCTTCGATACGGGGCAAATTGTTGATTTTTGTCTATATTGCGTTCCTGACTTTATCTAATCATAATTCTTTATCGGAATAAGATATAACTCCCTTCTTTTTACAGCATCATTCACATGCACGTAGGTAGTTTTTTAGAAAAGTTACAAACATCAATGTTTTATACAACTATTTATTTAAAATTATTGAAAAAAGGGAGAAAAAAATATTTTCGTAAAAAAGTGAGAAAAAAACATTTCTTCATTAAAACTCTCACTGTTTTCGATTTCAGTATGATTTCAAAATAGCACAAGCGTTAAGACAATTTAATACTCTTTATTTTGACATCAAATAAGAGTGTTTAGAAAATAACTTTTGCTATTTATTAAAAATAAAAAAATTTGTAAAATGGGCACTCATTTTGGACGCCCCCGGCTGTAGGGACCTTATGCAGCAGAGATGCACTGCCAGACGTTGGGTTTAGTAAATGTGGGATTCCTCCCCATATATTCCAATACTTTACTACTGGTACCTCGTTCAGCTAACCAGAACCGAGCTGGCTGCCTGACTAATGTTATATGTTTTTAAAGAAACAACTTCAACATCCAATCGAGGCTGCGATTCAGTTTGACACAGTTATTTTACCTAGCCTAATTTCCAATTTTGTGTCTCTTGAGGAAAACAATTACCCCATAGATTCCCTTCCACTAATATGGTTTAAGACGACAAATATACCCCTCTCAACGTATTTCCTAAACGTTATCTCAAGTCATACAAACTATCGACTTAATTCATTACATTAAACATCGAGATTTTCGTTTGTAATTTGTATTGCATGTGTTATATCGTGTATATGGTGGGCTCACGTATTTGTACTGCTTCTCTTCCTCAAAAACAATTACCCTTTTTATCATAAGTCGGGATTTCATCTTAAATGTTGTCAAGCCTGCTATGAAGAAGTACTTTGTCAGATACTGTACACACAGTTATATGTCAATTTTCCAATTTTGTTCATAGACCATGGGATCGCGTGACGAAGTCAAAAAAGGATCTGGTCAGAAAATACAGGCAGTATGCTCGTAAATGAGAGTGAGCTATACAGAAAGGTATACAGAGAGTAAAGAGAGAGAGACAGATAGAGAAAGAGTGAGAAATATAGAGAGATCAAGAGAGAGAGAGAAGATGTGTGTTGTGTGTGTGTGTGTGTGCGTGCGTGTGTGTGTGTGTGTGCATACTGGTCGTGTGTGTTTATGTGTATGTGTGTGTAAGAGAGAGAGAGAGAGAGAGAGAGAGAGAGAGAGGGAGGAATGGGGATCTTGGGGCGGTTGTAGGGAAAGAAACATAGCGGTACATATTATTATAGGTGCAATGGTAAGATAGATGGAGAAAAAATTATGTTAAAGACTGAAAGGGGAATACCGAAAGGAAAATGGATATTGATAGAAAGAAGGGGCAACTCAGTGCAACTATAAACGAATGATGCCGAGAGAAAAAGAGCAAGAGGAATAGAGATTAGGGAAGAGAAGTTAAGGAAATATTTCTTAGTACAGAGACCAAAATAAATGGATATAGACTATTTATTTGGCCTTCACCTTTGCAATTTTTGCTGGAGACAGAACGAGGAAAAATTACTCAAACTTATTGCTATTTCGCTCAGTTCGTCCACTTCTGACAACATATTGGAGAAACGTCAGCATATCCATTTCATCTCAGCACATTGGGGAAGAATGATCTCGGTAGGTTTACCCCAAAAATAGTTTAGCGTTTATCTTCGCTGAAGTTGGAACCCCGGGATGTCAAAGAAACGTTACTCCTAAGTGCGTAGATGTTGACATAAATGTACCCCTCTGTTTTAAAAAAGCTGTCGAAAAGACGACCCTATACGTATTAGTTGATGCAGAACACTGCCATGCAGTAAAAATAAAAATATTCAAAGGGGAAATTCCTTGGGATTTAATTTAGTTGTCCACAACTTTACGATGTCAAAATTGAACATAACTATTTGCTAATACATTATTAGAAAACAAAATCAAGGTAAAAAAATAAATAAAATAAAATAAAGCATATTATGGAGGGGAAAAAGAAAGGAAGAAATATACACAGAGATTAGTAAATTGGTTAAATAAAGTGTTCAAACATGCCTGCTCGTTTTTTTTTTCTTTCTCGAATCATTACAAAAATAATTATTGCCGGATCCTTATGCGCTTAATTATGTCTTCTTCTTTTATCTTCACTTATCATGCACGGAGTTTGTAAAGATTAGTGTGCACAGGAACACGATGTAAAGAACGGTTTTCTTCATATTTGGAAGAGGGAGAGGTAAAGAATGAGTCAGATATAAAGGTAATAGAAAAATAGATTCGGGGAAGCCCCCCCCCCCCAAAAAAAAAAAAGAAAGAAAAAAAAAGTTAGATTCTACTGGCTAAATATTTATGTGTTTATACGAATATTAATATGATAAAGAGAAGACTAGTTCACTTTATAATTAAAAAAAAACCGTAATATCTCTTCCTTTTCATCAACCAGTCACACCAAAACAGGGGCTGTGAAACGTTTTGAAAGGGAGGGGCACGCTTATCACAATCAATGGCCGTTTATGCGTTCTTGTGCATTAAAAAAGTCGGGATGGAGTGAAGCCACTCCAGCCCCCCCCCCCTGCTCCGCTTTCCTTGCTAGAAAAGACGACCGACACGTCGGAATATCGGCGATTAGCGTTCCGTTCTGGCGGCGTGTATTAAAAGGGGGTAACTGTCGTGTCGACCTTCCTCAAGTTCATGACCAGCTTTCAGAGCCAGGTTAATGTCCGGCCTGTCAAGTGAAAAATCAATCTTCGAATTAAAGCAATTAGGCACATGACTATGGCATCAAGAGCAGGTTGAAAGGACCCGGGCTATATACCGCCGCCATGATTCTGCGGACCCCTCTTTTTCATATTCGGTTGCTTCCTTGTCAGACGTCACGGTGCATGGAAATGTTGGTAGCCTCTGGTACTAATGCGCGTAATGATCAGTAGCGTAGATCATTTTGAGATTATGATGAGGCGATGGAGATTTTCAGTGGGAAGAGGGGCATATTAATAAGCATTATGTACCAGTTGCATGTAGGTCTAAAGGCATAACATTTGCATATGCATTTTTTAAAGGATCTACTCGGAGTACATTATGAGCAAATTTGCTCGCCTTTGGTCAGAGTTTAAAAAAAGAAGAAGTAAAAAAATAAAAAAACAAATAAACAAACAAGTAACTCTTAATAAGTTGAACGACACTTTCAATCGTTATTTTGCTTTATCAAGCCATCACAGTTATATATTTTAGTATTATGGTATTATCTCAAATCCATCTGTGGAGCTGCAAACAATAGGCACACGATCCAAAAAATAACATTTGCGTTGCATGAATTTTATTCTTTTTGAAAACTTCATATCGCAATGATTTTCAGTAAAACAAAATGCTTTGTCGATATTAACATTTAGTTTGATAAAGTATTTTAATCAAATAAAAAGACCCCCCAGAAAAGAAAAAGAAAAAAGGTAGTGCTTATTTTTGCGATGATAAGATAAAGTAGTTTACTATCTAAGTTAGATATCATATGATGCACGTGATCATCTGACACACAATCTGAATGGGCTTCATGCTTTTGCCCCTAAAGGAAACATTCGATAGTTAAAGTGTTTTAACTACTGGTTATGTAGCGTTAAAGAATATGAATGTACACTGCCTGTTGCCTGCAGTTCAAGGCAAAAAAAAAGTGATTCAAAGGAATATAGACTGTCACTCCATCGATGGAGTTAAATGCCCACACATCAGTTTAAATGGAATCTAGACTTGTAGGAAAGGTAAACAAAATAATCATAATTTTAAAAAATATTTTCATCTGTTTTAGGAAGAGTATGATGGCAAAAAAAGTCTACTGGGAAGGATTACTCTTTAAATGTATGTCGAAACCACCGTGACGAGGAGAGAAGATTTCAAAAACAAAAGATGCAGATTTTAAAAAATATAAAATAAGTGTGCAAACTTATTTGTACAATAAGTATAGTTTATTGCACCAAAATGCTTCTTCATGTACAGCAAGCCAGCCTTAAATGTCACTACAGGTGTTAAATTTCAATATTTCTATCTAAGCGTGTATCAATTACATTCTTGACCATAACTGAAAGCTCTCAATCTTTAAAACCATGTAGGAGGCCTTATTGAAAAAGCTGCCGGGATTATGTTTCTCCTAGGAGTTACTCATGAGTACTGATGGCACACAAATATACTCTTCACTGTCACGATGTTCTTCAAAAACATTCTTTGACAATCTTTATAAAGGAACATCAAACAACTTGTTTGTTTCTCTCTAGAAAAGAAAAGAAGAGAAAAATCAGAGAACTAGTGTTGTGTTCAACCATAAAGTTCTTTGAACACTTCTTACTCGCTAAAAACCCAGACGTCTAAAATGGCATGTAAAGGCTGCGATTGGTTTCTTACACCTATAGTACGGAATGCTCCTCGAGGTTATACATTGTCAACACCAATGCATCATTGCACATTTGGCGATCCGTAGCATGAATGCTTACACGTGACAGCCAGCTGGCCAATTAGAGGGCCTCCTTGATCACGCTTGAAATGATGTCACTCTAATTCTTAAGACAAGTTGAAGGATTCGCGACTTCCCAGAATGTGTAGGATTTAAGTAAAAAGCTTGAAGTTGACGTTGGAACACCCAACTTGGATTGATTGGCGATATTTTGTTCGTTAACCCGTAAACTACAGAAACTGCGTCTTACATGAAATACTTGATTTTAAAGAATTGGTCGTCAATAGGCTAAACAAAAAGCGTAATTATGCTGTTGATACTTATACACAATTATACTTATATAATTATGGCAGGTGAGTACCTGAAATTATGAACAAAACAAAAGTTATTGAACTATGAGCTAGGCAAGGCTGCCTGAGGAGGGGGGGGGGGGTATTCGAAACACTTTGGACGTCAGCTTGTATATACCTCAGATGATAAGCACTATAAAAAGATGAGTATTACTTTGTCTGTATTCCCCTCAATTTCGCTTCTCAGTAACAGTTTGTGACAAGCTTTATACTCCAGTAAAGATTAGAAGAATTTCATCCCAAATCCTTAGATCGCAAAGTATTTTCCACTTAATTCTAGCTCTTCTTCTTTTTCAACTTGTCTCAGTTGCTCACTGTATATATCGTTCAAATATTCACATTTTCTCGTCGGAAACCACATTTCACGGCTTGTCATTATAGACGTAACTATAACACAGTTGCTAAACATGTGGTTTTACAGATGCAAAATGGTTCTTAGAACGTGCGATCACGCTCGCTATCGTTTCGAGTGAAATCATTGTACTTACTGTTGTACGTAAAAGCTGTCAAGGTCGATATTTTAAATTAATTCTAACCTACTGAAGTGGAACCATCAAAATGAATTACTCATTAATATGTTCGTATTTGCTTCCGATTTCAACAGCAGTGCTGACATCCGAATAAAAAAGGTAGAACACAATAAGAAGATGAAATTATTAACAAAGCTCCATGCCAATTTTAATTATTTAAGCCCGAATCACACTACCCCGAAGTTGAGCAAAGATGGACACACGATCATGGACATTTTCGAATTTTGCAGTGATCACAAAAGCATCAGTCCATTCGTGTACCCTTCGTGTGTTGTTCGAGTGCCGTCGTGTAACCTTCTAAAGACATCGTACTCGTTTTGGCTCTTGTGTGGCTGTTGATCAAATTTGGGGCTGACTTCGCGCGAACCCTAAAGGGGCTGTCCCGCTGGAGGCGATTGTTGTCGCGACAACTGGCGATCTTGCTGTTGCGAGTGTGGTAGCAAGTTGTTGTTGTAGTCTAGCTCAGATAAAGTCGTATGTAGGTTTATAATCACCTTTTTAAAGATGTACTCCTTATAATTATGAAATTATCAGGTTGTCGCCACAACGATCGCCGCCTGCGGGACAGGCCCTTTACATTTCACATTTCGTGTGTCCATCTTTGCTAAACTTCGGGACAGTGTGACGCGGGATCTCAGGATGGCTCTCCTCCCTTTAATATAACTGCTCGTCTTAGCTTTAAGAGCAACCCTCACTGGGCCTAAAAAGCTGACAGACAGCTCGGTCCGGCAATCAAGCAGTGCCTCGCCTCATTCCCATGGACATATTCAATTAGAGCTAATAATAATCTGGATCACAAATCGCATTCTGTATTACGAGAACTGAGATCTAAGTGGATTATAAAAACTAGCACTCACTGCGTGACGTTGTTAGCCACTGTGCAACCATTTGCATACCTCCTTTGACAGTTGTAGTGAAATAAAAGACGTAATAGTTATATTTCATACATCAATGGTATAGTCATGTAGATAATTATGTTACACACATGTCCCTGAAGTACGAACTGAGTAATTTATGCATACAACAAATGAACAAATAAATAAATTTTAAAAAAATAAAAGAAAAAAAAAAGAAGAAAGAAGTAAAGAAACAGAAAAAGTCCTATTTCAAAATAAAATATGTTAATAATGAACTGAATAGACTTCAAAATGCATGGTCTATCAGTTGTCATAATGGATGTTAAAAATTTCATTTTCACTGACACTTTAGCAGATTTAACGTTTAAAGTTTAAGAAGTGGATGTAAACAAAACCATTTTTACTAAGTTTCGCAGATGCGACGCTTAAAGTAAAACAAGTGTTGTCCTTTTTGCTGTAGATTCGGTGACGAGGAGGGTCGAAAATGGTGAAAATTCTACCCTGACTTTGTTTAAATTCTGTATTTCTTATAGATTTATCATTTCCGTTTCCTATCATAGTCCATGAACTTGGCGCTTGCATGCAAATTTATGCTAGATGTATGTCCCCATTGGTGACAAAAACAATTCAATTTTATTTTCGAAACAGGGCAAATCGTTCTTTTCTATGTCTAGCCATGGATTTCGGATCCATGGTCTAGCATTCAGGGATGCACGCCTGCCTCCTGAAGACTTGAGTAGAGTCTCGTCAAACAGCAATCTTCCTCTTCTTCACGAAGAATTCTGACAAGATCATACTCTCCAGGGCCCAATGTAACACCCTAGTGTCATGATTTATATGCATTTCCGTCCCTTTGAAATATTAACATGTTTATTTCTTATTTGATAACGATTCAACCCCTTTCTCTTCACAGTAAGCAGTGCTTGAAGCTGGTATTGTGTTTCAGATGAAACAGCTAAGTGGTTCAAGTGAGTACCAGAACCAAATGCCCTTTTCTACTTTTCTTCTGCTGCCGCCATGTAATGGACAGAACGCGTGTGGGCAAATATCGTATGCATTTATTTCTTGCTTTGAAAGTTAAATACTGTGCGAATAAATGTGGCGCCTCCTTTGCTTTAAAGCTTGCTCATAGCTTGGTCAGATTCAGTACTAATCTATGAATATTAATGTGAGCCCAAAACCGATCTTTTACTTGTTATGTATTTGATGAAATAGATAGTTGTAGGATTCAACCTTTAAAACATATTTTGTGCCCTCTATTGACAACAAAATACACTATCTCGTTTTCCCATAATGTATATAGGCGTCCCATATAATTATGGTATAAATTTAGATTTTTAATCTAAATCTGAAAGTTCTAAACACAGATTTTATTTTTCTGTCAACATCCATGCCTGTGAATTTTTTTTAAAAATGACATTTAAATCTCATTTATCCAGCGATATGTAGATGCTTTTTTTTTAATCATTCAATCTTCCATTATTCTACCATAAATTCAAGCTTTGATTAAAAAACAAAACAAGACAAAACAAAAAGATACCAAAAATATACCTCAGCTTTATAATTTGCCAGCGGTGAACATGCATAAATGGTGACAATCTTGTATCGATGATCGCATCTTTAGACTTTATCTCAAGTATGATTAGTAACCATAGCTTTTGTGTGTGTGTTTTTTTGCTTTTGTTTTTGTCTTTTTTTTTTTTTTTTTTGGGGGGGTCTTTTGTTATTTTTGTAGGGGGCGTCTTTTTTCATATTCATCCAAATCACTAAGGGAAATTTTCAAGATGATATATCTTCGGCAGTTAATTTTAATTAATGCTAATTTTCAAGTAACGAAAACGTATTAGGTCATGTGTCACATATTGGGGTATAGTAAAAGGGTGGAGGCGTTACATTTTGGAGGAAAATTTTTATATTTTCTTCGCATAGCATAAAAACTAAGTACAGTCATGAGCTGTACAATGTCTCAAATTGTAGATAATTTATCAGGCTACATGTCTCTGAAGTTTCACTTTTGTCCTGCTCATAGTTTTAATAAAAAGACAATTTGATTGGGGTAAGGTAGGGAGGGGAGGATCCTACGGTGGAGGATCCTACGGTGGAGGCATGTGTTAAAGTATAGGGAATTCTCATTTTTGTTACTTTCTTATTGTTTCTTTCGTTATATTTTTGCATCTAATCGGTCTTATAGGTTGAGTGATATATCAATCTTTTTGAAATTTATCTGGTTTTAAATAAATGTGAAGCAGAATTTTCAAGAGTCACTTAATCAATTAATTAATCAATTAAAACCAACTTCATGTACGCACGGCTCATAGGCAATGCACTGGAGGCATCAAAAATTGCAATGTGCCATTTTATCGCAATAATTGCGTTTTTCATCCATTTTCTTTGCATGTATGTAGGTACACGATTGAGTGGAAACATATTTCTTGCAATAAACTTTGTTTAAGTTGTAATTCAAAGTTAGAAGACAGGATTTCTGCCATTTTAAAACTATTTTTTTTTCTTCTTTTTTATACACTCTGCAGCGCAGGTTGGAAAGAATAATTTTGTATTACAAGTTTATATTTTTTAGAAGGATAGGGTCTTATTAACACAGTCTAAGTTGATTTATTTCCTTTAATGCAAGCAATAAGAAATTGCTTGCCATTGAAATTGTGAACATTTAAAACACACTTTTCTTGTAACACCTTGTATAGCTTTAATGACACACCCTGTAAAGACAAAACAATATGTTAATCATCTTCCTTACCATCTCAGCTTTCAATAATAAGTACTTTTATACATGTTTGACTTACCATTAAGAAACTAGAGATGTTTGTTTGTGACAATGTACATTTCTACAAACGTTTGGACATGTAACGCATTTTGCACCCAATTCATGACACATGACCATTAGTTAGACTAAAATCTGATCATCAACATCTTATAATAATAATAAGAGGAACATTTTCCTTGATCCCTCAATCATTTTATTCACTTTTATAACTCATTCATTTATTCTACTGTTTGTGTGTGTATATGTGTGTTTTGTTTTGTTTTGTTTTTAATATTTCCAGTCACTTCTTAGTTATGCACGTTCTAATTTGACTGCATTGTTATACATGCATATACAGGGCCCGTAACTAGGGGGGGGGGTTCGGGGGGGGGGGTTTTGAACGAACCCCCCCCCCCCACCCCCCTCCCTCCCCCCCTCCCTCTTTCTTCTCCCCCCCCCGTGCGGCCAGCGTGACGTGAAAAAAAATTTGATGTACCTTTTTACTCGCCCTGCGTGACGTGAAAAAAATTTGATGTACATTTGGTCCACTTTTGCAGATTTCGAACCCTCCCGTAAAAATCCTAGTTACGTGCCTGATATACAGTTGAGGCCAGAAGTTTACATACACCCAGGATATTCAGATATTCACTGGAAATAGTACACTTGACAAAGTCTTTAAATTTAGGATAAATTAAATTTAGTGCGAAACAAATGAGTATTTCATACCCTCTCATCTAAAAATATTTAGATGTCATTTTCCCCAAAATATTGTGTTTGTCATTTCTTAACACAAACACCTTTTTACACTTTTTCTTTTGGTTTCGTAGTGACATATCATGATACAAAAATGTAAATAAATCAAAGATTTGAAATTTATAAATTGCTATGAAACTATGTTTGGGAATATAATGACTAAGAATAAAACAAATTTGGCACAAACACCCGTATTTTTTTACAAAGCAAATTCCACTTAAAATATACTTAAGTCCTATCGGCATGCCATTTACATGAAAGAATTTGATAAGATCTTTTATTTGATACCAAATTTGTTATACTTGTACTAATATTTCTGAAGATTAAATTCTATGAAGCTTGGCAAGTGAACAAATGTCATTGAATTTCCTGGGTGTATGTAAACTTCTGGCCTCAACTGCAAATACATTATATAACCGAACGATCAAAATTGGGACATATACCTGACAACTCCGTATCATTTTCGCATCTTATATCATCTTTCAGGTTGACCCATTCTCAATCTATCCTTCATAATATCAACCCAATATACTTCCACGACCACTCTCTACTTGACAATTCGCTCCAGATAATATTCATCGTGATTGCGCGGGAATGAGGACCTCATGCTCCCACCGAAGAAATAACATGCTAAGATATGATATATGGCACTCAAGGGGGCCCCCCGTCAACAGGCTCTATAGGCTAAGTAGTTTACGATCGAAATATTTGACAGTGTGTATACAGAGTTTCGCTTTTGTCAACTTAGGTGATTTGGCGATGTTTATTCACAGTCTGACTCGAATCAGTTTCAATAATATTTAATTCGATATGATCTTGGTTTAATTCCATATACATCTCAATATACTAACTTCCAAAGAGTATGGTTCAATTATTAGGAAAAAAATAAATAAAAAAATGTTTGAGTTGACGGCCTAATCATAAAGGAAAATAATCTGAATGTAAGCCTCAAAATCCCAACAATGCATTTTAGTATTAAAATTATGGCTAGTCATATTTCTGTTCATAGTATGTTGGAGCGTGAGAACATCTACTGTGCATTTTTAACTTAACTGGCAAATTCTCACTCAAAATTCAAAATTGTCCGTATGAAAACGAATGAACCAAGTATTTTTTAAATATGTAAATCAGGAATAACATCCTTGATATTATTCTAAAAATTTAAATTTCACACCGCTGTTTCTGTAGTAAATACAAAGTAACCCTCCGGCACATGTGTGCAGTTAGCTGCATTTCTCGTTTAAATTACGTTTCGTAAACGGGTCGGCAATCAACAATTCTCATTTGACCTTTATATCCCAGCATTTATAGCTATAGCTAACGGACAAATCATAAGCCCTTTTGATGTTTATGAAACTGTTGTTGATATTCGAGTCAAGAATGCTACATAATGTTGTTTCAGGGGACACCGCTCCAAATTCAGGAACTACACGATGATTTCTCAATATACAGCCTCGGGAAAGTAAATTTAGACGTCAAAAATTCGCTTCTATTTTGTCAAAAATTCGCTTCTATTTTTATAAATATATAAACATATTGTTTGTTATTTTAATAAAAAGAAAGAAGACAATAACTTATTTCTAAGTATTGCAACTTTAAATCACAATATATATCAAACGGTAATCATATTGAAAGTCATTGTAATTATATTATATGCGAATCAAGACAAATAATTATCAACTCGCAATTCCCCTCACCCCCCCCCGCCCTCCCCGAAGAACTATTCTAGAAAAGAGGTAGGAGGGTCAGACGGCAACTGTCCTACGGATGAAGGGATATAGTATAATTTGTTCTAGAACATGTCTACATGTATAGGGAATCATACATCTGATAACATAGGATAAAACTTTTTTTGTATCTCAATGCCAACTCAATCTTCAATCAAAATATATAAAAATATATTTTATTTATTTTTTTTTTATTTTTTTTTAATCACTTTTTTTTTCATTGGCATTATAATACATTTATGTTCCATCGATCGCTTTAATTACGCGAGCATTTACCAAACGATATTCCCCGTTATGTTTTTTGTTTTTAATTGCCCTACTTCTGCTTTCTAGTATTATACGCAGTCTGCACCGGACATCGGAGATAATATGATGAAATGAATACTGACCTATATTTGTCAAGAAAGTAGACGAAAATGGGAAACATGAACACTTTTTTGAGCAACCTGTCAGGCAAAATTTCCAGGGGTGAAGGTACACATGCCAACGGCCGAAGTCGGGTCTATGCAAGACATGGCAATTGTTGTGTCAATAAAATTGAGGATATAGAAAACTCTTGTAATCACATAGATTGGACGTTTGGCTATCGGGTGTCGTCAACAGGTATTGGTCTTTTGGGACAAACACAAATGTTATGATATATATATAAATAACAACTCTGACCTAGATTTACAGGCTAAGAAACTTGCTCTCTAAAGAGAGGGGTTAAATTCGGAATCAAGATTAGTTTTGTGATCTTTATATTTATGATTTACATAAATTTCTCGCAATCATATCCCGAGGATTTAAATATATTTCGGGATGTACAGGGGGGGGGGGGGGCTATGATGATTCAAGTAAAACAAGAAACAAAGCAAAACATTCGTCTGGCATACTGGTATGCTTTGCACTCAAAATGGCACCATCGTTCTTGAAGTCCACTAGTTTAATTTCCGTGTCTCAACCAAAAAAAAATCACTAGACTTCACCAAACCTTCTTCGTTCATTATACATGGTGAATATATAAAACCAAAAATCAATCATGCCATTATTATGATTTGTCGTTGATATGATAAAATTCTCCAGTCAAAGACTACATAAGTCAGGAAAAATTGATTTCTGTTTTCTTCAAAAGGTATGTCAGTGACCTGCTCTCAACCGAAGCCGACAAATCCTTACAAATGTAGAGTCGCATACCTTCTATACGAACTAAGTGGTAAGTATGATGAATCCCATCCAGATATACGCTGGTCATTACCCCATCATTATAAAACAAGACTTAAATACTAAAAGGGGAAATCAAATTAATCAGAAAAAAACTCAAAGTGCGTGCTGCTTCGAAAGCCGGAAATATCCGTCTGCCCCCCCCCAAAAAAAAGGTACAACGATAAAATATCCAAAGATGGAGAGTAACAAATGATGGTCTTCATTATTATGATTATGCAACGATACTTGATTATTAACAATAATTATGAGATAGTTACCAGTGGAACTATAGTGTGGTCTATTCACTTGACTGCGGATGCAAAAGTCGTGGGTTTCAATACTTCACTGGAACAATACTTTCCATTGACACTTTATACTTTCCTTATCGATTTAATATCTGACGAGGAATTTTTCTGCATAATTCCCTTTATTCCGAATTCCCTTTATCGTCCAATCCTGACCCCCTTTTTTACGCTTTCGATACACTTCCCTCGTAGTCCAAAATGCGAAACTTTAGCTATTGGTCATATTCAGACTAAGTGGGACATTTAGCTAAAATTTTAATGTGGCGCTGCACCATTGAAAATGCAAATTAGGATCTGAAATCAACACAAAGGCTTGTATACAATACAAACAATTATTTAAGTTCAAACATTATGTGATCCAGTTTTCTTACGCTGAATAATTGAGCAAACAGGAATTTGCAAGTATTGGACTATAGTGCTTTAAATGCCTCTTATTCTTATTTCCTATCACTTTTTTCTTTAACGTAATTTTCATGGACTACTCTAACAGGGCATAATAATACAGGTAATTTGGATTTACTTATTTACTTGAAATGTTTAATTTAAGGCACTGGTCGTGTCACTCACATTTTGGATGTCGTGTCACTCACGACACATAGAGGTGGACCATTTTCCACAGAGAGGGAATGATTGATAAACACAATAAATGTCAGAGAGGTACACTATTCATATCCATATACCAGCACTTATGGTACCCTTAGAGATCTACTTGGGCACAAATCCAACCATAACCAATGATGGTCAGAAACCCATGTCTTTTTTCTGTCGTGTCACTCACGCACTGTTTTTTAATCATATTTTCCAGGACAAATTGTAAAATTCAAATCCAACTGGTAATGACACATGCCACTCCTACATTATACATAATATGGTAGTCATGATCCATTCATAACCTACAAGTGCAAAAATATGCGCCCTTCTATCAGTCCAAATGTTGTGTCACTCACGTTTGAATATGACCTAAAAATAAAAAAAAACGATAAAAATGTAAACGCATCTTCCATATTGCAATCGTAAGACTGGTAGACGACTATTTGAATGATTTATATTGTTGAATTCAACACATTTTGTAACTAGAACACCCCCTCCCCCCACCCCCCCCCCCAAAAAAAAAGGGAGGGGAACACAACTCTAAAGCAAAATATAATATCATTTAAGATTTAAAACCTTTTAACTTTAAAGGTTAAGTGGTTAAGTTATTCTATTAATTTAGTTGGTACCTCTATGCTTAAGACTGACAGAGAGAGATAGAGAGAGATGGAGAGGGGGGGAGGGGGAACCCCTAACAAATCACGATTCTCCAAGTTCCGCCTTGGCAACAATCCTATGCCATGGTCGTTAGGGGCTGCACCGGCAGAAGTGAGCGCATCTTATGCGCATATTTGAAGGAAATTACCACTTGAGTGACTTCTGGTGGCGTAAACATTATTCTTCCACAACATCCGTGAGTAATTCCCTTCAATAGGTCTGTCTGTCTTTTAAACGGCTTCAAGCGAATGATGTAGATAGTTCATCACACATTTAACCAGAATAAACGTTCAAGTTCACGTTACATTTAAAAAAAATGTATGTTTATTACAAAATATAAATGATATTCCTTAACATGCCACACGCCTTTTAAACTTTTGAAAATTATTTCAGATTTTTTTTTTTTTTTTTTTTTTTACGAATGGCATTGTTTTATTCATTTTGTACGAAATGGTCTTCTACATCATTAGTCATCTTTATCAAAATGGAAGTAATAATAATAATAATAATGATAATAATAATAAAAATTATACGCGGCCTACTTCTTAAGCATGGGTATAATCTATGCATAAAGCGTGTACGTGATACATCAATCATAAACATGATAATCTTCGAGCTGTATTGGCCGAAGGGATGGACACATTATCACACGTTTGCCGTTGGCAATAACTTTATTGCAAATTGTCTTCACCGCAACAAGCAGATAATTTGCAATTAGATGATTAAATGAAATCATTGCTTGCTTTTCAAACAAAACAAGGATATTATTTACAGTTAGACTATCAGGGATGAAATTAAATCACTGCTCCTACGTTTCGAATAATGCCCTGGAGCTAAACATATATGTACACTGCGTACTTCACTTTATGGGTCAGTTTGTGCCAATGAGAATCATGAGAACTGCATTTTAAACGACAATTAACTCGATATTTTAATGTTGTCTATTGGTTATTATTTATTTTCTCAGTGAGTTTTAGTTTACCCATCCCACCACTCAATGACAGAACCGTTAAAGATTACAAAATGGCGATTCTATATTTTTCTTCTTTTTCTTTCTTCTTTTCCCCTATTATATGTAGTCTCATACGACACAGTAATGGTTAATTTTCATTTCCTTTATACAGGATCTGTAATCCAGTTATATTAAGTCTTGGAACTACTTGATGATCATCATTAATCACAAAAGGATTAATGTGTTTTAGTGTCAAAAAGCTTTAAAATGTCCCATACGACACAACATGGAATCGTCCCGAAATGAAATTACAATTTTGTCATGTTTACATTTGAAAAACAAACACAAATTTGAATTTGCACTTCTTTATTAATTCTTTCAATAACAATTTCATTCATTCTCCTCTTAAACATGAACTTTAAAGGAAATATTTTTTAAAACTTACAAGAAATTTGTGCTTTTTTGTTGGAGTTTTTTTAATTAACAGCTGCTGTAGTAATAAATCAGAGGAAGTAAAATTAAGACAAACAAAGAAAAACAAACAACAAAATATTTATAAAAAAAACAACAAAAACAAAAAACAAACAAACAAACGAACTACCCCAAGGAAAAAACAAGAAAAAAGGTCGTTTGCTTTGCCAAGACAGTAACATGATAGTCGCATCAAAATGACGGTAAACTTACAAATCATAATCGAAGCGAGTGAAGGACATCTGACTAAAACCAATTGTTTATTCTTATCTTAAAATTGTTCGGTTATATAAGTCATCAACTACGTACGCTGCGTTGAGAGATACCAAGTTTAACACCTGTGATCTTTCACATAATCAATAGCCATAATGAAATTTATATAGCATATTGATTTTTGTCGCTCCCTGTAATATCGGATTTGTGGTTGACTTTGGTTTCATTATATCAATGGCGCAGAGTAATTACGAAAATTTACCATTGATTTTGGTTTGTATAGAATACTATTATAAACGATGGCGTCCCACGAGCAATCTGTCTTTTCTCGAAAGAGGAATGTAAAAATATTTTGACCACCCTTGAAATAAGTTACTTCGTACTACTTAAGTATTTCATTAATTCTTTCGTTTCATCTTATCTTATTATCTTTTTTTAAAATGATAACATGGTTTGGCAAATGTGAAGCGTTTTATGAAAGTGCTTTGTCATGGGTCCTTATAATGGTTTACTTCACTGTCATTTGCGACAGCTTTCAGGGAACAGCAAAAATTGATCAATGTCATTAAGAAGGGGAACCTTTCATAAATACAATATAGAATTTATATACATTGTTTTTTATAGCGACAGATCTTTATAATGTTTAATGCAAAATATTAAATGTTTGCCAGAGTCGCAACAATACGAAAGGACAGGGTCAATTTTACTATATTATAGCCTCTAAAGGGTGGTTGAGGCTACTCTCTGTGCTCTCATCGATTCAGTATAAAGACCAGAAAAGGGTTGTTTTTACTATTTGGCGTCGAATACTGGATATGACGGGCGGTTAGTATGCATTAACTCTCTGTGCGATGTTACAAGGAACACGATATACGCTCGTACGGTAGAATAAAGTGTAAATAGGTTCAACAAGAAGTTAGATTACGCCTGTATATTGGAATTAATGAACTTTCAAGTTCAGATTGGCTATAAGCACTAATTGGTCTTCTCGTAACACCTTGGTATAGATACTATACAAGTTACTGAGTCAGCATAATAAAAAAAATAGCACAGAAGTATAGGTGACATTACATTAAACTTATTGAGTCAAATATTTATTTTTTTTGTATAATTTACTGAAAAGATAGATGTAATATTCGGTTATGCATAGCTTCACGTACGAAGCTGCTCGTAGGCAACTACAAGGCACACTATCTTTCGAGAGACTAGCTCTATCAAATGTTTTGGTTCAATTTTCAAAATCAGGGTCGACCTGCATTTAAAAAAAAATGATATATAGCCTAACATAAATTAAAACAAACGCAACTCGTTTTAATTCAGTTTTCATGCTCTGCAAACACTAAAAGAAGTAAAGATTCCTGCACGTTCTACAGATAAGTTTCCCCTTGTTACACCACCCACTTAAACAGCTCCCATCCACACATAACATTTTAGACAAATGCATTTTTCATTAGATTATGAAAAATGAAAAAAAAAAACGAAAAAAAAAAAAAAACGATAACATCAGTGTAAAAAGCACGTTTGGTATATATGACCTGAATATCTATTGATA
>CALNVZ010003433.1:40544446-40569378 GCA_940671915.1 Paracentrotus lividus
TGTTGTTAATTCTTTTTATGTACTCTATAATGATCTGCTTAATCATATGAGACGCCCTATTGAAGACAATAATCTGCCCACAGTCCCCTGCCCTGTAACATAGAGGGCATACTATATCGACCTTACGATTGGTATCTTTAATACACGTTAAACTATAAGACTTACGATTGATATCATCGTAAGATTGATCCTATATTTTATTTTTACGTTACAGCTAAGCAGAAGTCTGTGTCTGTACGAGAAGATCGTAATAAAAATGATGTTTAGCCCCTCAAGTTGTTTTCAGTTTTTTTTTTCACTTTCTGTAATAAGTAAACTAGCGTTATTCATGGTGATATCTCTCTTCGCAGAGACGGATTTGGACTATTTTGAGACGGTTTTTGAAATTTGTCGCGGGGGCGTCGCAGAGATGTCGCCGAGACGTCTCTGCGACGCGAAAAGCTCTTGAGACGGAAAAAAAGTATTAGAAGACGTCTCCGATATTTTTTCTCCTTCCACCGGAGACACCCTTTTCTGTTTTCGGAGACGTCTCCGCGACAAATTTCCACAACCGCCTTCATTTTGTCAAGTAGGTCCCGCTCGCGAAGATACAACCATATAAGTTAATAAAAATAAATGAATATGTAAAAACTTTTATTCTAATCATTCCCTATTTTTGGCCTCCCTGTTTGTATTAGGGCTATTACGTTTATGTTTCTTTTACAATTCTTATTCATTCATTTTGTTTGGCAGGGGAGGGTACGTCTTCCCAAGCTTGGGTTTAATCACAGACAGTGATTACCGCCCACCCTCCCCCCTCCCTGACTTTACTTTTACCTTTTCAGCTTCTTTCTTTCCCTCTTCCTCCAATGCATTTCTTCTTCCTTTCACACGAACATTCGTTTACAATGTGTTTATTAGACCTATAATTTGTTACTATTTATGACGACAACCAAAATTATATTGAAAGTTTTGGCAGGATATTGTTTATTACGCTACTGTTGTAGTCATACATATGAACAAAAACACACAGAAAAATGTATAATTTCGTGTATTTGGAAATTTGGTATGTAAGTACTCCTCATGGGCCGCGGAGCAGGGGGCTAGGATGGAGTGGGGGGGGGGGGGGGGGGCTACTTTCGTCAGCAAACAGTTCAGTACAAAACGAAAAAAAAAAATATATAATACATTTTCTGATTTATCTGTTCACCCCCCCCCCCCCACCAACTTGCGGCTCAGCCCCTCCACTTTATAAAAACGCTCCGCGCCGCTGCTCCTCAATTATTGCCAATTGCTTCTTAACTTGAGTTTTAGGGGCATTTCCCTTTGCGGAGACGTCTCCACGAGCGAATCGTTTCGGCGACGGGAAAAAAAATGTATTAGAGACGTCTCCGATGTCTCGGAGATATTCTCCGCGACGTCTCCGCGACAGTTTTCAAAAAACTTGTGGGTGCTATCTCACTTCGCGGAGACGTCTCCGGGACAAAATATAAATTTCGTCTCCGCGACGGATAAATAGTATAAGAGACGTCTCCGAGGCGTCTCGGAGACGTCTCTAATACTAATTATCAGTCGCTGAAACAAAATCTCTATTCTGTCGCAGAGACGTCTCCGCGAAGTGAGATAGCACCCTCGCGGAGACGTCTCCGCGACAGAATAGAAAAATCGTCTCCGCGAGGGATAAAAAGTATTAAGAGACGTCTCCGAGACGTCTCCGAGACGTCTCCTGAATTTTGGAGACGGATTTTTAAACAAAAATTGTCGCGGATTCGTCTCCGAGACGTCTCCTCAGTCCCAACGACGTTTCATGAGTCGCGTACACTATGTTGAGTTTCCGCGACTCATGAAACGAGTATTCCACACAATAATTAAATTTGCCAAAAAGTTCAATGTATTATAAAATCGTACAGCAAAACCCCACCCAACCAAAAACAAAAAGAAAACATACAGACCTAGGCTACTGCAAAATGTCAGATGTGGTCTAAAAAAGTATTATGACTTCTATTTACTAGATGAGTATAGCCATGTTAACGTAGAGGACGCTATTACAGAAACATTGAAGATTGAAACTAAAGAAAAGAAGTGCAAATTTTTACGTAATTCAATAGTGCGTCCTTTAGCGTTCTTACGATATGAAAAGACGCCAAGCGTTCCCCAATCAAAGGTTGGACGAGGGATTAGCAGATCGGTTGATGAATGCACGGAGTGCGGCGAAGACGAGCCACGCCGCTCTAGAATGGGTCATTACCTTTTGGGAACGTACCTAAATGAATAGTGTATTTGACGAAAGTTGGCATTTCTCATTGAATCATGCATTATCGTCGAACTTTTTGGTGTAATAATAATATATAAGGATATAGACTTTCTATACATTAAACCTTTCCCTTGATCATGAACCATATATGTTTTCCATTGGCAGCCATCTCAAAAGTGTATAGTTTTTATATTGACGCACTATATTAATACATTTATTTTTCATAATCACATCCTATTCACGATTTTGCGTTTTGATCCAATGGTAAAGGAGCTTTTGGTACACAAGAAACAGATTCTTAATTAAAAAGGAGCCGAACATTTCATATTACAAAGGAACGTTTCGATGTCTGTCGCTTTCGTCTTTAATCATATTTTATTCGGAGCTTTATAATAATGATGATAATTGAAATATGCTGTGCCATGCAAAAAAAAGACTCACGATCGATAAATAGTTTTACGATTGATTTTATCTCGGTAGCCTCATCTGGAGTTCACACGCAATCGTGGATTAGAATAGGATATGATTAAGATTGTGGTTAGGGGCTAAGGTAAGGATTACGATTAAGATCATCAATTTTGGGGCATACTTTCCAAAATGAGATATGACTTTCAATGATTTACAGAGATAAAGTCGATCGTAACTTTTTATCCATCGTAAGTGTTTATGTTACTGTGCACTGGTTTTGTACTGTGTTTCATGTACGTAATACTAATAATCTACAATAATGATTTATAGTTCATGATTATCATTACAATGAACAATAAAGGAAGAGCTCGTTATTATAGTAACAGCATAAGAGTATAAAAAGTTAAGCCAGAAAAGTCTGACATTTCCTAAAACTGATTAATCATTCCAGTTCTTTGCATTCAAATAAAAATGTATCCAATATTATTATGCATGTTAACTTTATTTGAAAATCTTCATACCTTTGTTGTCGATCCTTAATACAGTGTTGCATTACCGCTATAACAACACTTGAAGCAATTTGTTTATCCACACTAGATAAGGCATGAATCCTTTAGCATATCCCTCCTCAGATCCATCTAATAGCCTGCACACAGCTATCTGACTGTGTTCTGCGATAACTTTTTTTCTCCAATCCAGCTAAACGATTTCTCTCCTCATCCCAACGACAACACAAAAGTTTTTAGAAAACTGACAGATTCAGATTGGCCAATCGAGCGTGTGTTACAGAGCGTGTGGGGGTATCTGTTATAGTCTAACCACTCTCGAGATGTATTTCATGATGAAGTGTCACTGGACAGGTGATTCTGCAAGCAGGATGAATTGACCAATGGTGGCGAAGACAAAAGTGACGTTGCAATGAAATGGAGAGTATGGTTTGAACTGTTTGATATCAGCGCACGAGTGTCGTCGTGTTGGACGTCGCATAGTCAGTGTTCAGATTTCAATACGTGCTGTTGTTCACATTACGTGTGCTTGCACGGAAATGTATATACTAACTTTAATTTAGGCCTCATGTACATACATCCAATTTGAGTTGATTCTGCATGACTTTTGATTATTAAAAAAAAAAAAAAAAAGAAATAGAAAGAAAGGAAAGAAAAGAAAGAGAGTACCATATTGAACGAGGATCGTGATTTTCAGGATGTTTATTTATGGGCAATTCCATGATTAGTGACACTTTGTGGTCACTTTTGCTCTTAGGTTCACTACTTTACACCATCAAATATAATCAAGAGGTTTTTTTTTGTCCAGGTAAAGTGATAACATAAAGTTTAATTCTGGTTAGTTTCGTTATTTTTATTTTTTTTAATTTTTTAATTTTTTTTTATTTATTATTTATTTATTTATTTATTTGTTTATTGTTTATTGTTTATTTATTTTTTTTTTTTTTTGGGGTGGTGGGGGCAATTTAACTGCTTTGACCTTAAATTTTCCTTACTAGGTTTAATTAAAACAAACTGTAAAATTCATGTTATAGTCGATGACGAGTTGGCAAGTTGCTTGATATATAATATTTCAGAAATGGCTTGACATTTTTTTGTAGAAATAGCATGAAACTGGTTAATTACGTTAAAGCAAGTTACATATTATTTTGTTCGGTGTATTTCCGGAGGTCAGTAACCGATTTAATATTGCATTGCTACTGAAATATGAATATGTGTTTATCTTTCCCTTTTAGCACAATTTGTGAGAAGAAATATTAACCTTGTGCAATTTGCATTTTAGTGAAATTAATTGTTATAATTCCTACATGTACAATTTTAATAATGGGTTGCGATCTTGAGGAAGTCAACGAGTCAACTTGTAAAAGACCTTTGTAATTTATAGGAACCGTGGCATTAGATTATTGAGTTGAGAGTTTAGAGTTTACTTAGGAGAAAGACCCACTCCCCCTTTTTTTTTGTCGTTGAAAATGTCCATTTAATTGGTGTAAATACTAATATCTAAAAATTAAAATATCAGGACACTTTGATAAACTGGACATCAATTTAATGCAAAATTATCAAAATCTCATCTATTATAAGTCCAGCATTTTACTAGCGGTCCATTTCATTCGTTGTTAGATATTAAGGTTTTATGCAAGGTTTTTATGTAATTTGTTAGACGTTGAGAAACAAGACAAAAATAAATAAATAAAAATAAGCACTATATAAATGTTTCATTTCGTTGCTATTATCTGTGTTGTTTTTTGTCCGACATCATTTTCTTTTGATTTGCTTTTCAATTCTCTCTCTCTCCCTCTTGTACCGTGATTTGTAAAAAAATAGATTTAGTTATTACTTGAGACGAATTCATTACTTTACAAAATAATAAAAATAATACATAATAATTTTAATCTTGAATTTTCTACCAAATAGCTTCTTCTTTACACTTTTTTTTCCCCAATGGGCTTGTATCAAATAACGGCAACTGCATCTGACCACCTAAGGATAGCTTTTGTGAAAACCGCACTGGGCGATTCCATGCTTTTGTTGTTTTTATCTCTCTGTTTTTTTCCCTGTTATTTCGGTGTACCGTACGAAACACTACTATTTCTCATTTCACTTCTAAAGGATATGTAATATAGTCAAGCAAATTCTTGGTTCTTGTGCCCCTTCTGGTACTTCTTGAGGATCAACATCAATCAAGAAAACAATTCATGGTTTTCATGTCGAAAATGTAAAAAAATGTTGTCAAAATGTCTCGTACAACACAGCATGGAATCGCCCACTACACCTACCTAGATAATCTTTAAAATCGATTTATGCTGCTGATCGCAGATACAATGAGAAAGATCAAGCTAAATTGGGGGGGGGGGGAATGTAATATGTATTTCAACTTTTTAAATTTAAATTAGAGGAATCAAGAAAATGAAAACATCAAGCACGTTTTTTTCCCCGATTCCAAATGTTGCATTTCCAATGTTGCCTTGAATATTAATTCGCACACTCTTACTATTCCTAACAAGAAAAGTACTCCCCCCCCCCTCTAATCAACATCCAATATGAATATGAACAAACTAAACTTAACGGAGTCTTTCAACACTAATTGCCTAACTTATGTGAGAAATATGTATTCGATGCACAATTTGAACAAAATTATGTTTATGTTAATGAAGCCTGACCTTTGACCTTCATTTTGGGTCACGAAAGGTCAATTAAAAAATTGGCGACATATATTTTCTGATTCGTGTGATCAAGTAGAACATATATATATAGAGGTTGCCAAACATTAACATGACTTGCAAACGAAACCTATATTTTCCCCACTGGATGCCACACCAGTAGGTTTGTTCATGTAGAATGCAACAGTTCAGTCTCATTTGTGGATACAATTTAGCCGATAAGTGCAGAAATATTGCTGCTAAATAATATTTCTCAAACCTTGTAAAAAAAAAATTAAAAAAAAAGTTCCTCCATGTTGATTAATGAGTTACTTAGTAAACATATGCTTCGAGATTTAAAGAGGGAAATAAAATTCAACAAAAGTAAAACTCGGTAAATTTTCATTTTAGTGTGAGTTATTTCATGTGAATTGGCACAAAGCTTCAGAGTGATCCTATCCAATAGGAACAAACTCTAAAATGAGTATCTGACACTGGACGGAGTACAGCAACGGCCCTACACTTTTTAATTATTTGCATAATAGCATGATACATTGTGCGTTACTGAAGCATGAAAATCTAATTAAATGAACTATCTATAATTTTTTTTTCTACCAAAGTATAAGCCTATATACAAATGAAAAAAAAAGAAAAAAAGTGTGTGTGTACAATACACGTGTACATTTTTTTTGTATTGTTGTTGCATGTTTGTTGTTGTTTTTTTTTCAGGGGGAGGGGGGGGGGAGGGCTTACCTTTTGAGCTGAGTATGTTCATGAGCCAGAGTCAGTGTGAAGCAACAATACAGCCATCCACATCATATATGTCTAAAAATGATTTCCTACAATCATTCCCGACGCAGACCAGGTGCAGAGTTGTATTACTATCAACTATGTCATATATTAATATAATATTTATTCAATAAGCTTTTTGGCTTAATTACCATTCCCTAAACGGATACGTCGTTGGTTTGCTTTGTGGCAGTACTATAGGGCAAGAGTTCAAAACACCAATATTGGGCAGTACTGATCGATCGATACTCACACGACAGTAGAGGCTCTATAGCCTACATATTAGCAAAAACATTCTTAATTCATCACTAGCTAAAGGACCGTTATTATTTCCTTCGTTTTTTCTCTAACTCACTTAGGTATTTTTATGACATATCGGTTTACGTCTTCGTTTCGTTTGCTAAAACAATCGCTTTTACGTCGATTTTATATCACTATTTGCCTCTCCGCTGAGACAGTAAGGTAATAACAATGATATTAATGGGCACCGAAAGCCGATGGCGAGCCTTCTGTTTAATTCGTCGTAGGCATACGTGACAGCGTTATAGTTGATATACTATTCATATTTCTTGAGTGGTTTGTTTACACCACGAGAATATTGCAATTAAATATGATGAAGGACCCCATGAAATGAAATGATTTTGGCCCCTGGCCTTTGTCGGTGATATGATGAATGTTAAGAATTCCCATCTTACCGTAGACAATCCAATCCAATGCTTATAAATCAACCTAAGAACAATAAGTATAACTATTTTAAAATGTAAATCACTCACCTTTGGTTTGTTGGGAACTATATATGTCTCTGATTGACACACATACCAAAAAGTTACACGAAGCATGTTTACCAGCACAGGCCTGTAACTAGGATTTTACGGAGGGTTCGAAATCTGCAAAAGTGGACCAAAAGGTACATCACATTTTTTTTCAAGTTACGCCGTGCTGAAAAAAAAGAAAAAAAAAAAAGGTTTCATTACGATATTTTTTTTTCAGCGTCACGCTGGCGCGCAATAAGCGGGGGGGGGGGGGGGGGTAGGTGTTCAAATTTGTCTGCACAAACAAAAAACAATCCATTTAATCCTTTTTTTGGGGGGGGGGGTCAAGCGGACCCTTGCTCGTCAGCGGGGGGGGGGGGGGAAAGGGGGGGGGGGTGGGTTCGTTCGACCGCCCCCCCTGGTTACGGCCTGCTGCATCTATCAATATAAATTTTAAAAAAAAAGAAAAAAAAGGCAGGCAACTAAACAAACCTACCTCTATATTTCACCGAAACAATTAATTTGTTTTAATTGCAGATATTCTTGGGTAATCAACAATGGTAAACAAAGTATATGGACATTAAAAACTTACTTTAATTTCATGATACAATTGTCAATATATAAAAGAATGCTGATGAAGGTATTCCTCCCCCGAACCCCCCCCCCCCCTAGTTACGGGTCCTGCGGCATAAATCAATAATAAAATGGAAAAAAAAAACAACAACAACAGCACCAACAAAAACACGCATTACGGGTAGAAAATTTAAACATTTATGCATTTATACAAGTTCATTAAATTAAGATATAGACAACTAACTTTTCTTAAACCTACCTGTATATTTTACCAAAACAATTAATTTGTTTCAATTACAGATATTCTTGGGTAACTATACAATGTAAACAAAGTATAGTGGCCATTAAAACTTACTTTAATTAATTGATACAATTGTCAATATATAAAAGAATGCTGATGAAGGTATTCGTGTCATGAAATCATATTTTATTCTGGTTTTATTAGCTCGTTATCATTATGCTACGCAACGTTTGCACGTTGGATAAGATCGATATTTTAGGACCATTCTTATCAAAATCTTGTAACATATACTTTCAGCAAGTGATTACATCATTAATCTAAACTTAAAAATCCAATTAGGGTGGAGAGGAATACAGAATTACCCAATTATGTGTTAGACGCGGTTTGTCTTGATGTAGAGATGATGTATTGAACTCGTAATCTTGTATACGAGAGAAGGGGAAATGTTGGTATTGGTGATAATGTTCTGGCCTACTTGAGGAATTCGTATTTGTTTATTTTATGTGTGTGTGTATGTGTGCTTACTCATGAATTTCTAATTAGCGAATTTACCTAGCTACATTTATTTTAAAGAAACCAAACAATCGATTGTTTGTGTGGTTAATAATGGATACCATTAGATAATTTCGTTTATTTTAAAGCAGATTCAAATTGAATATACAGTTCATCCAACCTTTACGGGCTAGATGCCTTCACGATCATATCTTATTGTTTTGCGTCTTGTTTGACATTTTCATCATGTTAACTTACTTATAGTGTCATCAATACCGGCCGCTTTACGGATCAAGAGATCTAGTCTGAAAGAACTGTCAATAAGTACTTACTGTCAAAATGCGATGGAGTAAATTTCACCTCTCTACATGTCGTAAATTTAAAGGGAGGACATGGGAATGGAGTAATAAAGAGAGGGAGAGAATCTTAACATAACTATTTACATAAGCAGTAACGATTTTTTTTTTCTAAGAAGGCAAACTATTCTGGAGACTGAAAAAACAGCCACTGGGTGAAAAATATCGCAATGGGCTTTTTTATATTATTTATTCCCCTATCACACTTTGTGCACGACATTAATATATAAATCAGTGTGTGACTTTGCCAAATTAATTTGACCACACTGTATTCATTTTACAAAATCATATCCATCGAATGATCACATACATCAGTATGTTTTCATGTACCGATTATCTTTAGTCTCTATTGCCATAATGCTCATATTTTTATTGCTCATAATTATCCCATATGGAAAATCGAGACAATTTAATCAAACAAGACACGGTTGACTCCCGTCACTCAATCCAGAAATATTTATCAAGGCATAAAAACAAGCCTTTTGGCCTTGTACACCCAGTACAAACCAGTCCATTCTTTTTTTTTTCTTTCTTTTTTTTAACGAACTGGAGCTCTACTAGCACGAATGTTTCTTACGTAAGACAGATTGGGTAACATCGAAACTCTTCACATTTATGAAGGTAGCCATGAGTATAAAATTAGCATTATTATACTCAAAACCATTTTGCCCCGTCCCCGTCCGATAAAGCATTATCGGATCTACCGAGTGAGTCAAAAAAAACTTTACACTTTTCGAATTGTGCCAGAATGGGAGTAAAATCAAAACAACAAAAAGCTAGAAAAAAGCAACTTCATCCTGATTAAAATAGCATAACTTTTTAACGAAAATGTCTTCCGCTTAATAACTTGGCAGGGTTGTTGTTACACATATTGACTACATTTTGTATTCACTCGGTTTTTCCCTAATCCAGCCTCTGCCCGGGGTAAAAAACCAGCTTGGACCCGAAAAAGCCCAATGTTCTGGAAAACCCTTGGCCTAACACCAACCCACCCTTAAATCCAATCATTGTTTCTCTCAAAATATATTCAACTGAATCAATTTCCATTACAGCTTATGTATAGAAATTGCAATATTCATTTCAAAAACGATTCCAATATCACAATGTAATTGTAAGCGCTATATCGAACGCCTTATGTGAAGCGCATACAAAATGATCAGTGAGTATCAACACTATTATGCATCGTTTCCAATGATATATATATATATGCAAAACTCTCTTCTGGTCTTTGGAAACACAATGTATTGCTTTCATTACCCAATGGTATAACGCAAAATAAACGTACCAGATATATCTTTTTATCCATATACGCCCCTAGCAATAATGCTAGAGTTTCATGAAGACCAGTGCCAATCATTATCAAAGCGATTACATTTTATATCATAGTATCTCGTTAATACATTCAACTGCCATCCCACAATTACAGTGCATATTTCCACTCCTGAGAGAATCAAAAACTGGTCTGCGAATAGACCCATAATCAACACATTAGTTAGCTTCCGCATGCTACGAAATATTAATTGTAGCACCTTGGCAAGGTAACTCTTTGAAGCTAAATTATCTGTACTCAAAGAACATAATTACATGCTATACCAAATACCAAACCCACGACCTCAGCATGGTTAAATAATTCAACTACAACACCTCCTGCACCCAACTCTCCAATGCGAACGTCAAATATTTCGCGGACATCCACTACTTCACATCAAACCTTTATTTCTGTATGTGCATATATAGCCACTAATCACTTCTTGCTTTAACCATCATACAAGCAAACTCATTTAACTCTTTGTGTGCCATGAGCGCAGAATTGCACGTACGTAGGGGTGCCGTGAGCGCAATTTTGCACAATATTACACAAGTCAATTAGACATTCATATTACCACTCGTAGCGGGCAGCAATTATTCGCGCTCTGTATTGTTTGCATTGTATACGAGTCACGCTTTAAGATAAACTACTTTTTGTCATACTGTTACATTTGAAATAACAGCGTATTTATCGTTTTTGGTTTTGTTTTTGTTTTTATGTATTTTTTTTTGCTCTTGTTATAAGTCCTCATATACTTGTGTACATTTGGCATAACAGTAAACTGTACTTGTATACATACACTGTGGAAAAAAAATCAATAAAGTTCTTCGTTTCAAAGGCTGATTTTATGGCAACAAAAGAAGAAGGAGATCCCTCTTATATTCCCTTTCACTTCCCGATAAGCTGGATACCGACAATGACCAGGACCAGTTTAGTTTCAATGAGGAGATCACCCCCATTGTCAAGGGTAGATGACCAGGGAGGAAGATTTCTATGGGGGAGATTACCCCATTGTCAAGAGTGGCCTACAGGGCTAGGGCTGGGGAGGGGGGATTCAATGGGAGGGATTACCCCTTTGTCAAGAGTGGCTGAGAGGGACACTTTGATCTTTCTTTTTCTTTGAACTTTTTTTTTTTTTTAAATAAACTATAACCCTAGTATTTTATTGTTATTATGAGAGTATGATATACCAAAAGAAAGCTTAAAAGTTCACCTTGCTAATGTATTTGGTTTGGAAGTATGTCTTCATTGGTAAATAAGACATTTTGGAGGAATTAAAAGTTGTCATAAATATAACAAATGAAACAATATATATTTATGATTATTATAGAAATGATAATAATAAATGCCATGAGTGTGGCATCATCAAAACGGAAATTTTATACTCTACAACTTTGCTACACAATATTTTTTGTTAGGTTCAAGCAGTAAAAAGTTATAGCAAGTTGATTCAGCACACTCTATAAAGATTGGCCTTAAATGCGTGTCTCTGAAATAATGTGGCACAGGCCGGTTTTTCAAGTGGCGCATAAAGAGTTAAGGTTGGAGATAATGGGGAGGAGGTGGGCAAACTTTTCACTCAAACATATAATCGTCCTATCACAAGCAAACCACGACGAACAATTATGCATTATCAGCCGCTGTTTGTAAGCGTTGCAGAAATAAACGCGAACATTCCAATCCGCATATGACCACCTGTTTACGCGGAAGCGTCAACAATGTTATACAATACCCGTGTATTTTACATTCCGGGCGCGCCAACGCGTTAGATTTACATTTCACGTGGAGTAGAATCAATTCTACTCCACGTGAAATGTAAATCTAACGTATGGCATTAAATCTTAACGTAAAGACACGTCCATTATTTGAGGAGGGGAAACGCAACATTGCATTAATGAGTTAAGTGGAAATACAGCTGAGCGGCGCAGAAAATTATACGGCTCTACATTAATGTCAACTCAACTCGCGCTGACAACGGGAAACGAACAGTTGACAACTGCATGCAATTATTACTTAGCGTACAAAAACTCGCCTAAGAAAACTTCCCTGTGGTGGAATGGTATTGTCCGTCGATCTGTTTGAGCAAATTACTCGTGGACATGAAAGAAATAATTGCACTTTTCTCATAGTTTTCGTAGGTAGATGCTTCAGACCAGATTGGGAAAAAAGACATTCTGTCAAGCCTATAACACGATTGTGCTGAAGTTGTAATCAGAATCATTATTTCACATAGATTGATGTTCCAAACGATTATTGATATAAATAGTGATCTTGTCACTTCTTGCGAAGACGCCGTCCACATGCGATATGCATGTGATATTCGGAAATATTGACCCATCGAGTAAAGATTCTTTTGTGATAATGTTCAAAGTGACAGGACTTTTTCTTAACCAATCGAAATGAATGTACAATCTTTGGAAAGCTGAGAATTCAAGGTTTTCAAAACTGCTCGAACAGTAAGCTGTAATATAATTATGCGTCATCCAGGAAGATGACTATGCAGTGTATGAGCCATTTTGAGAGCAAAATTGGCCATATTGTACTGGAATTTGATCTGACATGGCTTTCGACTTGACACAAGTGACAGAACTTTTTCTTTTCTTTCCAATTTGTTATTCCTGTTATTAAAAAATTCAGAATCTTAGCTTACTTAATCAGAGCGAATCAGAGAAAACAAAGTGAAAAAACTGTGCAAAATACGAAATGTCTATGGCCGCGTTCGCTTTGCGTAGAGTGACAGCGCCCTCTTTCCCTTAAGTTTACAATTAAAATTAATATGCAATAGAACTGGGTCAACCATGAATGCGTACATTACATTCCTGGTGCCCCATTTCAACATGTAAACATGTTGATCAATCCAAGTTTTATCAGCCATTTAATAAACCATTTTAAATCGTCTTTGACTCTTTAAATTTTATTATTCCAGGCTGACAAAATAACAAACACAGTATTTGCGGTGATGTCGTGGCCTTATTGAAACTTTGTGATGGACGCTTAATTGCCTATTATCATTTGAGGTGTCAGAACAAAATATCACATATATATATATATATATATATATATATATAACATTATGAACAGATATCAGCCTCCCCGCCTATGCAATCGAGTAAGGCCTAAACGTATATCATTCAATTTCATCGTAAACAGATAACAGCCTCCCCGCCTATGCAATCGAGTAAGGCCTAAACGTATATCATTCAATTTCATTTCATGTATGTGTTATTGCCAAACAGGATAATTTATTTACGTTAAAATTATACCATCCCCGCCTATGAAATCGAGTGAGACATAAAACCATGTTACCAGCCTGCCCGCCTCTGAAATCGAGTCAGGCCAAAACGTAGTATTAGCATATTATACCGTCTCCCCGCTTCTGAAATCAAGTGAGACATAAATCTATAATATACCGACCTCCCCGCCTCTGAAATCGAGTGAGGCCTAAACATAGTATACCATGCAATAACACAGAACAGATATAACACATTACATCAAATCATCATAAACCCATATACCAGCCTCGCCGCCTGTAAGATCAGGTGAGGCGTAAGATAAAAACGTAACACCCTAATTTACTTCCGGTTTATAGAGTTTGAGAATTAATATGTAGGTACAACTAGGTCCGCCCGCATTCAAATCGAATTGGGCCGGAAACCTATAAATTGACATGCGAACAAATTCAACTAAATATATATGGCACTCCCTCGCCTGTAAAAATCGAGTGGGGTCAAAATTATCAAATGATATCAGATAGATATTTGGTGGCCTAATTTAACAAATTACCGCCAAATGAGCATATATTTATATATGATCGGCCGCCAAATAACTAATTCACCACTTTCGTTCATATAAATAGAAATAAACAATCAAATCAAGTGATATCAGTCATGTCAGTTGATATTATTTTACTAAATGATAAAGTTCATTTGCACATGCAACGTGACAGGTCTAAATCGAATTATATATCTGTTCATTAACTCTTTATGTGCCGGATGCATGATACGTATAGTCAGGCAGCCTGCTCGGTTCTGGTTAGCTAGTAAAGTATTGGAGTATATGGGGAGGAATCCCACATTTACTAAACCCAACGTCTGGCAGTGCATCTCTGCTGCATAAGGTCCCTACAGCCGGGGCGTCCAAAATGAGTGCCCATTTTACAATTTTTTTTATTTCTACTAAAAATAGGAAAAGTCATTTTCTAAACACACTTAATTTGATGTCAAAATAAAGAGTATTAAATTGTCTTAACGCTTGTGCTATTTTGAAATCATACTGGAAATCGAAACAGTGAGAGTTTTAATGAAGAAATTTTTTTCTCACTTTTTTACGAAAAATATTTTTCGCCCCTTTTTTCAATAATTTTTAATAAATGTTGTATAAAACATTTGATGTTTGTACTTTCTTAAAAACTCAACCTACGTGCATAGTGAATGATGCTGTAAAAAGAAGGGAGTTATATCTTATTTTTGCCGAATAAGAATTAATGATTACATAAAGTCCAGGAAACGCAATATAGGACAAAAATCAACAATTTCGCCCCGTATCGAAGAAGAATCCCATACCCGTACAGTGTAATAGGAAAAGGAGCCATAACATGCGATAGGGCTTTTAGCAGACAAAACAAGTATCGAAATGTTTCGCATTTTTGGCACTTTTTGTTGCTAACTTGCACAGCCATCACATACAATATGCCTTTTCATAATACACGTGTTGGCGGGTATATGTTATTCTCAGTCACGGGCAAATGTCGAATTTTTGTCTATATTGCGTTCCTGACTTTATCTAATATAAATTCTTTATCTGATAGATATAAGCTCCCTTTCTTTTATACAAGCATCATTCACATGCACGTAGTGAGTTTTTAGAAAGGTTACAAACATCAATGTTTATAACAACTATTTATTAAAAATATTGAAAAAGGGAAAAAGAATATTTTTGTAAAAAAAGTAGAAAAAAACATTTCTTCATATTAAAAACTCTCACTGTTTTCGATTTCAGTATGATTTCAAAATAGCAACAAGCGTTAAGACAATTATACTCTTTATTTTGACATCAAATTAAGTGTGTTTAGAAAATGACTTTCCTATTTTTATAAAAAATATTTTTTTTGTAAAATGGGCACTCATTTTGGACGCCCCGGCTTGTAAGGCGACGCTATGCAGCAGAGTGCACTGCCAGACTTTGGGTTTAGTAAATGTGGATTCCTTCCCATATATTCCAATACTTACTACTGTACCTCGTTCTTAGCTAACCAGAACCGAGCTGGCTGCCTGACTAGTAGCCTACTGCTCGGTGCAATCTCATGCTTGCTCGACTATTGACTGCTTAATCCATGCTTTGTTTCCTACCCTCCCCTGCTTCGTACATGATTGCGCACATTCGGAATACGTTGATTGATTACGCCGATTCTATTTGTCTGCGCACTGCACACTCACAGGTTAATCCGCTTTATTCTTGCGTGGCACATCCGCTTTTAATTGGGCATTTCTCTTTACATAGTTTACATTAAACTTTTTGTGAGAATTCAATGTGTTTGTCAACATTTGATAGGAACCTAGTGCACAAACAATCGCACACAAATAAAAACCAATTCATGCCCTGAACAATGCAGTTAGATAATTGCCCTCTTATTTTAAAAACAAATTGTGTGACTTAGAGACAATAAGAATGCACATATTTATTACAACATTGTTTGTCGATTTTTTTTTTTTTTTTTAAAGTTAGAGCCGCTAGATGATTTTCATCTTGGTATACAAACATGCTTTTTTAAAATGTTTTAATGTCATAGGTTTCGATGATCGGGGACATGGGCTGATCCTGTACACTAATCACGATCTCTGAACATATTTTGTGTTTTGTAACTATTTTTTTGTTTGAAGAGGAGGGTTCATTTTTTAATTTGCCCAAAACATTGCCAGGAATGTCAAAGTTTAATTTCAAGTTTGATATCTACCAACAAACACAACAGAGGGAGAAGAAGAAAAACAAAAAAAAAAAATAATAAAAAAAATAAATAAATACAGATAAACAATCCGACGTATTTAAAGGCCCATCCTCTTTCGTTCATACTTTAAAACTGTTCTATAACATATTCACTTTATACTTTTAACACATTATGTAAGTTCAAGGAGGTAACGACGGACTAATGCATTTCGCAAGCGCAGCCTGAAGCTTGAAAAGATTATTTATCATTACACACATTTTCTATCTGGGAACTACGGCGAGACACCTATTTTTTAGTCTTCTTTTTATTTCGCTGATACAAGAAAAGGTTAAATCCTAGAGGGATTAAGCGCTAGTGAAAGCTTTCTGTAATAATGCGTATAAATTTCAAGACGGACACATGAGCAGCATCGATGCACCAGGAATGAGTGTGAGCCTGTGCCCACCATATTCAAAAACCACAGCTAGAATGCATTCAAATGATTGTCGAGACTGTAACAAAATAATCGTTTCAAGAAGTACAATATATGAGAAAACAAATGAGGGAAGACTTCTTCGTTGATAACTAATTTTTACACGTGTTATTACGATGTAAGTAAAACAAACTTACATAAATCTAAACCTTCTGTGGTATATAGGTCAGCCACGTTTGGACAGTTACAAAATCTACATTTTGGCCAGATATTAAATACGAAAGTACTCACACACTCCCGATTGGGTTCTTAGTTGCTATTATGTCGAGCTAAAAGAGGACATAACACCGAAAAACATGTAAACACTGATTAACTACAGCTTATTAATGAAACATTTTGTAAAACTACCACGTATAAGGTATTCGGATACACTATGGGGTAGATTGTTACGTATGTTACATACTGTGTAAGTTCGAGGGGAACATGTGAATCTCTATACTATACTTTTGTTATACAACTTCCAGTTTTTCGAGATCGTTAACATAATCAAGTTAAGCTCTAGAAAGACTAAAAGAATAATAGCAAAATAATAAAATTAACACATGAAAATTGAAACAAAATTAACTTACATGGTAATGTAAATTGGTGTTGTACATTACATGCGCTAGGTGTTGAACAACGTACCCCATTGGTGATTACACTAAATCAACTAGACAATATTACCATGCAAATACAGGCAGCTCAGTAATGTCGGTTAATAGAACATGTACATTATATTCACATAAGTACCAACATACATAATGTCCTTACAGTGTAAGACTAATTGAAATATTATATTGATCAGAAAATTCATCAACTGATAAAAATGTTTTTGTTGATTTACTTTTAAAAAGCCAATCGAAGAAATCCTTTACGATTCGCAGTTCATCACAGCTATGAGCCATGTACTAGGCCAGTTAGCACGAACTGCTTCTAGGTATCCAACTACACTACTACGAGAACTGTAACACTTTGCCGGTGTAACTTCCTACCCGGGTCTCCCTCATTAGCTGTTTGATGGTCCTTTTGACGATAAAAACGTGACCTCATTTCGTGAATCTCCACCATGTTGACTTCAAAAATATTTGAATGAGTATTTATACATGCACTTGCGTAAAACAAAATATTTGTTTTCTTATGATGTTTAATTTCAGTTTGATAATATATTCAGATCTTAGCGTATGACTGCAACTTATATACACAGACGAGTAACGCATTGGAAATATTGGATTAACAATAATAGTAGCACCACAAACAAATCAACAACGTTTAGCCATCATGTTCGATTATTGCGCATGGGAAATATAATAGATCAACCCTGACATTTCCCACTATTGTACTTGACTCTCGGTAATGTCAGCAGCTTCAGTTCCGTTCTGATCGTCCATCCAATGACAATCCTTCAACAAAAATAATCCATAGTGTCTGCGGTCAGTTCAAAATTGTTAAATGATTTTGTTCATCTTTCCTCCGTTAGAGGAGCGGCAGAGTATTGCCCTGATTTCATTCCTGCCTGATACAGTGATCTTCAATTTGTAGAAACATTCCCTTGCATCAAATTGCGTATATCGAATGTGGAAAATAAAAGCAGAGTCGGAAAAGTACACGAATGTTACTTCACCATGTGTCGGCAACATAGAGCAGAGTTTCGAGAATCACGTACTGCAAACTATTGCTGAAAAGGTACGAGGTTATCTCTGTGGATTGAGCAACTTTTCAAACGAAGATAAATAATATTTGGGTCGGAATAGGCCTACAGTTATTCTTAAGCAGGATTATACAAATTAAAAACATATTCTCCGTTTCATGATAAAAAAACCTGTGGGTAGTTAATTATAAACTTCACTTTGCTCCAAATCACATTCACAAACCGATTTACAAAACAACAATGATGATTAGACCGAACCGGTTACTTATGTACTTGAATAAGACCAAAAGAATCATCAATCGTCCCATAACCCAAATGCCGACTCCCACCCCTATGTCTACTCGGGTCACCGTGATGCATGTCAGTATCTTCCTATGTCAGCAGAGGCCTTCATGAATAACTTAACATCCTTTGGTTCCAATAAAAAAAAATTCCCCCCCCGAAATCCCTTGTTTTGAGGAAGTATATTAACGGCTCGCAATACGATAAGAGGCGAAATGATTCTTCCGACGTTCAGACGTGATTGAAGAATCGTTTGAGGTGGGGTGGGAAAAGAGATGAAAGAATATGCAGTCGTAATAGCCCCGACCTTCTTAACGGAAGGGGAGGGGACAGGGATTTTTTTTTTCGGGGATATGAGGAACACTTCTTGTTCAACGTCCGTAAATGAATAAAGACCGTGTAGTTATAAAAAATATAATTGATTATACAACTAGATAAAGAAAATAAATAAATAATAAACAATAAATAAAGAAAAAAAGGAACAAAACACTATTACTCTAAAACTTGAAATGCATGAATGCGCATTGAAACTTAACGTTTTGAGCAAACTATTATGCAACGTCGTATCCAGTTGCATATTTGTAATGAAGACAAATAGTGATTATCCCATTTAAATTAGGTTCTGAAACACACTACACATTACTTATTCTATTTAACACAATGGGTCTTGCCTTAACATAACAGATATGGATAACAACGACACAAACAAATAATACCAAATGTATGCACAAAGAATACATAAATAACACCGCATAACAATCGATTTGCCCAACCGCATTCGGGATCCGACTCCCTCTCTAGGGAACCTCGGGCCCTCATTCTGAACTAAACCCCGGTTTATTTTAAGCGGTTTAGGAATTACAGCACGCACTATAAGAGAGTCAGTGGCCCATTATCTACTAAAAAATAAATTGTAATCGTAGCACAAATCTTGTACAGCTCTATGTGTATCCGCATCAGACAAAGACGAAGTTCAACGCACAATAGATTTACGAACTGCGACGCATACAAACTCAGTCCTCAAGCAGAAAGGCCCAAGAGTCTAAAATCAATCGAGGCAAAAACTAGCCTGTTGAAGTGAAACTGATCCCCTGACAAGTTTGCGCGGTACTGTAAAAAAATATCCAAGGGTAGCTTGCAATCAAATGGCTCTTCGAGTTTTTTGTGAAAGGCAAGTCATGTGTCTCTTGTCTGTAAACGAAGAATAAAGGTTATCCACTCGCTTTAATTTCATTTCATTTTATATGACATTTATTTCACGATTCAAAGAAAGAGCGAAATTCCCGAGAAGCAACAGCTTGTATTGGGTTCGCTTCAACAGAAGTGCATTATTCAATTGATCATAAGCATGTATAGTCAAAACCTGAAATTGTACACTTTTTGACAGTCAAGGTTCCTTGAAATTTGAAATGACATCCCCCGCGAAAAAAGAAAAACAATAAAAAACACGATGCGAAACTAATTCCGTCATTTATTTGAAGGAAGAACATTTTTTGCTGTTTCGGCCGAACATTCCATGCGCGTGTTGGCCCTACTAAAACCTAAGTACAGTCGTCGCTCGCTGGGTTTAAGTCCTGCAATAGTTAGTATGCTTGGGAATAGAGTTTGTCCATTGTCTCTTTTTGCGGATAAGGCTGGACTGGGGTTGACTTCAAAACGCTGTCCCAAATAACGGACCAAAATCCCATCGATTTAATGCCTTTAAGAGTGTTAAGAAACCAAAAAGAAATCTTAAAACAGCATTGTAAATAATAATCGATATATACGGTGTTGGTTCCGGTTTATTGCCGCACCCTGTTTGGTGTCAGCAAGAGGGGATAGAACCACTGCGGCTGCCGGGCCCACAAAAAATGGCAAACAGAATTTTCGTCGCCTTTGCTCGGCAATAAATTGGAAACGCTTGAGCTTTTTTTTAAAGCCTTAAATTAACCTTGCACAATGACTTGCGTGACTTTTTTAAATATTGAAGTGTCCAGAGGTTGTGTTTGAAATTTGTACACCGATTGTTGTTCCGGATAGTTTTCGCAACCCTTTGGTGTACAAAAAGAACGGGATAGAAAACGCTGCGGCTGCCGGGACCACGAAAAAAAATGGCAAACAAATTTTTCGTTTCGCCTTGCTTCGGCAATAATTTGGCCTTGAGCTTTTTTTTAAAGCTTAATAACTTGCACAATGACCTGCGGTGACTTTTAAATATTGGTGACGAGTTGTGCTGACAAGAACGTCACGCACGATTGTGAATATAATTCAATCGATCGATGGCATATCACTTTCCGTGCAACAATCATTTGAAATTATATCACATTACAGATTATCTAAATTCCATACAAAATAGAACTGTTCTTTAAGATTTTCAAAGAGTGTTCTACTCTGAATTAAAGCTTACATATATAAAGCAAATAATGAACATACCGAATTGACATTATTAATTCATTCTGATAGATGGAACATTATCTGAGAGTCGAAATATTTTCGTGTCATTAACCAATAAACTGAAATTGGCAGCCTTTGAAAATGATGAGCAACCGGATACATTAGCTAATCTAAACTATAATAATCAAATAAAAATTCAACAGACCGTGCCTAAATTGATCTAGATGTTAACAAGCAATGATTGATGCTGCACTTCTGTCTGACTATATTATGAGCTCACGATACTTACTAGAAATGCAAGTCATTGCAGATTCGCTGAGATACGCACCGATAACAAATGAATGTACATGAATCAATTTCTAAATACAACTTTGCTTATCTAAAATGTATCATGGCGTGATGACACTCTTCACTTTCTTCATTCGACATTTTCGAGGACGTTTACCCTGCATACTACTAACAACAGACCTGTGGGGTGTCCAAGACATACCGATTGATAAAGTTACGACTGATAATTCTCGGTAGCCTCATCAGGGACAGAATGCTCCAAAGTTGAGATGTTAATCCTAATGCCTAGCCCTTACCTCTACTCTAATCATGTTCAAATCCAATCCATGACTGTACTGTTAACAAATGAGACCAATGAGAAAAAAACGTACTTTTATCACGAAGTCCTTTGTGTTAGAAGGCACAGATTTCGAATGTAAACAAATTTATGGTGTTTGAAATGCAAACTGCAACTTACCTATTATCAACATTGTATTTCAAATGGTGAATGGAATCGATTAATTTCTCGAATGTTAGAGCAGTCAAGGCCAGTCATATTTGGATTAATTGCATCATTCTCAATCAAATTCATGTATATTAATTTTATTCCTATACATTATTTCCGTCAAAATAGGAAAGAAAACAAGATTGGTTAAACGTTTAATTAAATGTTAATTTGGCTCAAAAATTCGTGTACAATCCATCAATAAGCAGTTTATATATTTCCGAAATTAGACCGAAGCCATTTGGTCTAAATGATTGGTTGACTTCATTGAAGTAGTGTTAGGAAGATAGATAAAGATATCCTTAAACTGATAATGAGTAATCAAAGATATGGAAATGAATATGATAACAAGACTTTAATTTAATTCCATGTTATACAGGAAATTGTCATGAAAAGTAAAAATAGAAATAGAAGCTTGCCAATTCGTTTTGAACAAAATTGTTTACATAATCATGAATAAAAGAATCATCGATATTCACTGAAATGCGGTTATTCAAGTTCAATTCCCAATGTTATTCGAAGCCCGAAAGACGGTAATTGCATTTAGACACGGTCTACTAAGATACAGCAACAATAATGTAACCAGACAACGATGCTAATTTGACAGACGAGACGAATACGACATTATGGATACTAGTATTGAAAACAAAAAACTTTATTAAAATTTCATTCACTGACTCGTGTCGGTTTCAATGCGAGGAGTTGGTATTGTAAATTCTAATTAAAAAATAAAAAAAAATAATTCATATAATAAAATTTTAATTAATATATTTTACAAATTTCCAATTTAATTAAAAACAAAAAAAAATTAAATAATTAAAATTTAAAATAAATCCATTTAAACAAGAAAAATATTAATTTAAAAATTCCTAAAAAAAATATAAAAAAAAAAATTAAAAAATTCCTGAACATTAATAATATAATAAATAAATAATTAAAAAAAAAATTAAAAAATTAAAATTATTTAAATTTAAAATCATAAAAATATATAAAAAAATAATTAAATAATTTTAAAAATTTAAATTAATAAAAAATAATTAATAATATATTTTAAAAAATAAGAAAATTAATTGATATAAATTCAATTTAAATATTAAACAAAAAAAAAAAAAAAAATTTTAAATAATTAAAATCAATACAAAAAAAAATATAAATACAAAATCCCTTTTTAAAAAATTAAAAAATTATAATTAATTTTTATTTATCTATTAAATTAAAAATAAATCCATCAATAGAAACAAATGATTAAAAAAAAATAAAAAAAAATCCTAACAATAAAATTAATAAAAAAAATAAATTATATATAATAAAAATTAATTAAAAATAAAAAAAAAAAAAATTATAATAAAAAAAGAAAATTAAATAAAATATTATTAATTATTACAAAATAAAATAATTAAAAAATTAATATAACCGAAAAATCAAAAAAAAAAATTAAAATCAAATTTATAATTTTAAAATATTTACAAATATTATTTAAAAATATATATCAAAAAATTAATAAATTCAAAATTAAATTATTTCAATAAAAAATAAAAAATTAAAAATATTCATTTTATATTCCAATTAAAATTAAAAATAAACCAAATTAAACAACCAAAAACAATAATAAATAATATATAAAAATCATTTTTTAATTAACTAAATAAAAAACCAAAATATATAAATAAAATTAAAAAATTATAATGATCATTATTAAAAATTAAAAAATAAATAAAATAACAAAAACCCCCCAAATATATAAAAAAAAAGCAAAAAAATTATTAATATAAATCATATATTTATTTATAAAATTTAATAATTTTAATATATTAAAATAAAAAAAAAATAATAATAATTACAAAATTATTTAAAATCCAAAAATAACAAGAAAAAAAAAAAAAAAAATAATTAATAGAAATAATTAAATTTCTTGATCATCAAAAAAATAAAAAAATTTTAAAATAATCAAAATAATAAAAAAAAATAATATCAATATATATTTAATTATATAAATCAATATAAAAAAATCAATAATGAAATAAAATATAAAAAAATCAAATTTAAATTAATTCAAAAATTTTATTCAAATTAAAAAAATATAAAAAAAAAATTAAGAATTTCCTTAAAAAAAAATAACTAATTAAGATGATGATAAAATTATGACGATTGAATAATGAAATAATAATCATGATGAATTGAATTGCATTCTGTAGCCTATCGCCTAATAGTGAAACATTTCTTTAATGTAATTTTTACAATTAAATATTGAGAAAAGAATAGCAGCCCATAGCCCGCAACGTTGTCATCTCTTTGACGAACCGAATTAATTTGTAAACCCTTGTCCTCGAAGAAAATTAGAAATATTGTTTGTCAAAATCGTCGATCGCAAAATTTGTCCGCAAAGTAAGAACTCTAAACCAATGCGAGAAAACATCCATGGTACCAGGCGTTTAAGGTTAAAAAAATAATAATGAAAATAATATGAGATATATGACTGAATCTTTGTATTTCCACCATTACGGTGAATGCACACGCACATCTTAAGCTGTCCTGATGTGTTTTGTTGGGCGAATATTTAATCAGAGAAGGATCGATAAGGTCGTCGATAAAGAAACTCGTAGAAGTTACGCTGAACCAGCCATTATAATTATCAACAAGAGTCAAGAGAAATGCACCTCAACATTATGTCCTGAAATATGGCCCTCGTAACATCTTATTAATATTGTACATACTGATTTAATGTAGTATAATTTTGCAAAGTTAACATACAGTCTGGTAAAAAAATGGTAACAGTCGAGAAAAAATATTTACGTATGAAGATCTTCTCAAATGATGTGAATTTAGTACCTAACTTAAGCCAAAGGATTCCTCCGCTGATGCATTTTGTTTGAAATGCTTTCGTAAAAACAAAAGTATTCTAAAATTTTGTGCGGTAACTGACTAACTGAAATTACACACCATCTATTGACTTTTAGTGCGCTGATTATAGTGGAAACACTAGAGAAAGCATCGCAAAGTACTTTTTTTTTAAAATTATAGAAAACAGTCACTACACCACCATAGATTTTTAATGTAACAGAAGAAAGCTGATTCCTACTTAGGAAACACCAAACACTATAGAATGTTAATTTCATAATTCCAAAAAATCGTTTCCCAAACGTACATTCATTTGACACATACTG
>CALNVZ010003433.1:40569478-40643682 GCA_940671915.1 Paracentrotus lividus
CATTAAATTACTTTATTAATTGATATACATTGTCTAATATATAAAGAAGAATGCTGTATGAAGGTATTCGTGTCATGAAAATCATTTATTCTGGTTTTATTAGCTCGTTATCATTATTGACTAAGCCACTTTGCACGTTGGATAAGATCAGATACTTTTAGGACCATTCTTATCAAAATCTTGTAACACTATACTTTTCAGCAAGTGATTACATCATTAATCTAACTTAAAAAATCCAATTAGGGTGGTGAGAGAATACAGAATTACCCAATTATGTGTTAGACGCCGGTTTGTCTTGACTTGTAGAGATGATGTATTGAAGCATGTCGATAATTCGTTATACGAGGAGAGAAGGGGAAATGTTGGTATTGTGAGATAATGTTCTGGCCTACTTGAGATTTCGTATTTGTTTATTTTATGTGTGTGTGTTTATGTGTGCCTTACTCTATGAATTTCTAATTAGCGAATTTACCAGCTACATTTTTATTTTAAAGAAACCAAACAATCGATTGTTGTGTGTGGTTAATAATGGGAATCCATTAGATAATCGTTTTTATTTAAGCAGATTCAAATTGATATACAGTTCATCCAACCTTTACGGGCTAGATGCCTTCACGATCATATCTTATGTTTTGCGTCTTGTTGACATTTTCATCATGTTAACTTACTTATAGTGTCATTCAATACCGGCCGCTTTACGGATCAAGAGATCTCAGTCGAAAGAACTGTCAATAAGTACTTACTGTCAAAATGCGATGGAAGTAAATTTCACCCTCTCATACATGTCGTAAATTTAAAGGAGAGGACATGGAATGGAAGTAATAAAGAGAGGGAGAGATCTTACATAACTATTACAATAAGCAGTAACGATTTTTTTCTAAGAAGGCAAACTATCTTCTGGAGACTGAAAAAAAACAGCCACTGGGGTGAAAATATCGCAATGGGTCTTTTATATTATTTATTCCCCTATCACACTTTGTGCACGACATTAATATATAAATCAGTGTGTGACTTTGCCAATTAATTGACCCACACTGTATTCATTTACAAAATCATATCCATCGAATGATCAATACATCAGTATGTTTTCATGTACCGATATCTTTAGTCTCATTGCATAATGCTCATATTTTTTATTGCTCATAATTATCCCATATGGAAAATCGAGACAATTTAATCAAACAAGACACGGTTGACTCCCGTCACTCAATCCAGAATATTTATCAAGCAAAAAACAAGCCTTTGTGCCTTGTACACCCAGTACAAACCAGTCCATTCTTTTTTTTTTTTTCTTTTTTTTAACGAACTGGAGCTCTACTAGCACGAATGTTTCTTACGTAAGCACAGTTGGGGTAACATCGAAACTCTTCACATTATGAAGGTAGCAGCATGAGTATAAAATTAGCATTATTATACTCAAAACCATTTTGCCCCGTCCCGTCCGATAAAGCCATTATCGGATCTATTTCCCTATCCCTCTGCCCGGGGTAAAAAAACCAGCTTGGACCCGAAAAAGCCAAAGTTCTGGAAAAACCCTTTGGCCCTAACACAACACCCACCCTAAATCCAATCATTGTTTTCTCTCAAATATATTCAACTGAATCAATTTCCATTACAGTTATGTATAGAAATTGCAATATTCATTTCAAAAACGATTCCATATCACAATGTAATGTAAGCGCTATATCGAACGCCTTATGTGAAGCGCATACAAAATGATCAGATGAGTATCAACACTATTATGCATCGTTTCCTATGATAATAATAACCCGTGTGTCTTAAAAAAAAAACGTAACAACTTTAAATGGTTGCCAAATTGAGCATATATTAATTTTATGAAAATGTCGATATGTTATTGAAAGCTAAAGGACCAACCTTTCATATGATATGAAAAAATGAAGAAAAAAAATTCATGGGCTTCGCTGAACAGTGTTCACTTAGTTAGAGGTATGAAAATGAGCCTCGCAGGATTTTCCTTCCAATTTTGGACAGGTAGAATTACTTTAGCTTAACAAAATAGGTCGACATGATGATATTCATGATCGTGAGATCAAAAGGATATTTTGAATCAAAAGGATATTTTGAATACCTGAATACCATTCCTTTTTCTGTGTTATTCATTCAATCCCGAAACACCACCGCCCACCCCCCCCCCTCCACACACGAACACTTCCACTCCCATCTTTAATGTATCATGAATCTCGGTAGCATCTTTTTTTAAAGATTTAACTTGTTTTTTGTTCATGTCTTGCCCTAATGTGTGTTGTTCTGTGGTGTGTGTGATGTGTGTATGTGTTGTGCGCGTATATGTGTTGTGTATCGTGCGGGCGTATGGTGTTGTGGTTTTGTGTGGTTTGTGATAATTGGTTTGAGCAAGTGCTTGATGGAATTAATGTTCAGTGATTCCATCGATTGTTCATGATCAAAATGGTGACTGGTTAAAAAATTGCATTATTAATGGAAATGATCCCCCAAACTTTGGATAGAAAATTTGATAGAAAAGCAGGAGTAGGTGACCAAGATGGAGAAGCTGTGTTTTTGTGTGTGTGTGAATGTACGCTGTGTGTGTGTGTGTGTGTGTGTGTGTGTGTGTGTGTGGAGGGGGGACAGTGGGTTGCGTAATGTCAATCATGATTTGGAATTATGTTCAATTTTAGCCAATTCACATTCGTTCCTTCTGAATACCGTTCTACAATCTACCAGATTCAAAATGATGCTTATAGATGGGATGGAAGTGTGTGTGTGTGGACGGTGGGTGGGCTGGTTTGTGTTCGAAGAATTTTATACACATAAAAAGGAGTGGATTCAAGGTATTCAAAATTATCCTATCTCTTATTCATTTTATACTTTATTTTTATCTCTGATCTTTTGAATATCCGAAGACTTGATAAATTTTTCCATGTCTCTTATGTAAGGTAATATATTCTGCGTGCTGCATGCATACTATTCTAAGTGGAACACTGTTATTCGAAGCATGATTTTTATTCAATTTCATATGCATATGAAGGTTGGTTCCTTTAAGCTTTCACTACATATCGACATTTTTCAAAATTTATATATGGCTCAATTGGCAACCACTTTTCAAAAGTGTTACGTTTTTTTTTTGAGACACACGGTAATACTGCAAAAACTCTCTTCTGGTCTTTGGAAACACAATGTATTGCTTTCATTACCCAATGGGTATAACGCAAAATAAACGTACCAGATATCTCTTTTTATCCATATACGCCCCCTTAGCAATAATGCTTAGAGTTTCATTGAAGACCAGTGCCAATCATTATCAAAGCGACTACATTTTATATCATAGTATCCCGTTAATACATTCAACTGCCATCCCACAATTACAGTGCATATTTCCATCCTGTAGAGAATCAAAAACTGGTCTGCGAATAGATCCATAATCAACACATTAGTTAGCTTCCGCATGCTAGCGAAATATTAATTGTAGCACCTTGGGCAAGGTAACACTTTGAAGCTAAATTATCTGTACTCAAAGAACATAATTACATGCTTATAACCAAAATACCAAACCCACGACCTCAGCATGGTGAAATAATTCTAACTACAACACCTCCTGACACCCAACTCTCCAATGCCAACGTCAAATATTTCGCGGGACATCCGCTACTTTCACATCAATCCTTTATTTCTGATATGTGCATTTAATAGCCATTAATCACCTCATGCGATAACAACAAACTCATTTAAGGTTTGAGATAATGGGCGAGGAGGTGGGCAAACTTTTCACTCAACATATAATCGTCCTATCACAAGAAAACCACGACGAACAAATTACGCATTACCAGCCGCTGTTTGTAAGCGTTGCAGAAATAAACGCGCAACATTCCAATCCGCATGATGACCACCTGTTTACGCGGAAGCGTCAACAATGTTATACAATACCGTGTATTTTACATTCCGGGGCGCGCCAACGCGTTAGATTTACATTTCACGTGGAGTAGAATGATTGAACGCTACGGTTCATATCAATTCTACTCCACGTGAAATGTAAATCTAACGTATGGCATTAAAACTCTAACGTAAAGACACGTCCATTATTTGAGGAGGGGAAACGCAACATTGCATTAATGAGTTAAGTGGAAATACAGCTGAGCGGCGCAGAAAATTAATGTCAAATCAACTCGCGCTGACAACGGGAAGCGAACAGTTGACAACTGCATGCAATTATTACTTAGCGTACAAAAACTTGCCTAAGAAAACTTCCCTGTGGTGGAATGGTATTGTCCGTCGATCTGTTTGAGCAAATTACTCGTGGACATGAAAGAAATAATTGCACTTTTCTCATAGTTTTCGTAGGTAGATGCTTCAGACCAGATTGGAAAAAAGACATTCTGTCAAGCCTAAAACACGATTGTGCTGAAGTTGTAATCAGAATCTTTATTTCACATAGATTGATGTTCCAAAAGATTATTGATATAAATAGTGATCTTGTCACTTCTTGCGAAGACGCCGTCCACATGCGATATGCATGTGATATTCGGAAATATTGACCCATCGAGTAAAGATTCTTTTGTGATAATGTTCAAAGTGACAGGACTTTTTCTTAACCAATCGAAATGAATGTACAATCTTTGGAAAGCTGAGAATTCAAGGTTTTCAAAACTGCTCGAACAGTAAGCTGTAATATAGTTATGCGGCATCCAGGAAGATGACTATGCAGTGTATGAGCTATTTTGAGAGCAAAATTGGCCATATTGTACTGGAATTTGATCTGACATGGCTTTCGACTTGACACAAGTGACAGAACTTTTTCTTTTCTTTCCAATTTGTTATTCCTGTTATTAAAAAATTCAGAATCTTAGCTTACTTAATCAGAGCGAATCAGAGAAAACAAAGTGAAAAAACTGTGCAAAATACGAAATGTCTATGGCTGCGTTCGCTTTGCGTAGAGTGACAGCGCCCTCTTTCCCTTAAGTTTACAACTAAAATTAATATGCAATAGAACTGGGTCAACCATAAATGCGTACATTACATTCCTGGCGCCCCATTTCAACATGTAAACATGTTGATCAATCCATGTTTTATCAGCCATTTAATAAACCATTTTAAATCGTCTTTGACTCTTTAAATTTTATTATTCCAGGCTGACAAAATAACAAACACAGTATTTGCGGTGATGTCGTGGCCTTATTGAAACTTTGTGATGGACGCTTAATTGCCAATTATCATTTGAGGTGTCAGAACAAAATATCACACACATATATATATATATATATATATATATATATATATATAACACATCATGAACAGATATCAGCCTCCCCGCCTATGCAATCGAGTAAGGCCTAAACGTATATCATTCAATTTCATTTCATGTTTGTGTTATTGCCCAACAGGATAATTTATTTACGTTAAAATTATACCATCCCCCCGCCTATGAAATCGAGTGAGACATAAAACCATGTTACCAGCCTGCCCGCCTCTGAAATCGAGTCAGGCCAAAACGTAGTATTAGCATATTATACCATCTCCCCGCTTCTGAAATCGAGTGAGACATAAATCTATAATATACCGACCTCCCCGCCTCTGAAATCGAGTGAGGCCTAAACATAGTATACCATGCAATAACACAGAACAGATATAACACATTTCATCAAATCATCATAAACCCATATACCAGCCTCGCCACCTGTAAGATCAGGTGAGGCGTAAGATAAAAACGTAACACCCTAATTTACTTCCGGCTTATAGAGTTTGAGAATTAATATGTAGGTACAACTAGGTCCGCCCGCATTCAAATCGAATTGGGCCGCAACCCTATAAATTGACATGCGAACAAATTCAACTAAATATATATGGCACCCCCTCGCCTGTAAAAATCGAGTGGGGTCAAAATTATCAGATGATATCAGATAGATATTTGGTGGCCTAATTTAACAAATTACCGCCAAATGAGCATATATTTATATATGATCGGCAGCCAAATAGCTAATTCGCCACTTTCGTTCTTATAAATAGAAATAAACAATCAAATCAAGTGATATCAGTCATGTCAGTTGATATTATTTTACTAAATGATAAAGTTCATTTGCACATGCAACGTGACAGGTCTAAATCGAATTATATATCTGTTCATTAACTCTTTATGTGCCGGATGCATGATACGTAGCCTACTGCTCGGTGCCAAACTCATGCTTGCTCGCCTATACTATTGACTGCTTAATCCATGCTTTGTTTCCTACCCTCCCCTGCTTCGTACATGATTGCGCACATTCGGAATACCGTTGATTGATTACGCCGATTCTATTGTTCTGCGCACTGCACACTCACAGGTTAATCCGCTTTATTCTGCGGTGGGCACATCCGGCTTTTAATTGGGCAATTTTCTCTTTACATAGTTTACATTAAACTTTTTGTGAGTAATTTAATGTGTTTGTCAACATTTTGATAGGAACCTAGTGCACAAACAATCGCACACAATAAAAACCAAATTCATGCCCTGGAACAATGCAAGTTTAGATAATTGCCCTCTTATTTTTAAAAACAGAATTTGGTGTGACTTTAGAGACAAATAAGAATGCCACATATTTTAATTACAACATTGTTGTCGATTTTTTTTTTTTTTTTTTTTTTTTTTTTAAAGTTATGAGGCCGCTAGATGATTTCATCTTGGTATAAAACATGCTTTTTTAAAATAGTTTTTAATGTCATTAGGTTTTCGATGATGGGGACAGGGCTGACTCTGTACACTAATCACGATCTCTGAAACATCATTTTGTTTTTGTAACTATTTTTTGTTTGAAGAGGAGGGTTCATTTTTTAAATATTGCCCGAAAACATTGCCAGGAAATGTCAAAGTTTAATTTCAAGTTTGATATTCTACCCAACAAACAAACAGAGGGAGAAGAAGAAAGAACAAAAAAAAAAAAAATAATAAAAAAAATAAATAAATACAAATAAAAAAATCCGACGTATTTAAAGGCCCATCCTCTTTCGTTCATACTTTTAAAACTGATTCTATAACATATTCACTTTATACTTTTAACACATTATGTAAGTTCAAGGAGGTAACGGACGGAATAATGCATTCGCAACGCGCAGCCTGAAGCTTGAAAAGATTATTTACATTACACACATTTTCTATCTTGGGAAGCTACGGCGAGACACCTGATTTTTAGTCTTTCTTTTATTTCGCTGATCACAAGAAAAGAGGTTAAATGCTAGGACGGAATAAGAGCGGCAGTGAAAAGCTTTCTAGATAATGCGTATTAAAATTTCAAGACGGAGCAACATAGCATGCAGATCAGGAATGGAAGGTGGAGCTTGCCCGCCATTCATATAAACCTTAAAGCTGAATGCATTCAAAGAATTGTCGAACGTGTAACAAAAAATATTCTGTTTCAACGAATACAATTATATGTAGAAAACAAAATGAGGGGAAACTCTTCGTGATAACTAAATTTATTTTACACGTGTTATACTCGATGTAATAAGTAAAACAAATACATAATACAAAACCTTTCTGTGTATTATAGGGGAGACCGGGTATGGACGTTACAAAATTCACATTTTGGGCCAGATAATTATAATGAAAGTACTCACACACTCCATTTTGGGTCTGTAGTTAGCCTATTATGTTGGCTAAAACCTGAGGCACATAAAACCCGAAAACATGTAAACACTGATTAACTACAGCTTAATTAATGAAGACATTTTTTGTAACAACCTACCCCGTATACGGGGTAAGTTGTTACACCATATGGGGTAGATTGTTACAGTATGTTAACATACTGGGTAAGTTGACAATGTGTAAATCTCTTATACCATACTTTTGTTTCAACTTTCCAGTTTCTCGGTATCGTTAACAGTAGATCAAGTAGAGCTCTAGAATAGACTAAAAGTAATAATAGAAATATAAAAATATTAACACCAGAAAATTGAAACAAAATTACTTTACATGTGTAATGTAATTGGGGTAGGTTGTTACATTGACATGGGCTAGGTTGTTGTAACAACCTACCCCATGGGTGATTTTACACATAAAATCAACTGTAGCAAAGCCATTAGGCAGAATTACAGGGCATGGCTCAGGGGTATATTAGTGACAAACATGTACTATATTCACAATACCAAACTATCATCATGTGCCTTCAGTTGTAAGAACTATTGAAAATTTTAATTTTTGTCAAAAATTCACTTGGAACTGTAAAAAATGTTTTTTGTTGATTTACTTTTTAATAAAGCAACGGAGAAACCTTACGACCGGCAGTTCATCACAGCTATGTGTAGGCTGTATATAGATGCCAGTTAGCACGAACTCTCTCGTTCCAACTTACCACACTGAGAACTGTAACAACTGACCCGTGTAACTTCCATACCCGGTCTCCCCTATGGTTTATGGTCCCTTTTGACATGAAAAACGTGTACCTCATTTCGTGAACTCACCTATGTTGACTTCAAAAATTATTTTGATTGAGTATTTATTACATGCACTTGTAAAACAAAATAATGTTGTTTTCTTTATGCGTGTTTAATTTTTCAGTTTGATAATTATATTCAGAATTTATATGACGCACTTTATACACAGACGAGGTAGACGCATTGTAAATATTGGTATTAAAAAGTACACACAAACAAATAACAGTTAGTCTATCATGTTCTCATTTTGCATGGGAAATAATGAAATCTATTGGAAGTGCCGTGGTGTACTTGACTCTCGTATGTCAATTAGCTTCAGTTCTGACTCCAGCCAAATGAAATTTCCTTCAACAAGAAATGAAATCCATATGTTGCTGGTCATTCAAAATTGTATAATGAAATTTGTTCATCTTCCTCCGTTATGAGGAGCAGTGCATTGTATTTGGCCTCGTGATTTCATTCTGGGCCTGATACAGTGATCTTTCAATTTGTAGAAAATTGCCCTTCATCAAAATTGCGTATATTCTAATTGGAAAATAAAAATCATTAGCTGTGGAAAAAGTACACGAAATATTTTACTTCTACCATGTGTGACAACAAGGACAAGGTCTTCATGAATCACGTACTGCAAAACTATGCTGAAAAATGGGTATCGATGGTATTCTTCTGTGGATTTATGCAACTTTTTCAAACGAAGATAATATTATATTTGGGTCGGAATAGGCCCTACAGTTTTATTCTTAAGCAGGATTTATACAAATTACAACATATTCTCCGTTCATGATAAAAAAACCTGTTGGGTAGGTTAATTATTAACTTCACTTTGCTCCAAAGTCAGCATTCACAAACCGATTACAACCACACAATGATTGGGATTAGACGAAACGGGACTTATAGTTACTTGACAATAGACCAAATAGGAATCCATCAGTCTGTCCCATAGACCAGTAAGTGCCGACTCCCACCCCTTATGTCTACTCGGGGTCTACGTGAATGCAATGTCACGTATCTCCTTATGTTCCAGCAGAGGGCCTTCTATTTGATTAACTACATCTTGGTCAATATTCCGAGCTGTTTTGAGGAGTATATTAGAACGGCTCGGCAAATACGATAAGGGCCGAAATTGATTCCATTCCAGACCTTCAGACGTGATTGAGAATCGTTTGAGGTGGGGTGGGAATAAGAGATGATAAGAAATATGCAGGTCGTAAGTTAGCCCCGACGTTCTTAACGGAAGGGGGAGGGGGACTAGGGGATTTTTTTTTTATCGGGGATAGAGGAACTACTTCTTGTTTCAAGTCCTGTAAAATGATAATAATTGACCGTTGTAATAAATAAATATAAATGATTATACAAATAGATAAATGAAAATAAATAAATAAATAAACAATAAATAATAATAAAAAAAGGAACAAACACTTATTTACTCTAAAACTTGAAATGCATGAATGGCGCATTTAAACATTAACGTTTTGAGCAAACCTATATGCACGTCGTTTATCCCAGTTGTCAATATTTGTAATGAAGACTATTAATAGTGATTTATCCCCCATTTAAATTAGGTTCTGAAAACACACTTACGACATTTACTTATTCTTATTTAACACAATGGGTCTTTGCCTTAAATAAAGATATGGATTAACAACGACACAAACAAATATATACCAAATGTAGGCACAAAGAATACAATAAAATAACACTCGCATAACAATCGAGTTTGCCCAACCGCATTCGGGGATCCGAACTCCCTCTTCTTAGGGAACCTCGGGCCCTCATTCTGAACTAAACCCCGGTTTACTTTTTAGCGGTTTAGGATTACAGCACGCACTATAATGAGAGTCAGTGGCCCATATTCTACTAAGAAGAATAAATTTGTATGCGTAGCAATCTTGTACAGCTCTATTGTGTGATCCGCATCAGACAAAAGGATCGAAGTTCAACGCACAATAGATTGTACGAACTTGCGACGCATACAAACTCAGTCCTCATAGCAGAATATGGGCCCAAGAGTCTAAAATACAGTCGGAGTGCAAAACTAGCCTGTGGTTGAAGTTTGAAACTGATCCCCTGACAAGTTTGCGCGGTAACGTGTAAAAAAATATCCAAGGGTAGCTTAGCAATCAATATGGCTCTGCGAGTTTTTTTGTGAAAGGCAGTCTATGTGTCTCTTGTCTTGGTAACTGGAAGATAAAGGTTATCCGAACTTCGCTTTTAATTTCATTTCATTTTATATGAACATTTATTTCACGATTCAGAGAAAAGGAGGCGAAATTCCCGAGAAGCAACATGCTTGTATTGGGTTCGCTTCAACAGAAGTGCATTATTCAAACATTTGATTCATAATGGCATGTATATCAACAAACCTGAAATGTTCACACTTTTTACAAGTCAGTTCCTTGAAATTTGAAATGACATCCCCCGCGAAAAAAAAACAATAAAAACACGATGCGAAACTAATTCCGTCATTTATTTGAGGAAGAACAATTTGTGTTTGCTTTTCGGCCGAAAATTCCAAGGCGCGTGTTGTGCCCTGACTAATAAAACACTAAAGTAAGTCTTTGTCGCTCTGCATGGGGTTTAAGTCTGCAATAGTTTAGTATTGCTTTGGAATAGAGTTGTCCTATTGTGTTCTCTTTTTGTCGGATAAGGCTTGGACTGGGGTTTGATTCTAAAACGCTGTCCAAAATAAGGACCACAAACTCCATCGATTTAATGCCTTTGAAGAGTGTTATAGAAACCAAAAAGAAATCTTAAAACAGCATTGTAAATAATAATTCGATATAATTACCGATGTGTTGGTTCCGGTTAGTTGCCGCAACCCTGTTTGGTGTTCAGCAAGAAGGGGATAGAACAACACTGCGGCTGCCGGGCCCACGAAAAAAAAAATGGGCAAACAGAATTTTCGTTCGCCTTTGCTTCGGCAATAAATTTGGAACGCTTGAGCTTTTTTTTAAAGCCTTAATTAACCTTGCACAATGACCTTGCGGTGACTTTTTAAATATTGAAGTGTCCAGAGTTTGTGTTTGAAATTTGTACCGATTTGTTGGTTCCGGATAGTTTCCGCAACCCTGTTTGGTGTTCAACAAGAAGGGGATAGAACAACGCTGCGGCTGCCGGGACCACGAAAAAAAATGGGCAAACAGAATTTTCGTTCGCCTTTGCTTCGGCAATAAATTTGGAACGCTTGAGCTTTTTTTTTAAAGCCTTAATTAACCTTGCACAATGACCTTGCGGTGACTTTTTAAATATTGAAGTGACCAGAGTTTGTGCTTGACCAGACGTCACGCACGGATTGTGAATATAATTCCAATCGATCGGATGGCATATCACGTTTCGTGCAACAATCATTTGAATAATTATATCACATTACAGAGTATCTAAATTTCCATACAAAATAGAAAATTGGTTCTTTAAAGATTTTCAAAGATGTGTTCTACTCTGAATTAAAAGCTTACATCATATTAAAGCAAATAATGAAATACCGAAGTTGACATTATTTATTCATTCTGATAGATGGAATCATTATCTGAGAAGTTACGAAATTATTTTCGTTCATTACCATAACTGAGAATTGCAGCCTTTTGAAAAATGATGAGCAACCGGATACATTTAGCTAATCTTAAACTATAATAATCAAATACAAATTCAACAGACCCGTGCCTAAATTGATCTAGAGTTGTTTAACAAGCAATTGATTGATGCTGCACTTCTGTCTGACTATATTATGAGCTCACGAATACTTACTAGAAATGCAAGTCATTGCAGATTCGCTGAGATAGCACCCGAAAGTACAAAGTGAATGCTACATGAAATCAATTTCTAAATACAACTTTGCTTATTCTAAAATGTATCATGCTGTGATGACACTTCTTCACTTCTTCATTCGACTATTTTCGAGACGTTCCCGCATACTACTAACAACAGACCTGTGGGGTGTACCACAAAGACATACGATTGATAAAAAGTTACGACTGATATTTTCTCGGTAGCCTCATCAGGGACAGGATGCTCCAAAGTTGATGATCTTAATCCTAACCCTAGCCCTTACCCTACTCTTAATCATGTTCAAATCCTAATCCATGACTGTACCTGGTTAACAAATGAGACCACTGAGAAAAAAAATCGTAACTTTTTTATCAATCGTAAGTCTTTGTGTTAGAGGGCACAGATTTCGAATGTATTCAAATTTATGGGTGTTTGCAAATGCAAATGCAATTACCTATTTTATAAACATTGTATTTCAATGGTTGAAATGGAATCTGAATAATTTCTCGAATGTTAGAGCAGTCAAGGCCAGTCATATTTGGATTAATTGCATCATTCTCAATCAAATTCATGTATATTAATTTTATTTCCTATACATTATTTCCGTCAAAAATAGGGAAAGAAACAAGATTGGGTTAAACCGTTTAATTAAATGTTAATTTGGCTCAAAATATCGTTGTACATCCATCAATAAAGCAGTTATATATTTGCCGAATTAGACCGATAGCCATTTGGTCTAAATGATTGTTGACTTCATTGATGGTAGTGTTAGGAAGATAGATAAAGATATCCTTAAACTGATAATGAGTAATCAAAGATCATGGAAACTGAATATGAGTAAACTAAGACTTTAATTTAATCCATGTTAGTACAGGAAATTGTCATGAAAAGTAAAAATAGAAATAGAAGCTTGCCGATTCGGTTTTGAACAAAATGGTTGTACATAATCATGATAAAAATAGAATACATCGATATTCACTGAAATGCGTGTTATTCAAGGAGTTCAAGGTTCCCATGTTATTCGAAGGCCCGGAAAGACGGTTAATTGCATTTTAGACACGGTTCTCTAAAGATACAGCAACAATAATTGTAACCATGACAACGATGTCTAATTTTGTACAGACGAGACGAATACGACATTATGGATACTAGTATTGAAAACAAAAACTTTTATTAAAATTTCATCATGACTCGTGTCGGTTTGCAATGCGAGGAGTTGTGTATTGTAAATGTCTTACAAATCCTTAAAAAAAAAAATAATAATTAAGATGATGATGAAAATTATGACGATGAAAATGAAAATAATAATCATGATGAAAAATGATATTTGCAATTTCTGTAGGCCTATCGCCTAATATGAAACAGATTTCTTTATGTAATTGTTTTACAATTATTATTAGAGAAGAAGAATAGCAGCCCTATAGCCCGCAACGTTGTCATCTCTTTGACGACACCGATATTAAAATTGTAAACCCTTGTCTCGAAGAAATTAGAAATATTGTTTGTCAAAATCGTCGATCGCAAATTTGTCCGCAAAGTAAGAACCTCTTAAACCAATGCGAGAAAACATTCCAGTGTACAGGCGTTTAAGGTTAAAAAAATAATAATGAAAATAATATTAGATATATGATCTGAATCTTTGTATTCCACCCATTACGGTGAATGCACACGCAAATCTTAGCATGTCCTGATTGTGTTTGGTTGGGCGAATATTTAGCAGAGGAGGATCGATAAGGTCGTCGATAAAGAACTCGTAGAAGTTACGCTGAACCAGCCATTATATTATCAACAGAGTCAAGAGAAATGCACCTCAACATTATGTCTTGAAATATGGCCCTTCGTAAACGTATCTTATGTAATATTGTAACATATGATTTAATGTAGGTATAGATTTTGCAAAGTTAACATACAGTCTGTGTAAAAAAAAATGGTACAGTCGAGAAAAAAATATTTAGGTATGAAATCTTCTCTAATGATGTTTGAATTTAGTACCAACTTAAAGCCAAAGGATTCTTCCCGCTGATGCATTTTGTTTTGTATAATTTGCTTTCGTAAAACAAAAGTTATTCTAAATTTTGTGCGGTAATGAGCTAATCGAAATTACACACATCTATTGACTTAGTGCGCTGATTTATTATGTGCGAAACACATAGAGAAGCATGCGCAAAGTACTTTTTTTTTTTAAATTATAGAAAACTAGTCATCTACACCACCAAATAAGATTTTTAAAAATTGCAGAAGAAAGCCTGATTTTCCTACTTTATGGAAACACCAAACACTATTAGAATGTGGTTAATTTTCATAATTCAAAAAAATCGTTTTCCAACTGTACCATTTCATTTGACACATACTGTAAAGGTGGTCTATTTTCTTGTCACAGCGAGTTTTAAGCAAAAGCTAATCTGTGCCTTATCGGAATGAGTCGGTATAGTGACGTCACACAATTTAACGCAATGTCGCATTTTCTTTGAAGGAGTCGTGCAGTAGTAAACATCAGTTCAAGTCGATGTTTAGCCCACTTGAAAAAGGGGAGACAAATCGGATACACAGGTACTTCTCTCGAGTGGAATCAAGGGGAAGTCTTATACTGCTGTACATCGACAGTCGTATATCCAGGGTATTGGCCATGTTGGCATAGTCTTGTGAGATCCCAAACCTCACCGCACGTAGTATACTCTTAGGAAATTTCTCCATAAAAAAAAAAAACAAAACGTAAAGGTTCTTCCAGCAGGACTGCACGAACCCTTGTAATCTTATTTCACAATTTGCAGTAAAATTACAGAAAATTGGTATTATGGGATATGAAATTTTACAAATTTCATGTAACAAGAGACCTTTTTTTTCCTTCTTTTTTTTAAACAAACCTTTTCTGTTAAATGACACAAAATTTCCCGTAACAAAACATATTTTATCCTTTAAAAAAAATATTTTAAAAAAGTCTTTGCAGCAGAGCTTCCAGAATACCTGTTATCATACTGCACAATTGTTAACACAATTTACAGTAAAATTACAGAAAAATTACAGTAAAATTGCTATGTCAGAACAAAAGACACCATGTGTGCTAGAGTTTTTTGTTATGAATTGAAAGGGCAAATTCAATCATGCCTGGCTGTCAGGTGGCTTTAGCATTACATTAACATCCTTTGACGTCATCATCCGCGCCATTAAAAAAGGTTATTTTGTCGAGTATTTGGGAGGGATGGCCTGGTTAAAATTCGATCATTGCATTGACGCTACAGCGACAATGCTATGTTATCATTCCATATTCCTTTTCCGTCTTCTTCTTCTTCTTCCCCAAAAAGCCATTCACTTAACACGTGAACCTTGTTCACCCTACCCAGGTCCCATCGGCTCAACCAAATTCGTTCAAATTTCATACACACATCCTCCATGATCCATTATTGATCCCCTGACATTTCATTTTCCAAATCACTCATCGTGACCGTCCATCGCCATTTTGTCCATTTTTGGTCATATGAAAGCCATTCTTCCAACTTCAATATCTCCATTCCCAGATGCTACAAACTTCTAACAAAATTCATTATGTAGTCATGAAATTCACTTTCAAATGCCATCCAACAACTTTTTATTTCAAAACCATCTTCATATTTTTAATTAATTTTCAAAAAATCAAGTCCGTTATGAATTGAAAAATTGTGACTAAAAACACGCAAAAATGGCTATAACTTTCTTAAATCACTTTCATTTTGCTTCAAATTTTCAGGTCATGTTATTCTAATGAAATGCGCACACACTCCACATGTTTTCACGCTCCAATAAAATCGCAAAATGCAAATAGCGCCCTCTAAAGTTTCAAAATTTGGCTAAAATCCAAGAGGCTGCATCTGCGTTGTGCCACGTTAAAACATATCCTTTTTTGGATTAGGTAGTTCCAGACAATGTCCTTTCCAGCAATGTAAAGAAAATATATCGATTCATTGACCAAATGCTCAAAAATGTTGTACAAATGAAAATTATCATACCAGGAAAACAAGTTGAAATCCCCTAAAAGAGCGAATATTCAATCTAGGGACTTGACTTGCAGGCATATGTATCTATACATTTCACAACTACTGCCATTTTTGTAAAATTTGATGACGTCATCAAAAAGTTACGGACAAAAAATAGCGAATTTTCAATGGTTACGTAACAAGGCATTACGTCATTGTCGTCCAATATTTGCTTCTGAAATTGACATCACAATGCACCGCATTGAAATTGCCCTTTCATTGATACCAAATATAATATAGGTTGTCACAAAAATTTCGAGTAAATCCAGTTTTTGTAGAACCATTTTAATCAGCTTGCTTCATAATCGCGAATCGAGAAAGCCACGAGTGCTCAGATTACTATGGAATGCCGGGAGGAAAAAAGTTTTTTTTTGTAGGAGACATTATACCCGCTTGCTAATAATTGCAAATTTGACAGAACAATGTGTACGCCGGATAGAATGGAAAGCGAAAGTTTTCAAAATTGCACTGTAGTACACAAACCGTATTCGTAACACACAGATCTTGTATAGTTATGTAAAGCCTACTTCCGTTTCCCAATATATTTCAAAATATACATTTAAATTTTAATAGTCCGTGACATCTTTAAGTCTAGGCGTCAATGCACGCACATCGTTCATGTCAACGATTGCAGTTCTAGTCTTTTTTAATGAACTAGTTTCTAGATGGACAATAAAAACGCTTAATTTTGTATTTGTTGTATAATGTAGCATGATTAGCTTTCGTTTTACATGTAATTTGGCTATCTTATTTTTCGGTCCGATCATGGACTTTAAAGGTTCTGGAAAGGGCAAGTAGTTTACTGTCCAGTTCAAAGATGAATTCCTCATCATACTATGATCTCCAGTAGTGTGTTCTTAAAAATTTTGACAATTGACACTCTGAGAGTGGAAGTGTAGGTTTACTGGCAAGTGTGCTGTCTGTGTGTAAATGCGTGTGTTTGAAAAGATAGAGGGAGGGAGGAAGAGAGAGAAAGAACTACGTAGGCTTAGATTCCTACGCAAACGCACACCCACTTACACACATACACACACAAACACACACGCTCACACACTTACACTCACACGCAAAACACAAAAACACACACAAAAAATACATTGGCGAACTTATCAATATCGTTTTATTCGGTCCACGAGACCGAAAGCTTCCGATAATGAAGATTTTACGATAAATTTAAATGGAAACTTTGGCTGCAGACTTTCGATTTTTTGGCCTTCGATCAAGGGAACAGAATAATAATGTATAAATATAGCGCTTAATACAAAATTATTATTACCCGCCTTAGCTAGGCTACCCCGAAAGGTGCTCACAGCATTCAAGTAACTTCTTCCTACCAGTACCATTCACCTCACCTGGGTTGTGTGCAGATCATCGTGGATGAATTTCTTGCTGAAGGACATTAACGCCGGGTGTGCGATTCGAACCTGCGACCCTCTGATTGAAAGGCAAGAGTCAGAACCACCTCAACACGACGCGTCGCGACGCTTCCACGACCTCTTTCACCTCTACTCGGTATTATTTTGGACCTTCTCGGAGCTAACACCATGAGCAACTCGAAACGTGTGCATATACGAAGACTAGTTATGAAAAATGAAACTACTTCAAAATCGAATGCATTATGTCTCCTCAACTGGAAATATCTGATACGTATGAAATATTGAAGTTTGGGAGACGTTTCTGCAATGTCTCCGCGACTCCAGAGACTCGAAGTAGCAATACAACTCGTCAACTAGCAGGTGAGATGCAAGCTTTTTAGACGTGACAACAGCTCTCCGGCGGTCTTTTGAAAGAAATATCCTCTTGGGGATAACATGCAACAAAACAAAAAACATGAAACCGGAACTTCGTTTCATAATGAAAAGAAAGGGCCACCTGCAAGTTAAGAAACAAACACAAATGGGGTACAAAGAGGATTAGCCAAGCACACATAATGTTCTCTTTTCTTTCAAGTTGACCGACTTTGTTGCAGGGGCATTGATTTGATATGCAAAGCAAAATGCACATTTGGCATTTGGATAAGAATATTGGGGGGGGGGGGTGTCCTAAGGCAGCCACTTTCTCATGGTCAACGAAATTTACATTGAAGCGTATTCATAATTACCAATGTATCACAAGTCAAACGTACCGCAAAACACACACACACACACATACACACACAAGCACACACACACGCACACAAAATCGTCAAGAACCAAACTAGACTGTAACACAAAAGTAACACAAACACGTCGTAATGGGAAGCAGATGTGCAAATTAAAATATACAAGCTGGATCATGAAATGCAAACGTTTGCCACTTTAATTTTGTTTGACCATAATGACATTATTTTTTTCGAATGCCGTATGCATTACACAAGCAATTGCTTTTCCAAGAATGTAACTGGCTACCCATTTGACATTATATTAACCATGGAATTTAATAATGTAGGGCTAATTTAGTTGGTTTCTAAACAATGAAATGAACAGGTACAATCGTATGGAAATGACTCATGATATCGCACTATCATATATGCATGAGCAAATTTCTATTGAAATCAATTATTTGTTGTTGTTGTTGTTGTTTGTTTTTGTTTTTTGCATACGGCGAAATGTTTAAACAAAACGTAGTGGTTGGTGTTTCGCCAAGTCGATTGTAAACTATGAACAACTGGTAATCAGTTCTTGTGCTATTCGATTGCGAATGTGATTAGTGAATAGCAACCAAGATCATGTTCCAGTTGCTTGTAAAGTCATTCGTAACTTTACGAACTACCCACGTAATTCGTATTGGTCTGGGCATTTATGCATTCTTATATCAAAATTATGCCTCTTTTATTTTGACAATATGAGGGCTGTGATTACCAATTTAATAACTAAAATAAATATTTTTCATTCATTAATGACGTCTATGTTTAGGTCAACTGCAGTATCAATAGATTCCCATACTTAAGTGCAGTTGTCCAAACTTTAGGCATTAAAATTATATACCCAAAGCTATGTCCTTACAATTTGGCAAAAACACCCAGGTCAATCAAAATGCCGGTTTTAAAAGTACATGCATGTACATTTCATATGCTTTTGGACTTCAATTTTCCTTTAGTCCAGGCGGTGTGTAAAAAAAAAGCAACAACAAAAACAAAAACAAAAACGCCATCAAAACAAAACAACAACAAGAACTTCAAAAATAAAAAATCACGAATAACAAAAAAAAACAAAAAACAAAACAGATCATTGTTTAGATGTGGTTGATGTGTTTGAACCCTCTTTTTCTCTGTGTCTGCATGGTCTAGCTCTGTCTCTTTCTCTATTTCTCTCCTCTCTCTCTCTCTCTCTTTTCTCTCCTGTCCTCCATCTCTCTCTCCCCTCCTACTCTTTCACTCTCCCCCTATCTCTCTCAACTCTCTCTCTCTCTCTATTTCTTAGACTGCTCCCGTTTCACATCGCTTGCAGGAGGGTCCTCCAACTTTTAACATTACGGCATGATGACATTTTTGTGACTCAATACATAAACGTTTTTTCTCTCTATCTATCTCTCTCTCTCTCTTCTTTTCTATGTATATGTGTTGTTTCCAGTTGATGTTGAGCACAGTTCTGAGCATTATTGGGTGTTACACAAGAATGCTCAGAACTGTGCTCAACATCAACTGGAGACAACACATACCAAACAAGACGCTATATGGAAAACTACCCAAAATAGGTGACAAGACAGCAACAAGATCAATGCAGCTTGCTGGTCATTACTTTCGACACCCAGAGTTGGCTGCCAGCAGTCTCATCCCTTGGGAGCCCAAGCATGGACGTCGGGGGCGTGGTAGAAAACGCAAGACCTACCTAGACATCATAAAATCGGATGCTGGAGTAGTTGGAACAGACGAGCTGAAGAACTGCATGCACGACAGGGATAACTGGATGATTCGTACTAGGTCTCGGCAGTTTAGCCGACCTGGTAGGTAGGTAGGTAGGTCTTCTTTTCTGAGTGATTTTTGGACGTAATATCACTAGTTCGTAATCCTTTTAAATAGTTTAGTTTGCCTCATTGGAATGCAAATGAAGTGGGAACATGTTCGTTGATATTTCCCCTCAATCATACGCTGACCATTGATAACGATTATCGCGGCTAAACCAAGGTTATTATCCCCGAATCAACATTAATTAAGTGGGGGAAAAACCAAGCAACATCGACGTTAAATGATATCACCTATATAAATATGCCATGCCAATTTTATTGCACGGTGCTTCTGAGATCTTTACTCGATAAGACCTTAAACAAAATTCGATATCACTGTATTATTGATAAAATACCGAGCACCACCTTTGCACTTTTCTTCAAACTTTTATCTTTCACCTTTTATCGATTTATTCATTTTCACCTGGCACGCATGCGGGAATACTAAACGCGATCTGAAAACCCTGTGGTACTACCGTGAGGATCATGACAACTTTACCCCCTTTCATTTTCTCTTTTGGGGTCCCATATTTCTGCATTGTGTTATAAACATGGGATAACGCTGTTTATTGAAATCAACGAGTATATCGAATAACTGTAATATGAGGCCCGGTTCGATCTATACTCACTGGTCGCGACGTATTTATGGATTTCACTTTGAAATAGAGGAAGAATTGGAGTTGGGAAAGACCTTCATGGTGTGATAACGATAATATAAAATAATGCCGTCTTGTTTGACGAAAGGTCTTTTGGAAGACAAAATGTCGTCAGCCTTGGACATGAGAATATAATATAACTCTCACCTTTCCTTCTTTATCACACTTTCTCCTCCTCATCTCCAATACCCCTGAATTTTGTCACTCTCTTAATGACCATCCCTCTCGTATGATCATGGTTTCCATTTTCCCATTAAAATCATATGGATCCCAATTTTAGTTTACATAAAGACCAATACTCGGGAACTCTTCGTAGTTTTAGGCTCGTATTAAATAAACTGAATATTATAGATTTTTCCAAACTGACGAAATAATAATAAATAAATAAATATATACAAGGAGAAACATAATGTAGACATCATTATACATTACAAAATAATCTAAATAAGAAACTATAGATACAGTTGAAGGAACGACTGAGAGTGAGAGAGAAAGAGAGAGAGAGAGAGAGCGAGAGAGAGAGAGAGAGAGAGAGAGAGAGAAAGAGAGAAAGAATGAGAGAACGATAAGAGGCAGAAAAGAATACTGGGTGTCGTCTTTCAAATTAAAGTAGAAACTGGCAATACTAACACATCAGGCGCTCACCCTTCTTAAGAAATAAGGCCTCGTGGGAGCCTACCTATTAACTCGCCCTTGCCTAATTTCAAGGATTATATTGATAAAGTGTTGGAGTGACGTAATCAGATGTCGTAATACGTCAATACGTAATGCGAAATGACCTTCAACCGAGCAGAAGCTTAACATCGCCCACAAACACGGACATTTCTATGTTTTTTCGAAAAAGAAAAAGCACAAAAACTTAATGCGTATTGTTTTGGTAATTAATTATAAGGGCTACTTAAAATCAGAATTACCGTAAGCCCAATTAACCTCATCAGGTTTTATGTTTCAATTTTCAATATAATCGTTTTTTTCTTTAAGTCTCATTTTCCCCATCGAAACTACGCGACCTAGAAAAGCGTCTAACAGTTTGTTTTTTTCTACCACATTGAAACAAAAATAACTATCAGAATATTGATGAAATCATTTGCATTTTCAAAGCTTCTACCGCATTTTGGGGAAAATATTGCTTGTCCTATGATATTTTTAGTTTAATTCCTCCGATTGTGACACCCGCGAAGTTCATTGATCTGTAATTTGACTCGTGTGATCGGCATGGGAGAACTAATTAAATGACCGCCATAGCAGTCAGCAGCAGGCTGACTAGAGAGCCAAGGGTTCGGCAAAAGTAGTGTGCGGTTTCAGCAACGGGGTAACAGCAAGTTTGGGATGGGGGCGTACGACTACCTAAGCTTGATTGATCCATTTGTTCCTTTTATATTCGACAAACGTGAGACAAGATCTATTAATTTTGTGGATATATTGATTTGTAAGATTTGAATTTTGAAACAATAGCAGAGTTGAATGCAAGGGTAGCTACTTTTTAAAATTTAGAATGCAATATTTGTCATGAGCTAAAGTATTGCCATATGAAATATTTGAAATACTTTTTTTTTGTATTACTCAACGCTTCTACATGTTCTATTCCTCTCCAATCTATCCCACTCCTACTCGTACCCATTCACTTACTCTACTAAAGTGTTGTTTCATTTACCTGTCAAAGAGATTCTGTTCTCTGGGGATCAAAAAGTTTCGATCTTTTTGGCACTTTGGTAAAATAAAGTTATTGTTGCTCCTCAAAGTGTTTCCAAGTGCAGAAAAATCCAGTTTTCGAGTATCCTTCTTTTTTTTCTGTTCTCTGTCTACTTATCTGTATTTCGTTATCCGCGGACTGTCATTCTTTGCAAAATACACTTTGCGATATTACCCATCAACTTCTAAACTTCAGAAGTGCTGTATTTTCGTATATCTTTCACTCAAGAAGTACAAATTTATTCAGAAGTACGTGATCTTAAACCATAGTTATCGAATCCGTCAAACAAGGTGTCACCCAAGCTTGAAGCTCGTTGCTGGTAAATATTTGCGTAGCTTTTGTCTGTGTCTGCAAGGATCCGGGGTTTTTATGATATGATAATACTTGGTGCAGTCTCCTCCCTCTCTATTACAAAGAAAACAGAGCGACAAGGTAAGACACCTCCGTCCCTATAATCAAGTTAGTGACCCGGTTTAAATTGCCTGATAGGACTTTGTACCCCTGCCAACCCACCATCGCCCACATTCTTCTTATCTTGTTTCCAATATTTTAGAGGGGATTCATGGCCAAAGCCTTCAATGCTGCTCTTATAGTGTTAATTAAAGCGCCATAATCACTTACATGTTACCTAAACTGAATCGTTCCAGGATGAAATTACCGAATTTATATGAATAAATGCTACTCAGATAGAGGGAGAGAATGACGCTCTGGTTTATGATATTGCAGGAAAATTATTACATATAACAAGTCACTATTATTGAGAATGATGATGTCAACTGAAACAAGTTAAAAAGAGCTGGGCTAAAAACAAATGTTTCAAGACTCGTCGTAATTTGTAATTTTGTCTTAGGTAGATGTGAACTAAGTATTTTCTGTTGAACATTTCAAATATTTTCAAAGTTACCGGCATTTTACATGGATCTGATGACTCTAATATTGGAATACGTACATGTACAAAAATATCAATAATAGTCTTTCAAAAAAAGATGTGAAGAGAAACAAGAATAAGTATTACAAAACACCAGTTAACCTAAAAAAGCTGACTAAATTTTTTGATTTATGCTGACATTTATGGAGTACAGAAATCCTTCGAAAAAACAGTTCACATGGAGAAAGTGTATCTTTAAATGTGGCTTCGCGCCTAGATTATTGGTTTGTTAATAGCAGACTTAAGTCTAAGTAATAACGAAGTGATATACGTCCAACAATTCGATGTGATCATATTGCATATTTTAAAGTTGTTAGTAGGTAAAGTAGAAAAAGGACCTGGATATTGGAAACTGAATTCCCAGGTTCTCAGGATGAAGATACAAAAGAAAAAGTAGAAAATATAATAGGAAGACAGAAAGCATGAACCTAGTTTTGTGAAAAATGGGAAATCATAAAAATTAAATGTCGGGAATACACTCAAAAATATTGTTCTGATAAAAAGAAGAAAACATTGTGATTAAAGAGAAGTTTAGAAAAACAATTTATGAATCTGAATGATAAACTAGATAATCAAAGAGATGTTGATGTGATACCAAAAAAGAATATGTAAGAGTAAAATGTAAACTAGAAGATATATATAAAAAAGAATGTAAAGGGGCAAGTGTTAGGTCCGAATAAAATGGTTAGAGGAAGGTGAAAGAAAATACGAAATATTTATGAGTCTAGAAAAAGAAAAATGGTGAGAAGAAAATATTACAAGACTAAGAAAAGGTAATAAGATTATTGTGAAAAGAACTGATATTCAGCAAGAGGTAGTTACATTCTATGAAAAGTTATATAAAAGTAAAAGTAACCAAAAAATATTATACACTATTTTATGGGAATACGGTAAAAAAATTAACCGAACGAGAAAAGCTCATGTGAGGGATTATTAACTTTTAAAGAATGTCGAACAGCCTGCTTTTAATATGCCAAAAATAAAACCCCGGGGCTGGATGGACTTTCAATAGAATTTTATCAAGAATTTTGAATGAAATAGAGTATACGCTTGTACACGCTTTAAATGAGAACTTCAGTAATAAGATCATGTCTAAAACACAAAGGCAGGGCCGTTATCACATTAATACATAAAAAGGGGAAGCAGAAGCTTGAATAACTGGAGACCAATTACTTTATTTAAACTACGACTACAAGATAATGGCGGCAGCCTTGGCAAATAGACTACATAAAGTGATACCCAATATAATCACGAAAACCAAGTTGGTTACACCAAAAAAGATTAAGTGGTTTCAATATCAGACTAACTCAGGATGTTTTTGAATATATAAAGAAAATAATTTGGAAGGTGCATTAATGTTAATTGATTTTAGGAAAGCCTTCGATATGATAGAGTTTCAATTTATCGAAGAGAGTTTGGTCAATTGTAACTTTGGTGCAATTTCGATGTTGGATGAAACTAATGTATGAAAATGTCGAAAGCTCAGTTTTAGTTAATGGATGGAGAACAGCCAATTTCAAACTAGGCAGAGGAATTAGACAAGGGTGCCTTTATCAGCCTTGTGTTTGTTTGGGTGTTGAAATATATGGCAGCATAAAATAAGAAAAAATAATAAAATTAAAGGAATTAAATTTGGAATAAATGCTACCTATTAAAGAGTTAAAAATTTTACAATATTGCTGATGAACACATCAGTTTTTTTCAGAGAAAATCATCAATGAAATATATTTATACAAGAGTTAAAGCAATTTGGAGATGTAGCTGCCCTGTAATTAATAAAGATAAAACAATGTTAAAATGGTTAAGCCCAACTAAAATGGAGTGGAATTTCGATGAATATGGTCTTCACTGACAAATGATTGTATAAAATATTAGGTGTGTACATAGATAACGACAAAGAGTCTGTAGTGAAACTAAATTGGGAATCAAAATTAGAAAAAATCCAAAGAATAGTAGAATAATTGGCGTCGAAGAAATCTCACGATTATAGGAAGAGTTCTCATAATTAAGACATTACTTGTAAGTCGATAATACATTTAATAATGTTCTGTCCGGTACCAAATTATATCATTAAAAGACTTAACAAAATTATATATAACTTTGTATGGAATTCAAAAAATTGATAAGTGAAAGAAATATAATTAGCAGAAATTTTGCAGACGGAGGCATAAAAATGATTGATATTCAAAATTTAATATATAGTTTCAGATTGAAATGGTTAAGTAGAATACTTGATGAATCTGATTGTTATTGGAAAGATTTTGCAAATATATATTTTCGAACAATTAGGAGGTTTGAAATTACTTTTAAACTGCACATTGGACAAAACATGATAGAAAAAAACATTTGTAGGGAAATTGCCAAGTTTCTACCTAGAATCTTGAAAGCATGGTCACAAATAAAAGAAAAATGTAATCAGTATGACTATATTCAGATCAACAGATCTTGTGGTATAATAAATAATGTTACGTATAATAATCACCCTCTCTTCTATAAAGAATGGTACCTAAGTAATATAATCTATTTAAAAGATATTGTTGATAATGGAACTTTCATTTCCACAACAACACTGAAAGATACGATCGAACAAAAAAATGCTAAAGCAAATGCCTTTTTTGATTATTTAAACTAAGAATTTCAATACAAAGGTTTGGATAAACATCTGAAACGAGGTAATGTTTTATAATTTCCAGTAATTACTATTTGTAAAAAGAGAGAGAACTAAAAACGTTGTCAAGTAAAGTGTTTATTCAAATTTTGACTAAAAATGAAATTGCCATAAATGTCCCCCGTATTGGGAAAATATTATCGAAATAAACATGGACTGGAATCAGGTTTTTAAAAGGAATTTGAAAACATAAAAGAAACAGATTAAAACAATTCAATTTTAAAATGTGTAACAATCTGATTCCAACAAAGCGAATGTTATTTGTATGGAAAGTAGAAAATTCCGATTTGTGTAATTTATGTAAATGTCGAGAAGATTTAATTCATGCATTCCTGGAATGTCCATTGAATATGCCTTTCTTTAGAAAGCTAGTAGAATTGATAAGAAAAGTTATAATGTTAACATAAACGTCAATATACAAACATTTCTGAAAATGCATAAAGAAAATGATATTGACGATATTCTCACTATAGCCTTTTGGAGCATCTATAAATGATAATTCTTAGAAATGAAAGTGGTAAAGATGAAAGGAAAACCAAATTATGGTGGATTTTTCTTAAGGAAGTTAAGATACGTTTAGATATAAATGTGCATTTTGTGAAAAAAGGAAAACCTAATTTGTTAATTTGCCGAAAGAGCTATATATATGATGTTAATTGTTATTATTTTCTCGATATAAATTGATGTATGTAAAATTTCAAATGTAACATGATTTTAGATCAATAAATACACCTGTAAAGGTTGAAAGAAAAAAAAAATAATAGTCTTTCAGCAAAAATTCATCATAAGTTTAATCAAGATACAATTACCGAATTTCGGTAAATGATCCATAAATTAGAAAAACGTTCACTCGAAAATTAATCATTTTGCAAAAGAAAAGGCGATGCTGTAGTTTTCGGTAATGTTGTAACATTATAACAGGTAGGGCTACATTATTCAGTATTCTTGACTCGTAACATCAGTGCAAATGAGTTCGGAAGAACCTGGCTACACAAAAAAATTTAAAAAATAAATTATTATTATTTTTTTTTATTAAACATGAGAAATGCCTTGAGCATTTTGTCTAAATGGAAAATTGCGCTATAGAAATCCCATGTATTATTATTATTATTTCTCCTTTTGTCCTAGGTAGATATGAACCTATAAGTTTTTTTCGTAGAATTTAATAATATTTTAAAGGACGAGCAAACTGACAAACACTGTGTGTAGTCCCTTTTTGAATGTGTGTTATAAATAGCTAGTCTTTAAAATACCTTCTGAGATAACTATTAATAATATAGTGAATAAATTAGCCTTAATTTATTGATTTAAGGAATCAATTGTTTTGCTACTTGGGAACATAATCATTGTGCTATGAATGTATTTAGGAGTGGCTTAGTATCTTGAATTTTGAATGAGACTATAATGTAAGACTACCCTACTTAGAACCGGGCCAGATTTGAGTAGTTGAGGACTTGAAATGATCCTGTACATGGCTGCTGGCTTGTATTTGCTATAAGACAAACCCACCGTAATTAATATCATGTCGTATACATGGAGATTATATAATTATATGAGGAATTATTGCAGCAAATGTTTCATATACCAAGATAATTCAATATACTCGACATATAAAATATGTTTCAATGTGACTGGTAAACCAAAAGAAGAAAGAAACAAAGTAAAATGGAAACAAAGTAAAAATTTGGAAACAAAGTTTCCAAATATGTCGTTGGCTCTCATTTCTTCCAAGGTAGATTTTTCACATTTAAAATAGAATTATTCTGTTCAAGGTACAATTCACGGCGAGGTGAATTAACATGCATATTACCAATTCAGTCACATTGATATGAAAATCGCCTAAACTCAGATTTGACGTGCAGGCTTTACACAAATAGATAAAGATAACACAAATAAAATGAAGAAGATAAAATAAAACACCTACAAAATAAACATACACAAATTAAATAGACTATCAATAATCATTTTACCACCCTCAAGGTGAGTAATTCGCCTTTGCCATCATTGAATGATATTGTTTTGTTAATATTTAATGACAATGTGAGCACCAAAAAAAAAAAAAAGAAAGAGTGAAAAAAAGAGAAACAAAAGCAAAAAATAAAGCAAACAAATGATAATATAAAAAATAGTCACTCATGTTCGAAAAATTATAGTATAGATTTACCACAGCAAATAGTTCGATGTTATTTTCGGATATTGGCTAAAACCACTTGGTGTACTAGCAATATACGTAAATGCCTTATACATACCTGTTCTCATTCCCATTTGGTCTAATAACCACTTACTCAAAATGCAAATTTATCAATCTAATATCCGAATTGTCTAATTACAGTTTCGTCTTATTCACAAATAAGTATGTTATGATAAAATTAATGTTAGACCAAGTAGACACTAGACAAACTAGGCATAAGACAAAATTGCGATTAGACAAAGGGTATATAAATAAAGTGTCAATTAGACCAACAATATTTAGACGAACCGTTGTAGACAAAATGATTTTTTAGTATATCGTCGTGTCATATTTGGCATTGCATGCTAATAATGTCGTGGCGTAGATTATATTAGTTGCTAAAATGAAATGTAGGTGATGTTTATCCCGGGGAATTGGGTCTCCCGTGGAATAATATCAGATTTAGTTAGGACCAAATCTCATTACAAAGCTGTAGTTACGGGTGCTTAAAGGCGACAATGCGCAACACAAAATTTGTTCTCATTATCATTTATCTTGTAATACTTTGTGATTGTTTTGCTACAAACATTAGAATATACCGTTAATTTGATAAAATCATTATGTGTTTTGTATGTTTATAAGGTATTTATCATATTTCAAATAACGTGCAACATATTTAACGTAAATAATATGAAACCAAATAATTAAACTAAAAAATAAAAAAAAACATTAACCCTACATCCGAAAATATTTTCTGGTACAAATCGTTGGTAATTATGTTTCATCAAACGTACAAAAATATACATGTAATCTATTTTCCTCCGCGAATATTTTTTTTAAGAAGAACTCCCTACCGATGGTTAACTTGGCCTTTAAAACTTCCGATGAATTTATTCATTAGCAAGCTCAATATTTTGACGGCGGGTCGTGACTTTACAATACACGTGTCTTTCTTAAAGTCAACTCGAGGGGATTGGGACAGTGAAAATGAAAGGGATTATTCTCTTGGGGTAGAAGTAGAAGTAGAAGGCTAATGAATGTACTACCCTCGGGAACGTCAGGTTCGTGTGAGTGGAAAGAGGGCGGGAGCTTGTGATGAAGGAATTCACGCGAGCGAAGGAGAGAGCGAGAGAGAGAAAGAAAAAAAGGAAACGAAAAAAAAAATTGTTTTTACCAAAATATCCGGGTATGAATGAATAAAGTGAGGGTTCCAAGTATTTAAAAAAAAAAAAAAAAAAAGCATATTCGGAGAAGGCAACAGGAAGCGATGGATATGGGTTAAGTAGCATGACCTAATAAAATATAGTGCCACCTTAAAAACAATTTATTGTCTCTATAATTCTTCTCATTTCCATATTGTTTTGTTAATTAAGTATTGTCTGTTAATACACATTTACCATTGGCTAGTGCCTGTTAATTAATTTGACGATCTCGATCAATATTTTCATGTTTTAAAGCTTATTTTGGTATTGTAACACTGATCGGAGTGTATTTTGCCATCATAATAGCTTGGCCATTGGACTTTAAATCATTTATAGCTTTATACTTATATAGATGAAAATAATGAATTTAGAGGTAATCCCTTATACAAAAATAAGCTTGTCGCAAGCTAGTTTCTAGCTTGTCACAATCTCATTAAGCGTGTTTTTCAGAAAATAAGCGTGCTGCAATCTAGCTGCCACCTTAAAACTAGCTTACAACATAATAACCGTCTTGCCGCAGACACTGACTAGCTTGCGACTAGCTTGCAGGATTTTTTTCAAGTTAGTTGCAAGCGTGCCAATATTTTTACTTTCCTGTGACTAGCTAGTGCACTAGCATGCAGAAAAACAAGCAAGTTTGCATAAGAGGGCTAGATAGTTGCAAGCTTGTCATAAAATGTTCAAGGTAGTTGCAAGCGTGCCAATATTTTTACTCTTCTGTGACTTACTAGTGCACTAGCTTGCAGGAAAATAAGCTAGTTTGCATAAGAGATCTAGATAGTGACAAGCTTGTCATAAATTTTTCAAGTTAGTTACAATCATTACCCTCCTGCAACTAGCTTGCAACTAGCTAGCTTGGAGGAAGATATGTGAATTTATAAACTGCCACTATTTGAACCCTCCCATTACAAGCTTGTGACTAGCTTGCAGGAAGATTTGCAAGTTAGTTGTAAACTGCCACCCTTTGAACCCTCCCATTACTAGCTTGTGATTAGCTTGCAGGAAAGTTTGCAAGTTGGTTAGAAACTGCCACTATTTGAACTCTCCCATTACTAGCTTGTGACTAGCTTGCAGGAAAATTTGCAAGTTGGTTGTATAAACTGCCACTATTTGAACCCTCCCATTACTAGCTTGCAGGAAAATTTGCAAGTTGGTTATATAAACGTGCCACTATTGAACCGTCCTATGACTAGCTTGAGACTAGCTTGCCGAAAACAGGAGAGTGGCTAGCTAGTGACAAGCTTGCCAGAAAATTTGCAAGATACTTGGAGAAAAAGTGACAAGCTTGCAAATAAGTTAGTTGCAAGCTGCACAAACAAGCTATAAATGCAAATTAGGTAATTTGCATACAAAACACAGGGTGTGTGCAATTTAGTACTTTTGTACAATCTATTTGATTTAAAAGTAATTAACTCCATTACTGATAATTTGATTCAATTTTAATTTTTAAACTTAAACTTAAACTTAAACTTACCAGGAAAAAAGTACATTGACTCAAATACAAGTGTATGGGAGATACAACACAAAATTAATACAAAGTATGGCAGACGAGACTGTGGCAAGCTATTCAATGAAGCTGCATATACTAGCTTGCAGCAAGCTTGTTTCAAATAGCTCGTGGGAAGCTGGTTTTTCTTGAACTAGCTTACGACTAGCTTGTTTTTAGCAAGCTGTATGCTTGCTGAACTAGCTTCCACAAGCTTGTCCAAATAGCTATAGTACGCTTGCCAAACTAGCTTGCTCAATTACAAGCTTGCCGCTAGCTAGTGTTTGCAACAAGCTTGTTTAACTAGCTAGTTTCATTCCAAATATGTAAATGAGCTGCAGGCTTGCTAAACTAGTTTGTTACAAGCTTATCTTACTAGCTAGTTTCAATCTGGTTTTGTTCCAAAACAAGCTAGTCACTGAGCTAGTTCTATAGCTTGCTGCAAGCTAGTTTGAGCAAGCGAGGTGCAACTCATTTACATATTTGGAACGAAACTAGCTAGTCGCAAGCTTGTCGCAAGCTAGTCAAACGAGATTGTACAAAACATATGAAAATTTGTATCAGGGAATGTAACATGATAAACTAGAAATTGACTAAAACACTAATGAAACAATACAAGGTGGTTCGCGAACCACGAGTCTCGCCGGATTTCACTATCAATAAAACACGTAATATGACCTGTTGACCCCTAGATGACCTCTGACCTCATTATCCTCATTAACACTCAAGTGGTATTAACCAAGGATAATTTATACCAGGGTGGTGTTGCATAAAACTTTTTTTCTAACCCGAGTTTTCTCGGGTTAAAAAACTCAGCTTATGTAGACCTATTTCTTAGGTTATTCAACCTGAGTTTTAAAACGCCCTAAAAATGTATTGCATTAATACTTTTGAAAACTCTGGTATGTTTTTATGCAATGGAAAAAACAGTAAAAAATCCAGAAAAATATTGTAACCGGAGTTTTTGGACTTTAACCGGAGTTTTCAGATTTTAACCGGAAAAAACTCCGGTTAGACGTTTTATGCAACAGGGTGCAGGGGTGAACAAAACTGCCATTAAAAAATGAGTGAAACTTAAACAAAAAGTTTAAGAATAGATGAACTTTAAATTGACCTTTTGACCCCTATTTGAAATTTGACCTCATCATCCTCATCAACAAACAAGTGGTATTAACCAAGGAAATTTTTACCAGGGGTAAATAAAACTGATGCTATAAAAAATGAGTGAAAGTGAAACAAAGAGTTTATGAAAAGTCGACTTTTAAGTTGACCTTTGATTTCATCATCCTCATCAGCGCACATGTGGTATTACCCAAGAATCATTTGTACCAAGTGTGAACACAATTGATGGAGATATAAAGAAAACAACAAGTTAAAGAAAAGTTGACCTTTTGACCCATATATGACCTTTGATCTCATCATCCTCATCTACACGCATGTGGTAATACCCAAGAATCATTTGTACTAAGTGTGAACACAATTCCTGTAGAAATAAAGACATGACAGCAAGTTTAAGAAAAAAAAATATTCGCAAAGAAACACAAAAGATAATAATACAAATAATAATGAAGATATTATACAAATATACGGACTTTGAGCAAGGATAGTTAAAACTATAGATCGCAGCTACTAAAATATTTAGGGCTTTAGCCCTAAAGGAAGTAGAAATATTTGGTAGCTATTGATCGTGATTTAACCATTCTTGCGAATAAAAGTACCGTATATTTGTTTTATATCCAGTATCTAAAACATTTGGTCTTAATTTATAATCCAAGAGATCTGATCTCCTTACTAATCTGACTTAAAGTCCTAGACCGGACCGACAAATGAAATAGCCAAAAACGAAAGCTAATATGCTATATAATACGACAATTCCAAATTAAGGCGTTTTTATTGTCCATCTAGAAAGTATTTAATTAAAAAGATGACCGAACCTCAACCAGGCCACCACTCCCGAATACTTGTAAAATTACCCCTAATTTAAAAGTGCGAGTGATGACGTCAAAAAATGTTAATGGAATGCTACAGCAGTCCAGCGGCTAGGCATGATTGCGTTTCGCCTTTAGAAAACACGTTTCTATTGCTATGTCAGGACAATAGATGCCCTGTGAGCTAGAATTCTATTGTTATGAAATGAAAGGGCAAAGTCAATCATGCCTGGCCACATGACTGCTGTAGCATTCCATTAACATTTTTTGACGTCATCACTCGCACTTTTAAATTAGGGGTAATTTTACAAGTATTCGGGAGGGGTGGCCTGGTTGAGGTTCGGTCATCTTTTTAATTAAATACTTTCTGGATGGACAATAAAAACGCCTTAATTTGGAAATGTTGTATTATATAGCATATTAGCTTTCGTTTTTGGCTATTTCATTAGTCGGTCCGGTCTGGGACTTTAAAGGAGAATTGTCCCTTTAGAGATAGTTGGCTTACTGTGGATGCAGAAAAATCAAAGCAGCACATCACTGAAAATTTTGTAAATATCTGATAAATAATAAGGAAGTTATGAGTATTTGAAAGTTGAGATCTCTGATGACATATGAAATCTCTAATTGGCAACGCGGTGACCATGTGTGATGTCATACATGGAGAACTCCCCATATGATGTGTGCAAGAACTAGTCTAAATGTCACATTTTTCCTATTCTAATAATGGAACAGATTTTGTGTGCATGACTTATTATGTGTTTCATATATTTACATGTCATCCCATAAAGGAATCCATATCAATTCTAGTTGTAAACTTAAGAGGAAGAGGGCGCTTTCACTCTACGCAAAGCGAACGCTGCCATAGACATTTTGTATTTTGCACAGTTTTTTCACTTTGTTTTCTTGATTATGGCGAGCAACTACCTTTTCAAAGAAATGATCAACTTATATAAATACGCTAAGAGTCTGATTTTTTCAAAAATAGGAATAACTTATTGCAAAGGGAAAAAAAAAAGTCCTGTCACTTGTGTCAATTCGAAATCCTAGTCAGATCAAATTCCTGTACAATATGGCCAATTTTGCTCTCAAATAGTTCATACGCCACATAATCATCTTCCTGGATAACGCATAATTTTATTACAGCTTAATGATCAAGCAGTTTTTAAAAGCTTGAATTCTCAGCTTTCCAAAGATGGTACATTCATTTCGATTGGTTAAGAAAAGTCCTGTCACTTTGAACATTATCACAATAGAATCTTTGCCCGATGGGTCGATATTTCCGCATATCACATGCATATCGCATGTGGACGGCGTCTTCGCAAGAGGTGACAAGATCACTACTTATATCAATAATCGTTTGGAACATCAATCTATGTGAAATAAAGATTCTGATTACAACTTCATCACAATAATGTTATAAGCTTGCCCAAATGTGTATTTCCTCCATCTGGTCTGGAGAATCTATTAACTAACAACATGATAAAAGTTCATCAATTTCTTTCATCCCCACGTACGAGTAGATTGCTGAACCGAACGGACAATACCATTCCAGCTGCAGGGAAGTCTTCTTAAGCGAGTTTTTGTGAGCTAATTTATTATTGCAGCCAGCTGTATAGATTTCTGCGCTTCTCAGCCGTATTTCCAACGTCACTTCGTTGCGTCTGGCCTCTTAGATAATGGACGCGCCTTGTTTAATTACGATTTAATGCCGCACATTGGTATACGTTATTCTTTACATTTTACATAGAGTAGAATTGATATGTTTGTTCTACCTTAAGAATTAAGGACACAGATGATTTTATTAAAATGTGTAGGCCTACAATAGAAATAGGAAAGTTTTCTCTGCATTATATCACACATCATGGTCACGTTGTCAATTGGAAAATCTCCGTACCATAAGTGATCTCAAATTGTAAAAATTCATATCTCTCTTATTCATTGCCTGACTTTTCTGAAACTTTTACAAATATGTTTGTATGGTTTGTCTCCATTTATTAAAGCCAAATTTCTCGGAGGGGTTTATTCTCCTTCAACGTTACCTTACCCGGTAACTACAGCGCTCGCGCCTCGCCGGGGGCTGGGCGGTCCTGTGAAGTGCAGGCCTAGGGCATTATTGTCCGATCTTACAGTGATGAACGTCAGCCATCCCCCCTCCCCCATCCCTAGTAAAAATGAATAACATATAACAAACTCACCTAAGGTCAATCCAAATATCCATTAATTTTTTTTTTTTTTTCAGTAGAGGTTGGACCTAGATCTAACAGTAACCTATAATTTCGTTACCGCTAGAACAAGCAAGTCATTTTTTTTTTTTTTTTTTTTTTTTTTTTTTTTTTGCTATGCGACGCAGTACCGGATATGCGCATTCTACACATGCGAGGCATTTACCGTCAATTACACACACAATACACACACCTAGCTAGCGATCTCCATATAGCTAGCTACAGCTACACACACAACTAGATATGCCGATAGCTTGGAGACACACACGGCACATACACAGCATCGGGTATCGATAACTCGTATGAAATAGTAAATCCCAACTATACCTTGGCAAATTTTCCCATTTGCCCCTCTACTTAAACTTTCAATGATAGATATAAATAATTATATTTAAAACAAATTATAAATTGGCTCAATATCTCTCTGTAATACAACTCAAAACACTGAATTGAACATAGTCAAGATTACTGATGAACTTTATATGATTAAAAGTAATGCATCTTTGCATCCATGCATTACAGGAAAAAAAAAATCACAAACAGAATTATAGGGGGCACCCTACATTAAAGTTGATAATAAGATCATACTTGTCTAAACAAATTAACCCAAAAGCATGCGTAAATCAAATCCTGGAAGGCTATTGGCGTTATTGGGTTAAGTATCAGATGCTTGGCTGATATAATATAATGACCCTTGTTGTCAAAGTGAATGATACAATATTTTTCTTCGTTTGGAAGGAACAAGTTATATGTATTTCGTAAATGTGCTCTGTTCTTTCATCAATTTATAGTACGGAAACGATGATAAAGGCAATATGGGACACAGCGCTATTAATTTCATTATATTAAAGCAAGCTACTTATCTCTGGAATATCAATAACTCTAATGAGATAAAGATACTTCCCCCTCTCCCGTTTAGAGATGACCTATACGTTTTATATTGTACTTACAAGGCAACTACAATCTGAGGGAAAGGGTGTCAATTTTTTTTTATTTTTTATTAAGAACTGTGTATATTCGAGTATATAGATGCAATGCCTAGAATAACGTCTGTAACTATATTTAGGCAATAGGTCATCAATGTTATAAATTTTGATATTAAAATGAAAATATGTAATACAATTATATATACACTGTTAGAAAAAATAAACAAGTTGTTTACAATCTTAAATAACCGTGTGTTAACCCGTGAGTCGCACAGCGTTGTTTAAAAATTAATTTATAGTTGTTTAGATTTTTAACACTTTGGTTGTTAAAAATTTCAAAGAACATGTTTGAAGAAAATGGACCAAAAAATATCGAAGTTATGAATATTTAAATTGTTTATTCTGTGACGTCACTTGCAAACAGCTCTCCCATGTGTTGTGCAAATAAATTTCATAAATTCGTCTTTTTTCAAGGTTCTTGATAAAGGAATGGGTCAATTTGATAGGGGCATGTATATTAACATATGGTATGATGATGTATCGACCGCACAGGTGAAATAATTAATTTTATTCTGAGAAAATAACACTTTATGGAATTTACACTACATAACACAAAAGAGAACTGCTCGCAATTGACGTCACAAAATCAAAATTTTAAATATTCATAACTTTGTTATTTTTTGGTCGATTTTCTCCAAACGTTAACTAATACTTTTATTTTATTTTCCCGCATTTTTTAGAACCAATTTAAACCCAGGGTGAACTTTCCCTTTAAATACCACACAAATTAGACAATAAAGGACATCATCTTGATCCTCAACATAGCTCAATTTCAGTCTTAAGTCTTTATTATTTACAGGGAAAACACATTATAATAAATTTGTATTCGTTAATGAAAAATAATCATATTTATATATATATATATAAGTACATTCATGGCACAATAGCAGACGAATTACATAAATAAATATTTAACACTCGATCCAATTGTATATAATAAAGATAATAAAGATAGTGTAGTAAGTAGGATACACAGGAGGCAAAACCTATTAGGAAAAAAAAAAATAGTGTTAATTATTTTTTCCCATTGCATTAATGCTTACATATAATGAATATAAACTGTACAGATATGGTACAAATAGCTGTACAATAGACATTAGACATAGTACACGTTCGTATTTATCTATAATATTTTACAAAACTCATAACACGTTGATAATGACAACGAAAAAACAAAATGATAGTTATATTCCAAAAATCGGCGTACAAAAAAAAAAAAATATTACGTTTATAAAGACGTGGCTCTAAAATATTTCAACACTTTAAAAGCATACGTATAAATGTGCATTATATTAAACGACATGCACATAAAGAGAGAGTAGCTATTTGAAAATACTATTGTTTTATAGATGCAGTGTCACGTTAGCCTGATTACATTAGCAAGATATGTATGACTAAAATGTATGAATATCCTGAGCCAAGTTTTCTTTCACCAGTTCACCAAGGTCAACCAAGGTATCATTATATTTTTGTTTAAGTAACTTTTCACTCTGATTAGACGGCCCGCACATCATGACACGGTATCCACTCCAATTCAGCCAAACACTGAATCTCCCGCTATATAAAATTAAAGTATTACAATCCTGTCTATCTACAATATAGCATATTTAATATAAGTCATGTGTTACACATACAGCCAATTACACGTAGTTTGGACACTCTTCTCTATGGCCATGTGTCACAAGTTGGGGTATTGTAAAAGGGTGGAGGCGTTACATTTTGGAGGGAAAATTATCACATTTTTTCACATAGCATGAAAATGATGTACAGTCATAAGCTGTGCAATAATTCATATTGTAGATAATTTATCAGGCTACATGTCTGTGAAGTTTCAGCTTCGTTATGCTCATAGTTTTAATACAAAGATACTTTTAATGGAGTAGGGTAAGGGGTGGAGGATCCTACGGTGGAGGATCCTACGGTGGAGGCACGTGTTAAAGCATAGGGAATTCCTATCTTTGTTACTTTCTTATTGTTTGCTGCGTTATATCTTCGCAGCCAATTGGTCCTATGGGTTGAGTGAAATATCATTCTCTTGGGAATTTATGTGGTTCTAGATAAATGTGAAGAAGATTTTTTAAAATTAATTTAATCAATTAATTAATTGATTAAAACATACTTAATGCACACATCCTCATATACAATGCATTGCAGGCATCAAAAATTGTCACATGCAATTTTATAACAATAATTGTCATTTTTTTTCGCCATTTTCTTTGCATGCATGTAAATACACAATTAAGTCGAAACATATTACTTGCGATAAACTTTGTTTGAGTTGTAATCCAAGGGTAATAGACAGGATTTCTGCCCTATTTTGCACTATTTTTTTTTCGTTTTTGACACCCTGTAGCGCGGTTAGAAAAATAATTTTGTATTACAAGTTTATATTTTTTTAGAAGCATAGCGTCTTATTTACACAATCCACTATGATTCATTTCATTTGGTGAAAAGATTAAGAAATTATTCGCCGGTAAAATTTTGAAGTTTTTCAAACCATTTTTCCTGTAACACTCTGTATAGCTTTTATGACACACCTTATACAGGCACAAAAATATGTTAATCATCCTCCTTTCGATCTCTGCTTTCAAAATATATATACTTTTATACATGTCTGACTTACTACTAAGAAACTAGAGATGTTTGATTGTGACAATGTACATTTCTACAATTTTTTTGACATGTAACGCATTTTCCACCCAACTCATGACATGTGGCCCTATACAATTGTATATTTACATTCACAACTGATAAACATTCACAACATTGCATGTTTACACTACTTTTCAAGAAGACGAGTCATATAGACTGAGGTATATCAACATTTCAACATTACTTTACAAAAATAAATCGAGCAATGGTATTCGCATCCATTAATTTAATTTATATATGCACATAGGCATGTTAAACAAGACAAGATTTATGCATACGATAATAAAATAAAACATTTCTTAGATTATAATTAACAAATCGCCAATTTAATAAAAGATGATGGGCTTATAAATGGAAAGAAAGACAAAGCCAAACGGAAGATCGTTGGGATATCCGATGCCTCCCACGCAGGAGGCAACTTAATCATAAATTGATAAATATGAATGAAAGTAGTGCAGCTTCAAATATCAGGCATGTCATGTGAAATAAGGTTCAATCATATTTCAAGCATTATGGTTACCTTGAAACAAGATCCATTCAGAAATCCTTTGAGACTTCAGGCCTTTGTAACTTCAATCCAAATAAAATGTGCAGCATATCACTCGACATATTTGCATAGGCATAAATGAAAATCCATCAAAATGAACAAAACATTGTTATACCAAACATGCTACTTAATATTATAAAAACATTTTTTGGGATGGAACAAGAAGCACAAAAATATTTCGCCTTATACTTATATTTCTATGTTGCGTTCCAGCTATATTTCTCACCACCAGTAGAGAATTCATTTCCTGCGCAATTTTTCAAGGGGTGGAGGAGCACATCTTGTGCATAATCTATTCTTGCTTTTACTTTGAAGAATTCGCAACGAATAAGGGAAATAACATTTAAAGACCCCTATTGACACCGATGTTATGTAAAACTGGTTTTTATAAAAAAATTGTTTCTGTAAACATAATTATTGAAGTGTGGTTCAAACAACCACTAAACTACATGATTGGGAATATTCGAACTTACGTTTCTCGTGATCTCCTGTCTCGTCACCAGTAACATAAATTTCATGAAAAGGAATACATCATTAGTGAGGAGTTAGCAAGAAACTAATCAGATGATAGGTTTACACTTCAGCATGGCATATTAAAGACATAGGCTAACGTGAGCAAAATGGATTCTGTGCCTGTCATCTTTATTTGCAATTTACTCGTTGATGCTATACATTTTATGTTACAAGTAAATAGCATAAAACAAATGAGGTTGGAATAATGGGTCCCTTAAAATGCATTACCTTTATTATACGCACTGTATGGATAGCTTTATATCTGCTCGAAGCTGTAAAACAATCAACAATTTTCGTGAAACGCTTTACATTGGTTACGTAAAATGAAATTTTAACAAATTAGTCTAGGCATGATAAGATATAAAACAACCGTTGCGTTCTGTCAATAACGTTCTTTGCCATTCGATATTATTTGCAATCATGTTCTTTGCTTTCCGTTATTGAAAAATACATCCCATCAATATTACGAACCGGAACGTTTAAACGTTCCGTTATCATATTCCGTACTGCGATTGTTTTCAAACAAAGGCTGCGATTTTTCACTAATATAAAAGTACCTTAAGTAAATATATTAAAATGTGAGTCTTTCAGAGTTGGTATTTTTAATCCAAGCGTCATAAAATACGTCTTAACGTAACGCTGACCATTTTCAAGTACAGACATTATTATTTATTTATTTATTTATTTATTTTATTATTATTATTTTTTTTTACACTTCTTCATCAATTTCTTTAAGAGATTTTATGTAAAATCTTGGGATCTTCTTCGGATGATTTTTAGTGAAAGTAACTATAATGTCAAAGAAATGACGGTCAACTAGGCATTCTGCTGGCTGGGTACAATTGGCTGTGCGAAGTGTGAGTTTCACTGCTATTTAATTTTATTTAAGCTGACAAAAAGGTTAAATATTTGAAGCGCCATCTATCCCAATGATGATGTATCCTTTTAAATACCTATCATGACTCCAAAAAAAAAAAAAAAACGTATTTCAAACCTTTTTTTTTTCTTCAAATATTGGATCAATAATAAAACTTACATGTATATCATGCATATAGCGTTCTTACACTATTTGTATGAAAGCACTTGAATCAAATTAAAATATTCCTTTTTACAAGACACATTTTTCCCGGTTTAGATGGCATCGGTTTCATAATTGTAACATACTCTGTGATATGCTCTAGTTGAATCGCAACTTGGAAATAATACCCGACAGATCAAGCGTTTTGTATCTACGAAACCTAAATACTGTGCTTTCGAAAGAAGAAAGGAAAAGAAAAAAAAATGGAAAAAAAAAAACAAAAAAAAACATAAACTTTGATATTATCATTGCAAACATTTCACATGAAAAGTTGTTTCATGGTAGATAAAATGTCATCGCCCGCCCTTTATAAAGAATTGGCTTATTAAGTGAATACTAAGTCACACCGAAAAGGAGAGTGCTACACCAAAATGGCTACAAATCCTCATCGCTGCCTCATCCTTTACCCACGTCACGTGCGCTAAGTAAATGGACGTGACTAAAAAAACCTGAAACATTGTCACGTGGGTGATATTGAAAATCGAGATTGATTATATCCCGTCTATCAGAAAGATTTCAGGGGGGGGGGGGAAAGACTAAAAGTCATTGACTCGATCACTAATAAGTTCGATGTCCGTGAATAATGTGAGATTCTACTCGTTATGAATAATAGCTGGTTTGTTGCATTAAGAACACGACACAGCACGTCATCATTCTTGATGTGTGAACTTCCATAATATATATCCAACGATTTATTCAGATGCAGAAGGGTGTTAACCTTTGGTATTCCGATGCAATTAGCAACCTTTCGCCCTTAAACTACTCAGTGGATGGTGTTATCTCTAAAACAAATCTAGACGGCTTCGATCTGCACCGCCTCCTCCATCGTACCGTAAATCGCCTCCGAACTCTGTTCGGTTCGTTGAGGGTCTTTGCCCTTGCGCTGTCCCTTGACAAATCGTGTCGGGCCAGGCACCTCTGAGCTTGCACATTCTCCGTAGCTAGGTGGCGCTATGTCTTCTTCAGGTGACGTATCAAGGGAGTTCGATCCTATTTGCAACATAAATTGAAAAGGTAAACAAGGAGAAAAGATAAAACATTTTAGAAAACTGTTTCGGCAGCGTCTGACAGAGAGTAGAATTTCAATTCTGTTGCAATAGAGAACAGTATTTGAACAATATTGAACAGAAAAGTGGAAAATGTAGGATTTAAAACTATTTGTTATAAGAATGAATGCTCTACAATTATATTATTCTGTGCCCAATTATATTACACAAAAGTGTCTAGTCATGCGGACTAATAATGACTGTAAAGCTGTATGCATATAAGAATAAATGAAGTCCCGTTTTAAGCTTAAAAGTATCATGATTTGAAATCACATTTGCACATCGCATACATGCATATTGATGCGATGATATAAATTTAATTTGTGAATTCTGTGTGCCCTTTCGATAACATAAATCTGTGTGAATTCAAGGTTCAAGTAAGGAACATTTTTGTTGGGGCATTGTCGGTTGTTTAATTCAAAGATAAATTTTGGGGCAGTTGAAATAAAGAAAACGACAGATACCCTCAACAATACTAAGAGAATTGCAACAAATGGTTTTTTAGGAAAATATGCAAGCCAAAATGGTTTGTTTACATGAAAAAACAAACAAACAAAAAGTTACTACAAGGACGCCCTCTATCATTGCGGCAGGCCATGCAAGTGCTATAATCTACGCATATTAACAATGCAAATCCATAAGATCCTCCCGATGTTTCTACAGATACTATGTACCATAGAGAGGCAGTGTGTGATATCCCTCGGGGGTCTGTGCTCTTCTCACCATCTCGTGTTTTCCTAAGGAGACAGCTGTGCTCCTTGTGGCACTCCACCGCGTCCTCCTTCTCATCATCTGATGAGAGATCCCCGTTGATGTCCGATAGGTCGAGGTACTCCTGTTATAAACATAATATACAAATCTTATAATATCATCATTAATAATAATATAAGAGCGAATTGCAGCTACGTCCCGAATATACGTTGTCTAAAAAAAAAAAATAAATAAATAAATAAAAAATCGTCAGATTTTGTTATGTTAATAGTTACTTAGGCGAAATAGATCATGTATAATTGTATATTGATTTTCTTCGAATCTGCTACCTCCAAATATCACAGAGAAAAAAAAATGAAAATGTCATTGCTGAATTGTACAAATGTGTTTTTAAAAAATTCCCCTTATTCAAGAGCAAAATTCCTGGTTTACTATTCCGTTTATAATTTTATTGCAGCATTTTCACCGAAATATTGGAGTTAGCGTGTGAATTTGAATCAACATGCTTTTTATTTTAATGCCTTTGATGAGACTTCCATTCATTCCAAATTTTATGCTATATCCGAACCATTATCCTTTATATTATATCATATCATATCTCACCATTGTTTCCTCAAGCATTTTCTCGAATTGAAACCCTAGTTTCTCGAAAGACGGTCGGCTCTGTGGATCATCTGACCAACAATTCTTCATGATTGAATATCTGTTTTATGAACAAGAATGAGAGAGAAAAAAGAGAAAAGGGTGCAGAGAAAAAAGAAAACATTAGTATAAGAAATTGACATTTTTTGAATATTTATTAATATTATTTATTTTTGGTTTGACCAAGACATTTTTTAATTCAAGAACCCAATTTATAACCGTGTTGTATTGTTGAGAAAATGCTAACCAAAACCTGCGTCTTGCATTCAACCCTTTTTTAACCAAAACAATTTGAAATTTTTAATATTTTTTTTAATAAATCATTTGGAATATCTAAACCGAAATTGAATTCAATACAAAAGATGCTATGCATTATGTTCTTTCTTGTTACCTTGCAAAATGAAGGGGAAGGCCGTTAAAAGGAAACGATCGAAAAGTTTGAGACGAAAAGAACGAACAATATAATTGATTTATCATGTCAACACGCACAAATCTGTAAAGATTATAAGCTAAGGGTGATTTTAAAAAATCGATGACTTTAATATGGTGGTATCTCGATTTAAGACCTGTTCTACATAAGAGTGCTATCTTACTTCGTGGAAACAAAATTGAGACAGATTTGCCATTGGCATTGGATTTGGCATTGCACTATATTTGTCTCCTCTGTCTCCGCGACAGATTTTCGTGTGCTACAGGATATAGATCCAGTAAAATGGCATGCTGGCTAATCCGTCTTTTGTGCCACGTAACCTTTTGTTCGTCGCACAAAAGATTTCGTCGCGGAAAAAGCTAGTACAATGCCATGATAGCAAATACGTCTCAATTTTGTTTCTGCGAAGTGAGGTACCACCCTTAGTAACGGGAAATCTATTACGTTCATATCCATAGCATTGTCTTCTCGTCTTGGACACGTCTCCGTGACATGAGATACCACTTTATGCCTCCTTTAAAAAGGTCACAAACAACATTGTATATTTTGATTCGCGAAGGAAACACTGTTCTCTTCGTCGCAAACTCCTTGATTGATGATGAAAGTCTTAACGATACGAACAATTCTTCAGTGCACTCTTCTGGTTTTTCCATCCTGTAGCCGTCACGAAGTAGTTGGCATAATCTCTCAGCGGTGACTCCAGGGTATGGAATAGCTCCTATTAAACAACAGAAAATGAAAGACGGTGTTATGTATGCTAGGCACATTTATGGGAGAGATTGATGTCAATGTACGTTAAACTGAAGAAACGTGTAATTCTTTGATGAAATAATGAATTGTATCAAGTAAATATTATTGTATTTTTACTTTTTGAGTTTCCAAAACTGATATGTGGGAGACGAGGAACTTGATGAAGAACGAATTCTAGACAATGGTACGATGGCAATATTATTGCTAAAATAATTTTGAAAACCGAATTTACACGGTTTCATATCATTATTAATACAGTATCTAGGTTTACTTTGCAAACGGCTTTTTTATTCATAACATGACTTTTTTCTCAATATTAATTCTTCGATGTCTCTGTTATTTTTTTTTTCAAGGGGAAATAATAAATTAGAGTGAGACAATAGCCGTTTTAAATCGTATATATCTGAACATGTTTATAAAATTATAAATTTATTTACCCATTGTCACGATCTCCCATAATAAAATGCCGAATGACCATCTGAAAGGGTGGAACAAAGATATATGAATAAGGTGCCTTACCAAAAGATAGAGCCGCGACCTTCTGGGTGAACGCCATACTGGGGCGCTTTATACCGGATGTACTAATCCCCTCCAATTAAGTTAATGGAAGAATAATAGGGGAACAGCATATCCTGCCTAAAATTCCGCTGTGCGGCGTTTACGCAGCTGGCCGCGGCTTTATCTTTTTGTAAGGTACCTAACAACATCTATATACATACTATTGTTATGATTTACGTAAACACCGACCAATATATATTTTTTCGGTATTCCTCCCTTTTTTCTACTCTGTATATCTATTTTTATATCCATCATTGAAAGTTTGTTGAACATTGATTGGCTAGGAACAAATTCCCATTCACTCCGAAATATAGACCGGGTGCCCAGGGGGGTCACCCTAGCAGGAAAGGAAACCAATTTTCTTGTGTATAGATGTAGATCTCTGCATTCGGTGCATATGATTGAATCGGTCGTCTGCATGTTCTATGTGGTGGGTAGGCCCAGGAGGCCCAACGTGGCAAAAATGGCTAGATCAAAGAAAGGAAACCTAAGAAACATATATTGAAAAGATGTGCGCATATCCGAGAGGTAAAGGAATGAACAATGCAGAACGATTAAGTGGGGAAAGTGCCCGCCAGACCGCCCCCAAAGGGCCCCAAAAATGAGGTCTAGATCAGCAGAAAGGAAACCCTAAGAAACTAGTGTGTAAAGATTGCCGATAGTCCAGAGATAATGAATGAACAAGATGCAGACGATCTAAGTGTTGGAAAGTGCACGCCAGACGCCCCCAAGTGCCAAATTCAGAATAATAGCAGAATCGAGCAGAAAATGAACCCTAAGAACCTATTGAAAGATTCGCCATAGTCCAGAGGTAAAGAATGAAACAATGCAAGACGATCTAAGTGGTGGAAAGTGCCCGCAGACGCCCAAAGGCCCCAAATATGAGCTAGATCAGCAGAAAAGAAACCTAAGAAACACTATGTGAAAAGATTCGCATAGTCCAGAGATAAAGGAATGTACAATGCAGACGATCTAAGGTGGGTGAAATGCCCCAAGCGCCAAGGGCCCCAAAAATGAGCTAGATCGCAGAGAAAGGAACCCTAAGAAACCTATGTGAAAAGATTGGCCTGTCCAGAGATAAGAATGAACACAATGCCAGCGATCTAAATGGTGGAAGTGCCGCCAGACGCCCCAAATGCCAAAGATTCAGAAATAATGAGCTTACGATCAGCAAAAATGGAACCCTTAGAACCTATATGAACAGATTCGCGCATGTCCAGAGGGTGAAGGTAAATAAATATGCCAAGACGATTAGAGTGGTGAAAAGTGCGCCGCAGACTGCCCAAATCTAACTTAAAAAAAAAAAAAAAAAAAAAAATGAGCTAGATCGAAAAAAGAGTACCTAGAAACGTATATCAGAAAGATCGCCATCAGTCGGTAAGGCAATGAAACAATGCCCAGACAATTTGTTGTGGAAAAACCCATTAGACGCCCATAGTGCCAAAATTCATAATAATGAGTATAGAATCACATGTAGAAGAAACCCAAGGAAACCTTTGATAAAAAAATTGCAATAGTCCAGAGAGTATTAGGAATGAAATAATGCAGAAAAAAAACCGGTTTTTTTTAAAATGTTGGAAAGTGAACTACCAGACGCCACCAATAAGGATCAAATTGAGTTTAAATCAGGTGGAAAGGAAATATTCAAATGAAACGCAAGGAAATGTGTTCAAGAAGTCGACGATAATAAAATAAACGCTACCAGACAATTTAAGTGGTGGAATTAAGTGGCCGCAGAAGCTGGTGATGCAGTCACACAGACGCGTCTGTGACGCTTAAGGTTGAGCTTACGTCCGGCAATTGCGTCCACAAAATTGAATTTTCTGTATGCGGCATCCCCACGGATGCCTACTCGTATATAGTCAGCAAGTGGTTAATAGTGAAAAATTCGTTCAGTCCAGTATAACTCTTGATCAGCATTGAAAAAACCGGCCTGTGCCACATTATTTCAGGGACACGCATTTAAGGCCAATCTTTATAGAGTGTGCTGAATCAACTTGCTATAACTTTTTACTTCTTGAACCTAACAAAAAATATTGTGTAGCAAAGTTGTAGAGTATAAAATTTCCGTTTTGATGATGCCAAACTCGTGGCATTATTTATTATCATTCGTATAATAATCATAAATATATATTGTTTAATTTTTTATATTTATGGCAACTTTTAATTCCTCCAAAATGTCTTATTTACCAATGTAGACATACTTCCAAACCAAATGCATTAGCAAGGTGAACTTCTAAGCTTTCTTTTGGTATATCATACTCTCATACTAACAATAAAATACTAGGGTTATAGTTTATTTTAAAAAAAAGTTCAAAGGAAAAGAAAGATCAAAGTGTCCCTCTCAGCCACTCTTGGCAAAGGGGTAATCCCTCCCATTGAATCCCCCAGCCCTGTAGGCCACTCTTGACAATGGGGTAATCTCCCCCATAGAAATCTTCCTCCCTGTATTACTGACAAATGGTGATCTCCCAGGAAAATACCCTGCCTGTCAATGTCGGAATTCCGCTTACTGGACAGTGAAGGACATCAGCAGATCTGCCTTCTCTTTTTTGCCATATAATCCAGCCTTTAATATGAAGAACTTGATGATTTTTTGCGTGTGTATTAGACAATACGTATTACTGTCTAATGCAGCATGTACACAAGAATATATACAGACGTATAACAAGAGCAAAACAACCAAAAAAAAAAAACAAAACAACACCAAAAAACGAAACACCTGTTATTTCAAATACCAGTATGACGAAAAGTATTTATTCCGAAAGCTGAACTTGTATACATGCAACAATACAGAGCGGAATAATTCGCCTCCCGACTACGAGCGCGTAATCATGTATACTAATGACTGACCTATTGGGCAAAATTGACGCTCACGGCGACCCCGACGTGCTTTCTGCGCTCATGCCCACCAAGAGTAACAAAGCGAACATAAAAAATTGAAAAGCTGGAGATGAAATCCGATTAAACAACAAAACGTGACCTATTATGTTATAAAAGTTCGCTAGTGATGCAGCATACGGTCTAAAGTTCAGAATATTGTGCTAGATCAGCTGAAAGAAACGTAAGACCTATATGAAAAGATTCCCATAGCCGGCAGAATGGAGGAATACATGCCGACATTAATTGGAGAGGGCCCCAGACCCCTCCACCCATAGTGAAATTCCGAATGAGCCATGCTATACACCAACGCCCCAACATGCACCGAAGCATTGTATGCGAGCGTACTAAACGTCGTCAGTTCCACTTCGCATATTAGCTAGAAATTGCCTGAAAGGGACAATTCAAATCTTAATTGATAGATTACCTACTAGCAAACGCAATGTGAGTTTAAGAGCGAAAAGTACTCTCCGCACTGCTTCCACAGATTGGACATTGAGAGCTATTAACCTAATGTGATTTTTTTTTTTTTTTTTTGTTTTTAACACTGTTGATTATGGCTACATAAAAGAAACACAGACACAAAAACAACAAAACATCACAAACAACAAACCACGGCAGAAATAGAAATCTCTGCAAAATAGCTCTAAATTGTTAGCAACCATCATTTCAAATACAATGAATGTACACTATCCAGTATCTGAAATTGAAACATGGTGAGACCACATTACCAATTGACTGTTGTTTGATCAAGGTTTCCCCAAAAATAAAAATACTAGAACAAAGGCTCGCTTCTTGTTGCGCCTGATGCTCAATATCCAAATGCAACAAGTACTTGATCATATCAAAGAAAGTGCAAATACTCGTACAAACTAACTACCAGATGATGGGACACCTCCTCCAATAAGTGGATAAGAGAGCCAAAATATCCTAGGAATCAAGACCAAAACAACTGAATGGAGTTTGCAGTCACATTGAAGTCAGTACATGGATCCAGAATCGCTCAAATTTCCTCCAAGGAATTCCAACAGCTGCTTAGGGTGAAAGAGACCTAACAAGCCATGTACAGTCACCATCTTCAATAGTACACCAAAGTTCATCATGACCCAGGAACCAAAGAAGAATAGGATTCGAACCTCTACAAAAGGTACAAAAAGAGCTGCAAGGTTTGTCCTTGGCGACTTCAAATCCCGAACAGTGTTCTTAATTTAATACTCTGCACAACACTCACTCTCGGAAGCACCAAGTTATACAGAGCCATCGGAGTAACGAACACATGTAAGGTTCAAGTGGGGGGGGTATCCCTATTATGCCAAAATATTGCTTTTTAGGCAATGTGGGAGGGGGGATCCGATGAAGCTAGACACGGTCAATGTTTCCGACAGGTCTATAGAATGCCATGTCTATGTCAACATCTCTGTCTATTTTACTGAGATAGTAGGTCGTAACTCGTACCATCAACAGACGGACAGAAATACCCTTAGACAATACCCCCAGGACGACTATCCCCGCCAAAAATATATCCACTCTACATCTCTACATCTAAACCTAACCCATATTTGGGGTATTTTCATGGTATTGTCGAGGGGGCATATTGTCCTGATATGGTTGGTCATAAGTTTGCACTTAACCAGTTGTGTGGCATTCTCCAATGTTAATGGACTGTTGAAACATAGATTTTAAACAGGACACACAGGAGCTTCTTTTTATGGACCAATCTTATCAAAACTTCTCATTTCTGCTTGTGCTTATAATACGTCAGGCTAAAGCCCGCGTCACACTCTTCCAAAGTTGGGCAAGATGGGCACGATCAAGGACATTTCAAATGTTGCATATTACAAAAGCATCGGGCCATTCGGTACTGCTATGTGTTATTCGAGCGCCATTGTGTAACTACTCTGTAGACATCGATCTCTTATTGGCTTGGCTTGGCTGTGACACAAGTCCGGGGCTAATTCTACGCAAACCCTAACATTTCACAATACGTGTGTTATCTTTACTCAACTCGGGCAGGTGACACCACCTTTTGGAACAAAATATTACCTGGTCTATTGAAATGCAAGTGTTCTTTACCACAAATTCGCGATTCATTTTACCTCCAAACTACGCTAACCCCTCTATAATAATAGCCAAAGCTTTTGATACCATCAATCCAAAATTACTCGAACTCTAATTTATATGCCATAACTTGCGGTGTACCACAGGGTTCTCTTTTAGGACCCTTCTTACTTTATATAATAATATCAATAATTTTCAGAAATCCTCTAGCGAGTATCATTTATGCTGACGATACCAGTGTCTTCTTCTCCCAGATAATCCTGAAACGCTGTAACACCGTTAATTTGGTTTATAAAATATTTTTATGAACGGATTGTTAATTGCAAATATTATCTTTAAATGTTGTTAAGACTCAATGCATGCTTTTCAGCAATTCTATAGAAATGTTACCTAATAACATGATCTTAGTAAAATGTAATAGAGCTTGTAACTCTACAAATTCCTGGGTCTTGAAATTGATACCAAGCTTTCTTGAGAGCAGCCAGAAAAAGTAGGCGTCATGAATAAATGAATATCCCTCCTCCCCTCCAATGTTTTATTAAATTATACAACAACCACCTTTCTTCATTACTTAAATTATGGCATTTTAGCTTGGGGAACTCGTCTCCAACTTAATATGAGATAATATAATGAAAGAGCATGAGAATATTATGTCACGAAAACAGACTAGTCACTCAACCATTTGTTCTTTTCTAATAAAGTTTTAAAAATAAAGATTTTAAAAATACGTTTTGTGCAGTTTCATGTTTCAATTGAACAAAGGTGGTTCCCGCATCGCTTTTTTAATAGCGCATTTTTCTAATAAACACTTTATAAAAATTTACGTTTGGCAGTTCCATGATTTCAATTGACGAAGATGAGCTTCCAGCATCCTTAGCGCAATTGTTTTCTAAAAAAACAACATTTTCATTCTTACCCACAACATTCATCTCCTTTAATCTCCCTATGGTACGAACTATATAAGCAAACACTGTTGTTTCAGAAGCAGACCAATTTTGTCTTTGCACGTTCTTTTCCTGTTTTTTTGTGTGTGTTCTTTTTTGTCTCCTTTTTTTTTTTTCTTTTCAACACAAATTTGATATTCTGGGAACTAACAACAAGCTTTGCTTCTTTGGTTCACCTCAATACAGCCTCTACTTAATAATTCATTATAAGTTACATATTGGAATTATTACAAAATAATGTATTTTGTATTTGACTACATCTATGTAAGATAAATTATATCTTATTCACGTTGATTTTTTTGTAAATATTTTGTGGCTTGTGTGAAATAATAAATGAAATAAATGATCAGCCCAAAATAAAAGAGCTCAGAACATGCCCTCTATCTGAAATAAGTTACACATTTTTTCAATGACATTGTATGTTGTTTTTAAGAAATTCAATATCAGAAATGACGTTGATATCCAGGGTAAACAATGTCATTATGTATACTATTAGTACTACCAGCATTAAAAAGTTCATTTATACATGAAATGAATGAAAGTCCATTTAAGTTAAAGCCCCGACCGGACGCGAGAAATGAAACCCAAATTACATATAAAACAATAAGCATATAATTTAAATACAACACACACACCATTTAACGTTTATTATTGTCCATCTAGAAAGTTTAAATGTCATTAAAAAGATGATCAACTTCAAACCAGGCCATCCCTCCCGAATACTCTAAAAGTTACCCTTATCTTGATCGTGATGATGACATCAAAAAATTGACGAATGCTACCTGCTAAAATGCTAGCACACATGTTCTATTGTTCTGCACATAGCAATACGAACTGTTTTTAAGGGAAACCCATCATCAGGCGAAGCATTCCCTTAACATTTTATCTATCAACCAGCGATTCAAAATAGGGGTAACTTTTTGAGTAATTGGAGGGAGCGCTGGTTGAGGTTCGATCATCTTTTTATGAATACTGTAATGGAAATTGAATATTTTGTGTGTATTCATGTTATACGCTAATTAGCTTTCAATCGATTGTAGTTACTCCGTTACGGGTCTTTAAGTGGAAGTCATTGTAAATATTCGATCGTGTAATATAGGAAAGTTCCGCTTTCGCAAATTATTTGGGGTTTTGCAGTACTCAAATACATGGACAAGATTTTTGCATTATAAATGAGCTATTTTTCCTCTTCGAATTTATCACAATAACATCGCCTAATATTTTGGATCCCACTTTGGCGTCTGATGGCACTTTCGTCCATTTACACTTTAAACCTGGCCTTGTCATTATAATATAGACTTTCACGGGTTCTTTCCAGCTGATCTAGTTCAATTTCTAGACCTCTTCGGGGTCAGGCAGGCACTTACCACCATTTAGCGTCTGGCATTATTCATTGATCTCTGAACTATGGGAATTATGTATAAGTATTTTCGTAGGTTTCCTTTCAACTAATGTAGCTCAGTATCTGAATTTTGGCCCTTTAGTGCGTCTGGCTGGCACCTTTCCGCCACTTAAATCATCTGGTCGGTCATTTGTGTATCATGATTCTTCCAAGCGATTCCACATTGGTTTACGGCTTCGATCCTTTCTGCTGATCTGGATCAATTTTTTGGCCCCTTTGGCGAATCTTTTCATAACACATTTCTTTTGTGCTGATCTAGCTCATTATTTTGGGTCCTTTGGGGAGTCTGGAGGGCTTCCTTTCAACTAATGATAGTCAGTATTGCAATGTTGGCCGTTTAGTGGCGTTCTGGCGGGCACTTTCACCACTTTAAATCGTCTGGCATTGTTCATTCGCTTTATCTCGGGCTATGCCAACTGTCATATAGTTTCTTAGGTTTCCTTTTTGCGATCTAGCTCATTATTCTGAAATTTGCACTTTGGGGGCGTCTCGCGGCACTTTCCACCACTTAATCGTGGCATTATTCATTCCTTTATCTCTGACTATGGCGAATCTGTGATGTAGGTTTCTTAGGTTTCTTTTCTGCTGATCTAGCCTTCTTTTGAGGGGCCTTTGGGCGTCTGCGGGCACTTTCCACCACTAAATCGTCTGGCATTGTTCATTCCTTTACCTCTGGACTATGGCGAATCTTTTCATATAGGTTCTCTTAGGGCTTTTCCTTCTTCTGATCTAGCTCATTATTCTGAATTTTGCACTTTGGGGCGTCCGGCACTTCCACCACTTAGATCGTTGGCATTATCATTCCTTATTCCTGGACTAGGGAATCTTTATGTGGTTTCTTAGGGTTTCGTTTTCTGCGATCTAGCTTCATTTTTGGGGTGCCCTTTGGGATGTCTGGCGGGCACTTTCCCCACTTAGATCGCTCTTGCATTGTTCATTCCTTTACCTGGACTATGGCGAATCTTTCATATAGATTTCTTAGTGTGTTCTTTTCTGCTGATCTAGCTCATTTTTTTTGACCACTTTGGGCCTCCCCCTGCCATAACCCACACATAGACAATGCCAACGACGTTCCTACATATGCGACGATGCAATCTTTACATCTAAGACACAAGAAAATTGGTTCCTTTCCTGCTAGGGTGACCCCCCTGGGCACCCCGCTCTAATAGTTGGGATTACTATTTCTTCCGATATCGATACACAAAGTTGTAATTGCTATTAGTCTTGCACCTACATTACCGATATCTCTAGTTGTGTGTGTGTGTGTGTAGCTAGCTGCTTGCAGCCGCTGCATATGTGTGGTAAAGGCCGCCTCCTCGCATACACACAGCATATGCATAGCAATAACCGCGCTGCGCTGCATTTGCATTATAAAGCCAAAATTGACATTGGACATTGTAAACAGAAAGTATAAGTTAGGTCACGCTCCACAAAAAGATGGATGGATCATGCAACCTTAGTTGGCTGTTATTCATGTATCTAGGTTGTATGGGACGGGGGTTGACCGACGTCCATCCCCGTATTTTACTGCGGCAGACCGTACACGAAGTGTGTACGGCTCTTCGTGGCAGCTACCCAGTAACTAGTCCACCAAAACCGTAGGTAGGCCTAGGGCTAGGTAGATCATCAGCCCCTTGCACCGCGCGAGCGCTGTAAGCGGTACCGGCAAGGTTCAGTTAAATCAAATCAAATCTCTCTGGAATTTAACAGTTAGGAAGAATGTTTTTGATGATGGATATAAAACAAATATACGGTACTTCCCTTCGCAAGAATGGTTAAATCTACACGATCTTAGCTCCCAAATATTCCTATTTCCTGAAGGACTAAAGACCTTCAGGAGCTGAGATCTATAGATTTAACCATCCTTGCTCAAAGTCCGTATATTTGTATATATATGCCAAACATGTAGTAACTTAACAATATTTAGTGAAAGATGAAACCATGTATTTGTATAAGCACACCAAATTTTTCGTAGTTATTACAATATATAGATGTTACAGGAGACATAATAAAGTGATTTTGCAAAATATATAAACCCCTCAAAAAATGTCTTGCAATTCAACTTTGAGTCCTCGTATCTTTTTTGTTAATTGTCTATAATTCATTAATTTTATACCATTGGAATGTTCATTTATTCCTCTTTAAACTGATACCCCATTTGTAAAGGCTGTGCAATGCTTGAATACACAGTATTCCCGAATACAAATCAAAGTCAGAAGTGGAAAGTTGCCAAATGAATGGCTATTGTTGAAGGGCAGAGTTTCTATTGAGTATCATTAAATGGGTCATGCAGTATTCCTCAATGTTTTCACTTATTGTTTGGAAGAAGAAATGTGCCTTGCCCAAGCTTTTTGCTTGGCAGTGCTTATTTTTCATGAGTAGTCGTTTGATAAAGCTAGGATGGCGCGCTTATCAAATGTTGAGATACGGTTCAAGAACAGAGAACGATTGTGTGCTGAAATGGACAAAAAAGGTTTGTTTTGATACTGCTTGCTTTGTTTGTTGGAGATGGATGAAAAAGAGTTGAGTAGCGAATTTGTTATGCTGGAAACTTGCAATAACCTGTATGTAATCAATACACAAGTAATGCTCAAACCACTCGCTGGTTATTAAAACAGTTCTTTTTACAAACAAATTAACAACAAATACTACTTTAAATTACCTGAAACATTATTTGACATTCAACCAAGAGTATCCAACATTGTATTGAGCGCCTAACGCACAAACCAAACAAACACAAAGAAGAAAAAAACCTTTTATATAGTTAAGAACTCGATGTAAGCAATAGTAGGGTTGGGCAAATAATGACTTTTTTCTGAAAAGTTATGTCAAACAAGTTATTTCTATAGTCAAATTTGATGTAGAATCCAAAAATGACAATGATTTTTGTGTACGATGAAGTCTGACGTCGCTAAAGTGCGAAAAACCAAAATAGTATATTTTGCCCATTCATCACACACTTTATAGGTATAAACCGGTTTTATTTTGTTTCTTTATGGATTTTGATGGTTTAAAAGCTCAAATCTGACAATTTTATCATGACCGAATGTACCTAGTATAGGTGTTAATTAGTGATTTTGATATGAGGTGATTTTTGCTCGATATTGACTGAAACTAACTACCAAACTACACTAACAGTCAACTTAGGTAGGATTAATCATGTTGGATTAATCATGTTGGGTTCCCTGACACCCAAAAGACATATAAAAACGCAATAAAAGTGGTTTATACGTATAAAAAGTATGATAATTGGGCATAATACGCTATTTTGGCGGCCATTTTGGTTTTTTGCACTTTAGCGACGTAAGACGTCATCGTATGCAAATATAATTGTCATTTTCAGTTTCCACGTCGAATTTTACTATAGAAACAACTTGTTTGAAAAAAAAAGTTGAGATTCGCCCAACCCTAGCAATAGCCATTCATTTGGCAACTTTCCTTTTCTGACTTTCATTCGAGTTTGCGAGTACTGTGCATTCAAGCATAACATAACCATCACAAATGGGGTATCAATGTGACAAGGAATAAATCAACTTTCCAATGATATCAAATTTAACCATCATAAACAATCAAATAAAAAGATATGAGGGCTCAAAGTTGAATTGCAAGACATTTTTTGAGGGGTTTATATATATATATAGAGAGAGAGAGAGAGAGAGAGAGATAGAGAGAGCGAAAGAATTTGGTTTCCAGGGATTTTTGTGACGTAGCTTGACCCAATGACCCCCTGAGCTGTCGTCCATTTTGAATTTCAGGTTGCAAAAATTGCCTCCGCCGGGAGTCGAACCCGGGTCACTGCATAAAAACTGCAATGCCTTAAGCACTAGACCACAGAGGCGTGCTAGCAGCTAGATGTGACTGAGGCGTGACAGAAAATAGGTTTTGTTTAGGTGCAGATGAGTTAATGGCCATTGAGTGATTTCACGTTCGGTGTTGGTGTTGGTGTTAGTGTTAGCAGTGTGAAATTCTGCTAAAATCGAGCTCAAACACCGAGCTCAGATCTAGACGAGAGTCGATACCGATATCCCAACACGCGCGGATCGATAGCCTAACACCGTCTGAAGAAAAATGGCGTCGGCGCAGTTCGTAGCGAAGTACTGGTTTTGTTGTTTAAAACTGTTCGAATATACCTGAAGAAGGCCCTAAAAGGTTAGAATCATACCAGTAAATCGAAAATTAATCCTTCTTCAAACCTCTCTTTGATACAAATTTACCTCATGATGGATATTTTTTGACGAAACAGTATGTTTACAGTTCATATCTCGGGCAGTTTTTTGCAAGCAGCAGGAAATGGAGCGTTACCTAGTTCACTTCAAAGCCAGGTCGGGCCGCGCAGCGCCTAGCCCCAGACCCTATAATTTCGTACTTCGGTTCAGATTATAGCAGTGAATGATCATGCCTTTTGTTCCTAAAATACAGATTGAGAAGACATCCATGTTGATGATATGTATTCCCTATACGATTTACTACGGAATATCTTATTTTATATTTTCTAATTATTTTTTCCCAATGAATTTAGATGAAATTTCTTTGACCCTTGTTAGGCTTGAGTAGTAAGTAGCCAATTTGTGAATCCATCTCGTTAACCCCAAAACTAACCAATTTTGTAGATCTTGAAGTACCCTCTTTGGTCTAATATATTAATTGATTAATTATTCTGTAAAATAAAGTATTGATACTCTGCAACTCGAGCCTCCACTGCCCGTATTATTCACAAGACAAACCAAACGTTGGCCAACACCAACACTAACACCGAGTGTGAAATGAACTTTTTCTTAATCCCTAGGGCCCGTATTCTGTTACGGGTTTTAGAGTTGTGCTGTCGCACGAAAATAGTAAGGGTAATGAAACGAGAATGAAACTCTGATTTGCACGCTTCTCTATGAAGCGTCAGTGAAGCGTGCGTCTAATCGTACGAAAGTAAATTCGGATGACGTCATTCGGGATCAGACTTGTACAAGCATTTGTAAAGAATTCTAAACTAACATAAATACAAAAAAAAGAATTCTAAACTAGGGGCATAGGTGGTTTAGAATTTGATATGGCTTTGCGAGTTTTATGTCGGAGGAAGCTAATTTATCAATTTTCTCGTTAACTTGAAGTTAAAGGTTGTTAAAACTTTGTTTAAGAATTAGGTGCATTATAGAACTGTCCACAACGATTAGATTAATTGCATGTTAATCATCAAAAATGACATTTCCGACACGATTGAAGTATTAGTTTGACCTGACATATTGAAGAAAGGACAACTGACGCGAAAACCAACAATAAACTAATGGTGGCAAGTCACTTGTCATTACACTGAAAAAAAAAACGGATTTGGAACTAGTTTGAGACTAATTTGAGACTGGTTCGATATGGTTTTGGATGTTTTTTTGTCGCGCAGACGTCTCAGAGACGTCTCAGAGATATTCCCACGACCAAGCGCGGCGATTTCATGTCACGACGGGGAGGCGGGGGGGGGGGGGGGGGGGGCGGAAACACCAGAAAGTGAAAAAATAATACACTAAAAATTCGCATACTTCGCACATTATGCAGAAACTAATGAAAATGATTGCGAGCGCGAAGCGCGAGCCCGAAATTTTGCCTTATAATAACATTTAGCATCTTATTTGACATACATTTTGCCTCTGTATTAGCTTCACAAGCTAATCACTACATAAAAATTGTTCATTTTTGAAAATCGAAGGGGGTCGATCCCCCCGTAAAAAATCGAAGGGGGACACGTCCACCCCCGTCTCCCCTGGATCGCCGCGAATGCTCGCGACAGAAAAAAAAATATATACAGTGGTGGCCAAAATTATTAGAACACTCGAAGCTACACGAAGTCTATGGGATTTTTAATGTCCTTATTACATTTGCCGAATTAAGTTTGAGGATAAATTTATGGTGCCGATAGTTTTCATAACTTTATAGCATAGAGTCTTATGTATCTTTTGATACCAAATTAATTAAGTTTCGACCATCAGGTAATGCGCAGCTTTAAAAATTGTTGTGCTATGCGCTTTCAGTTTCCCCATAGACTTGTGTATTAAACATGTAGTAAAAATGCAAAAACGTGAAACGCCAATTCCATATGCCGATAGCTCAAAAAGTGTGTAAGCTAGACGTGTGAAACTTTGCAGGCTTATTCATTCTTACATGCCTGCAGCCTCAATTACCTGCCAAGTTTCAGAAAAGTTGGTCCCATGGAGAGGGGGTGGATTAGCCCCAAATCCCCGGTCGTGAGATAACCAAAATAACACGGCCAATAAAAGGTTAAGATTATTTTTTCATAAAATGAAGAAATGTACTTATAAATACATATATTTTAATGGAAATTTTATGGGCAATTAAAATATGGTGAAAATTTAAGGGTCCTTGGAAAGAGGGACTTAAATAGGGGCTCTGAATTACAAATTTGGAGCCCCTCAAAAATAAGTAATGATGTTAATACTTCACCCTACCTTATTATGAATGCTATTTTTGACATCCTCAGGAAATTTTCTTTCAGAAAATATATAATTGTGGAGGGAGAGGCTAAAATTTTTAATGTCATGACACTTTTATCCTGATAGGAAGGGCGACTTGGGGGCGAGTTCCCAACGCCTGGCTATGTTATTTAGTTTTTAAAGCATAATGATGACTTTCGGAGACATTCCAACCTTTTTGTAGGTATTTAAATGGTCAACTGAATGAAAATAATTAAAATCGTTTAAATTTACTTGGTGTTCTAATAATTTTGGCCACCACTGTATATCGGAGGTATTTGCCATGAGACTGATTTGAGATTGATTTGGGAAGGGTTTGATACGGTTTTGATTTTTGTCGGGGAAAGATCTAAAAGTGGTCGCACAGACGTGTCATGAATCTCCGCGACATCTCATGAATCGAGAGAACATAGAACAGGCTTACGAATGTGTGTGTGTTTTTTTTCTGTCGTGGAGACGTCTCTGATGATACATAAAACAATTATCAGAGACGTCTCCGAGTGTTCGAGTCTCAGAGACATCTAAGGGACGTCAGATACCACCTATACGTCCATAATTTCTACAGAGGAGAAAAACACCATTATCATTTTCAACTGAGAATGTAAACTAATGCTTTTCTTTCAAAGACTAGCTGAATTATTATGGCACTTGACATAAAATAGGCCCATTCGATTTCCTTTTTTGCATATATTAGTGTGTTGCTATGTGAGACAAGAAACGTGTTTGTCAGTCATAGCAACAACTAGTTATATACAAATTGGATTCAAAAATACTAAACGAGTAGTTCATTCAGGCAATTGGTTCCGCCCTGAATCTGAGACCTTTGTCCGTTGCATTGTGCTATGTCAGCCATAACCTGGAACCGCTAAGCTTCTCAAAGAGAAAGATAATCCGTGCTTTGATAATATACCTCATTAAGCATGGATTACTTTTTCATCACAATAAAAGATTTCCCGCTCCATTTCAAAATATAGCGAGCATACATACATACAACATGTACAAACAAATACACATCAAAAAATGAAAAAATCCACCATTCTTCAAAGGTCCATAATATTTATAATTTATTTGATAGATGTAGGGATTTCGAGGGCCGAGTGGATAATTGTTAATGAACATAAGACGTTTTATTGTTTATGTGTATGGCTCTGTAAAGAGTTGAATATTTAAATAGTGAAAATTTATATTTTACCCCTTCCATTATTACAAAAATTTGCCTCTCCCAAATAAGAAAAAAAAAAAGAAAGAAAAAAATAGTTAATAAGAAAGGATTGATGCGCATGCACCTAACGTGAGACTTATTGCGCATGCATGTACCTGTGAGTCGGAATACAAATTCACGTTCATTGCTTTTGGCCAAATTGACACTTCACATTGTGAAAGAAAAAAAGCGGTGAGCTATTTGGAGATTAATTCAAAAGAAAAAACTACGAACAGAATAATTTATTTTTATATATTATTATAAATTTATAACTATCTTTATGTTTTACAATTGTTAGAAAAAAAAGTAAACTGCAAGCAGTAGGTCAAACCACTTAAAATTGTGGCAATAGCTTTTCTTTGATCAGGAGCAAGTTTCGATCAGAAAAACACACAAAAAACAAATGAACAAAACAAGAAACAACGAAAACAAACCGAACAAACGAAAACACCCACCCCCTCCCAAAAAAAAAAAATAATAATAAATAAATAAATAAATAAAATTAAAAAAACAAACAAACAAACGATTAAAAAAAGCCTGGTCGTATCATTACTGGGGGAGTAACGATCCGGATCATAATTATAGTCAATTAAAATTCGGGAGGGATTCGGCTCGTTTTGAAATGTTCAAAAACCAGTCGAATACCCTCAAAAACACTCCCGAATGTGTCCCCTCAAAGTGAGATACCATCCGTAGGGATCATAATGTGCCTTTAAGGTAGGCCTATTATTCAGAGGGAATAAAACCATTGTCCTTTTTCATCTGAAATTTCCAAGCCTGTTAATTGTTCCCATCCCAGGCCACTGAATTGTTAATGAATAGTACGAGATATTTAAAAGTGAATGACAAGCGACAATGCACAACACTCGGTAGTCAAAGGATAAAGCGGCTACAAACAATCATTTTTGCGTCATTATTTCAATGGATTTTCGGTTTTATCTTGTGCGTTTCAGTGGACTAGAAACTTCCAGCTGTACGAAAGTTGTACACGTTTGGGAGGTTTTCTTCGTGCTGGGAGTTTTTTCTCGTACGGTTCTATTGTTCGAATATATTGTCAATTGCCGTACAACTCTAAACCCAGTAACAGAATACGGGCCTAGGGGTTTCGTGTTAGTCAACGGAAATTTTCACGTGAAATTTAACACCGGCTGCAGAGCTCGGTTCAGCAGACGACATTTGACACAAAATGAAACACCAGCAACCGGAAATGCGTCAAAATTTAGAGGTCAACACCTAACACCGACTGATTTTATTTCCATTTCACGTTCGGTGTTAGATCAGACTTCTGCTCCAAAATAAACACTAACACCGAACGTGAAATCACTCAATGAGAAGCCGTTGTGCCTCAGTTGGATCCTAGCTTTATAAGCTATAATGCAAGTGTAAGTCATAAATGGGACAATACAGTGATGATTGAAAAACAAAAACAACCTTAGCAACTCCCTTTTTGCTATAATAGAGCGAAAGAAATTGGTTTATAGAGAATAATTCTCTATAATCATAAAACTTCTTTATAAACCAATTTCTTTCGCTCTATTATATCACAAAGGGAGTTGCCAAGGTTGTTTGTGTTTGTCAATCATTTTACTATATATATATATATTAAATTCGAATTTGACATACGTTACTTCTTGCTATATCGGGCAAGCATTTGGGTTCTTAAGAAAAACCCTTGTCTGAAAACGTATGCATAGATCCGTGCATGCTGTATTATGAAAATTTACGACTTACACATCACTTTTCACTGTAAATACGTTGTCGTAGAGGGCTTCTACTGCCATCCACTTTACTGGAAGTACTGACTGGAAAGAAAAAAGAGAAAAAATTAATAAACAAGTAGAATAACGATTTTTTTGTGGTACATTATTTCATATCATTATCATGATGTTTGTTTGTTGTTGTGTTTGTTCTTGTATTGGTACTTTTTTTTGTTTGTTCTCTGTATTATATTGTCATCGTATTGTATTGAAATTTTAAAGTGGTATCCAGGCGCGGATCCAAGAAAATCGAATTGAATGCATTCCGGGGGCCCAATTGTCTTGGGACAAAAGCGGCTCTATTATGTTTATGCATGGGCCCGATAAGTTCATTGTGTGACTGCGGTGTGCGTCCGCTACTGGTATGATATTTATTATCTTTATACATTAAAAAAAATATTAATACTCACAGCAGGTGTAAAGGTTTGGTATCAAAAAACGAATCTGCATAAAACCGATCAAATATAGTATCATGGTGTCCACATTGCACTAAAAGATATGTGTGAGAGATCTTGTTTATATTTCTGTTATGATTTCCGGTGAATTTCAGTGAAAATGTTTGAAAGAAATATAATGTAACGGTTGTTTTGGACCTTTGCTGCGTATTCAGCATTGCCCAATTCAGGGAAGGTGACAGCTAAACTAATAAAATTACGGCTGTGTAAAAGTTCATTACGAGATAAATCTTTACAAAAAGAAAATCGTCTACTCCCCTTTTAAGGGGCTTACCAAAATCTAACACCCCTATTTTATTATATTCAGGATGAAATTTTTCTTGCGTTGACTTTTTTTCAATACCAAATGAGCCTGTCGTACATTTTATCATGTTGAACAATAAAATAAAGGCTCCATTTCATTCGTTATAAGTATGATAGAATAAAATCAATGCATCTCAGAAAGGCATTCTTTTAAAGAACAATCTGTAAATTGTTTTGTGGAAATAATAATTTACAAGAATTATTGATAAAATATTTATGAGATAAAATGACTGCAACAAGTACTAGCCAATTATTTATTTCAATATAAGAATCACAAAGACTGTCTGAAATATTAAGTTAAAAATGTTATTGACTTAAGGGCCAGGCTACACAAGGTATAAATGACTTCTTTCAGGAAAAACATCAGATACCAGATTCTTTGTTTCGTATTTAACGTTAAATGCCGCTGCTACTGTAACAGCAGACGTAAGTATAAAATATACATTTTTTTTAAATGTGAACTGGATATAAAATATGCTTTTGTACGTCGAAAAAAATACAAATAAAAGGATACACTATTAAAGAATGAGAAAAAGAAAGGAGCGACAATATCCCGAGCAAATATTAAAAAGAAATATATAATATGTATCAAATCCTGGATCTGTACATTCTAAAAAAAGAAAGAAATGCAATATTACTGGTCAAACAAAAAGGACATTTCAAGTTTGCAGCCGCAAACTCCAGAATTCATAAGAAATTGATTTCTTTGGGGAACGCTCGATACAAAAGTGGTAACAATAAAATTAAGTGAGATTGGGAATTCCCCACTGGAAACAGGGAAAAAGGAATACATTTGTGATTTTCATTCGAATAAGTACTTCTTTATGAAGTAGTGACCCAAGGTCAGCGAATGTACATACCCCCCCACACACACACACAGACGCACGCACAAAACAAACGATCTGTGCGAATGATGGACCGCAGGAAATATAAAGCTTGGAAAATGGAATTGCTATCATTGTCGCAAATAATATTCAAATAATAATAATAAAAAACAAATATTTGATTTGCTTTGCATTAACCATCAAGGTAAAAGAAAAAAAAATATGATATGCGTGTTCGGAATTACGAAAGTCCAGAACAATAAGATCCCAGTTTTATAAATACACAAAATAAATTTGCAGGGTTTTCTTGGCTAGGGGGGAAACGGGAGGAATAAACAGAATAAGCAGAATGAGAAATAAAATCTACTAACAAGGAAACCACACACAAACACAAACCTAACCTTGCTTTGTCTCTCGTAGAGACCCCTTTCATAAACATCACGGGTGAGGCCAAAATCTGAAATTTTCAACAGGAGACCCTCTGCCACTAGTACATTACGAGCTGCTAGATCCCGATGGACAACCTGCGACAAAAGGTATATTTTTGTTTTCATTTGGAAGTTTGCTATAAATAAAACAAGCAAAAATTCCTTGTTACTTCTCCACTTCATTTGTGGTACAGAGTTCATTAAAACTTAAACATACTTTTGACATCTGTTGTAAAGAAGCAAGATAAACGTTTTGGCTGAAAGTCAGTATCTGGTTCTAGGTAATTACGAAACGAAACGTGGTGCTCTTAATGTCATCGGCTTCGTTGTCGCAGTTATCATACAGTCTGTGTCAAATAACATGGTAAAAGTTGAAAACATTTTTTGAAAGGGGTGTTTCCATTAACTGCTACCCTGCTACACTTCCGATTTCTGCTATACACCTTTTTCAATTTGGACTCGACCATTTATCCCGTTTCTTTGATTGGCTATTTTGCTCATGAATATATATATCGCCACCTTTCCTGATAAATGTATTTGCATAAGAAGGAATGTAATTTTGTGTGCGTGTACTCTGTGTGGCGATAAACGTCACGCGAAAAATACGATACGAACTCGTAGGATTTTTACTGCCAAATCCTTGATCTGTAAACGCTTTTCTTCTCTTTATTCTATATTTATCATTTTCATCATTATCTGTTAATAATAAGGGCCGTCTAGATGCTTTCGATCGTTCTTAAATGTTGATTTCGGGAGACGTACATATGGTACTACAAAATACCAAGGTTTGTTGTCTGAGAAGCGACAGCGCAGTCAGCAGCGTCACGAGCTCTTCATTTGAAAGTCGTGAGTTCAAATCCGAAAACCGACGGATTTTTTTTTCTTCTTCTTCTTCTTCTTCTTGTTGAGTTTGATTTTCTGACAGTCATTGACTGTCATTCACTTATTGAAAAACAGAAAAACAAACGTTGAAGAAAAAAGAAATCGTTATTTAATAAACTATATGTAAAACAAAAGGCAGTGTGTTGAAAATGTTTTCATTGAAAACCAAACGTTTCATGATGTGTGCAAAATACAAAATCCGAGATGTTTAAGAGAATGATGTCAATAAATATGTTTACCTCAATCTTCTTCCGCATCACTACATGCACTGTCTTCCATTCTCTTTCTCTCGCTTACTTTTTCTGTCCCTCTCTGTTTGTACCTCTCAACTACATGTCCTTCCTTCCTCTCTACTTATCTGAATGGAAATATTTTCCAAACTTTCTCTCATCTCATTGCCTCACCTTTCATCTCCTTTCATCCTCACCATGTCTCCTTCTGTTCTCATTTTCTCCTCTCCACTACTTGGTCCCTAATTATTTGCTCTGTCTCCCATTCTTTACATAATCAGTCCCGAACTCATCCATTTTTTTTTATTTTGTTTTGGGGGTGGGGTTTTGACAAAAAAAAAGTCCGAGCTTCACATAGGGGCCCACTCTCAATGAGTGAATTTACAGTCCAATGCACTGGATCAGTAAGATCAAAACTAAAGTAAGGAAAGGAGAAAAAAAAATTGCTACCCGTAGAATTTGGAACTCAAAACCTTCCCGTTGGACAGACAATTGACGCTACTTGACTGCGCTGACGCACCTACTATTGCTGGTGAAAATGTCGCCGGTATTTCAGTATAAAGACTAGTACGTCTTCCCAAATACAACATCTAAAGAAACGAATCACAAGCACCGCCCGACTGCCCTATATTTACAGGATTAATGATAAAAATTGATAAGAAATGACTAGAATAGAAGAGAAGGAAAGAGCGTGTACAAGATCAAGGATTTGCGCAAAATCCTACGGGTTCATCCGTATATAGCGTAAACGTTAGATCACCACCACAGAGTACCACACAACCACACACACACACACACACACACAACACACAATTACAGCAATCTCCAATACCTTCCTCAATCACAGAAACGGAATCCGGACCAACCCTTTTTCACTTGTCAAATCAGGAAAGGTGGCGAATTATATATTCATAGAGCCAAAATAGCCAATTCACAGAAAGGGAAAATTAGGTCGACGTCCAAATTGAATAGGGGGAAAAGTGTATAAAGCAGAAGTTGCAGTGTAGCAGCGACAGAAATTGGTTACAATTATTGGAACAGCCACTTCTTTGTCTTTTATTTCTTCTTGCGGGAAAGGAAGGATTTTATGTTTATTTGTTTTAATTCATTTCAAATTCTGTATCATAACATAGAGACGCTTAGCTAATTGTGTTAGTTTTTAGTATCTATATATATATAATATATATATTGTATAATTACTATTTAACAACTATCATTATACTTATTGCATACTAATCTAAATTAATGATATTCGAATAACTGTGATCAGTGTTATTTTTTAGATGTTTAACATATTTACATTAAAGAGGTACATGCAGGTCAATATGGACCCCTAAGCTCATTTGCCCTATTTGCATATAAACTTGCCACAATCGACACACTATGTTCTAAACTTTGTTTTGGCCAATGCATCCATGAGTTGTGAGGGATGGAAAATGTCGTTAGCATGTCCAAAAAATTGTAGTATAGATTTGATACCTTGTCATCATCAAACATATTCTAGTTTCTTAGTAGTAAGTTCAGACATGCGTATAATAAAGTTATAGACCTTATATTGAAGGCAGAGAATTGAAAGGATGGATGATTAACATATTTTCTGTGCCTGTATAAGGTGTGTCCATAAAAGCTATAACAGAGTGTACAGGAAGAAAATGGTTTGAACAAACTTCACAATTTTAACCGGCGAAATTATTTCTTATCTGTTTTCACCCAAATGAAATGAACATCGGTGGATTGGTGATAAAATAAGAACGCTAATCTAATGATTCTAAAAAATAGATAACTTGTAATACAAAAATTATTTTTTCTCCTAACCGCCGCTACAGGGTTCAAATATAGAAGAAAACATAAGTGCTAAAAGTGTCGTAGAAATGCCTGTCTTTACACTTGGATTACAACTCAAACAAAGTTTATTGCAAGTAATATGTTTCCACTTAATTGTGTTTTTACATGCATGCAAAGAAAATGGCGAAAGATTGACAATTATTGTTATAAAATTGCATGTGGCAATTTTGGATGCCTGCAATGCATTGTCTATGAGGATGTGTGCATTAAGATTGTTTTAATTGATTAATTAATTGATTAAATTACTTTTAAAAAATCTTCTTCACATTTATCTAGAACCACATAAATTCCCAAGAGAATGATATATCACTCAACCCATAAAACCAATTGGCTGCAAAGATATAACGCAGCAAACAATAAGAAAGTAACAAAAACGGGAATTCCCTATGCTATAACACGTGCCTCCACCGTAGGATCCTCCATCCCTTACCCTACTCCACTAAAAGTATCTTTGTATTAAAACTATGAGCATAACAATGCTGAAACTTCACAGACATGTAGCCTGATAAATTATCTACAATATGAATTATTGCACAGCTTATGACTGTACATCATTTTCATGCTATGTGAAAAAATGTGATAATTTCCCCTCCAACATGTAACGCCTCCACCCTTTTACAATACCCCAACTTGTGACACATGGCCTTATATGAATCAATTACTACTGCTCTAACTTATATTGTGAAGAAAAACAATTATCACCAACCCCCCTGTCTGTAATATTCAAATGTTGACGTCATTACCAAAGTGCCCATATTACCTCCATGTGCAGGTAATATGGGCACATGTATTTAATGTATGTTTTAAAAACTACAATGACTCTACCATGTCTGGAATTTGCTTAAAATGTTGAAAATCGTTAACTTTAAGATATCATTTGAAATAATAAGACCCTTCAGTAAATACTTTGACTATATATTTCATTGTTTTGTATTTTGTATAAAATTGATTTTTTTAAAATATTATTTAAATATTATTTTCATTATACAATTTCAATATAGGCCTAAAATAAGTTATTTATAATAATTATATACTGTGAATATACCCAAAAAATAGCAGCAAAGAGATTGATGCCTCATCCCAATACTAAGTACCAGAATCATTTCCGCCATTTTGGATGGCCCATATGTGATTCGTCTTGTCGAAATGAGAGAGAAGTCGCAGATCAAAGATCCGAGTAAATCGACAAACTAATAAAAAACCCAAAATTTTGAGGAAAAAATGTTTTTCGATTTTCTGGTTCTTCCATGCTTCATCTTTTCACTGTTAAAAAAATGAGTGAAAATGATAACGGGAAAGTGGTAAAAAAACATTTTTCGGCGTGTGTTTTTTTCGGTCATAATTTTTTTTTCCGGACACATAAGCGCACGTCCACGCTCATTTCCCCTCTCCGTTTAGCTCCGCCCTTAGCAACGCATGGCTTTGTTCATTGGACGTTCACAGTCATGTGATTTGTGCTTTCAACTGGCTTTTTGTTTTGTTTTTGTGAGTGAATAGCGAACTAAACTCAGAAATTTTGCGTGCGATGCCACTACTTGCTGTGAGAAAAGCTGTTTCATCAGGGGATAGCGGAGCCACGCAAAACGAATGTCAAATCTAACAATCGGTGTGGGGGGGGGGGGGGGGGGGATGGCGGAAAAGCTGTGTCGAAATGGGAGAACTAGAGATGGTACGCTTATGTTTTTATTGGCTTGACTTACTCCCTGGATCCAAATGAATGTTAATTTCCGCATTTTATTTTTAGGGCCGCAGATATTTGTTGACCTGACGGGAAATTAAAACCTCCCTAGATAAACAAATTTGGTTCCCATCAGAGAATACACTAGAGCATAAAAAAGAGGTGACCGTGATAAATACTTCTGATACAAGTATTTAGGTTAAAAGTAAACAATGGCTTAAGAGCCAGTAAGAAGATGCTATATTTAAAATTGGAAAAAAAAGTATGGTCTTTTAAAATTGGTTGATATTGCCATATGTGGAAACCAATATTAAGCTAAGTGAGGGGGGGGGAGTGGCAAATCGAATGAATCTAGTTTATAACTTCGGCTGGTATCTCACTTTTCGGGAACTACTTTGAAACAACTTTAAGACAGCTTCGAAACTAGTTTGAGACGGGTTGTTGAGACGTCGCGGAGACGTTTCCGAGACGTTTCATGAATCGCGGAAACTACTTTGAGACATTTCTCTGAAACTGCTTTGAAACAGATTTTGAAAATTGTCGTGGAGACATCTTGGAGAATTCTCCTCGACAGAATAAAGACGGAATAAACGTTTTATCCGTCGCGAAAAGAAAAATTCAGTTGCGGAGACGTCTCCGCGATACCAAGAGAGAGAAATAGAAAGGTTAAGGGGTTAAAATAATGTTCATTATTTTAGATATATAATAAAACATTAGTTGCATGGAGATTAAGCCTGTCGTTTTCCGATTCTCGCTACGTTATACTTATCACGATAATGAGAGGATTGATTATCTTATATTTTGCTTGAACTATTTTGTTGTAACTATAATGATGTAATGAAATGTAAAGTATGCCAAATGCAGTACGGTATATTATAAGTTAAAAGTCCCGCTTTTATTTCAAAACTTACACCTCCGCTTTTAATGAGTGGTGCTTAGTCAAAGGTGCCATTGTCCAGAGGTGAGAAGCCGGCCGCTATGATCTTTAATCCATATTTTATAGAAATAATTTGAAAGAAACAGGATCTCTTTTCAAGTGCTATTCAGTAGGCTCATCGATCGAATCGTGCAGGGTGCTGCACATGCATTACGCACTTTGAATTGTGAGTCTACTGGAAAGGAAGAAAGCGGAACTTTTGCAAAATGTTTTTTTTTTCTTTACAAAATAACGCGTCTGATACATGTATTTGGTTTTGATGACTATGCCTTACAGTGTTAGATAGAAAAAATGTCTGCCCTTTTATGTTTACATTTACTACAAATTACGAAAATGACCGAGTTAGATGTAACATGTAACATTTTCGACTTAAAGTTCTTCCGATAAAAAATAATTTTCGCTAATTAAAACGGGACGTTATGATTCCATAACTAAATAATTAATTACGCAAATGTACCCGCTCCAGCTTTATTTCATGAAGGATTTATTTCGAAACATTATCGTCTTTAAGTTCTTCCGATAAATAATAATCTTCGCTACTTAAAACGGGACATTTTATTCCATAACTAAATAATTAATTATGTAATTGTACCCGCTCCGACTTTATTTCATGAAGGATTTATTTCGAAACATTATTGGCTGTGAGTTCTTCAGATTCCCGGGGGTCAAGAAGTGGGTCTTACAAATGACAACTGCATTATTTAGACAACATCGCCGTTGTTTCGGCTTCTCGTGCTTGGCTGGATCATGCGTGACCGACGGGCAAACTATTGTTCTCGGGATACCTGAATGCAGCCTCCTAATTGGTCAGTCGTTTCACTTTTGTAACAAGTGGTTGCTAGGGCATTTCGGTGAGTACAGCGGTGACAAAATGTTCTTATTTTTCTGGCGCGGAGTCAAACGGAAGTCAAACTTCGCAGACGTTTTTCTCTTGATTTTGATTTCCAAGAGCACAATTCTCCTCGCGTTCAGAGGCTAATATCTCCACTTCTATTTACTCTTTACAGTCGGGTTATATATCAAATTCAAGGCAATGAATCAGGGATCAATAATATCAAATAAAATGGGTTTCGCGACTAGTCTCTCATTTCGACGTGACGTATCACATATTATCTGCACTAATGTTGCTGTGTCAGGCAGGCATTCAATGCCACATTGCACCCTTTCACTATAACAAATTGACCTGTACACGCTAGTATGATAAAAAATGAAACTATAAGCTTAATAAATATACAAAACAATTGAGGTTACCCCCTCAAACACTCTTTCATCATCACATTCTGTGAAATATCAAATTTTACATCAGGGTAAAAAAATGCCGTATGTTTTACGTACCTTGTTGGTTTTCAGCAATTTTCTCAGAGAAATTTCGGCATCAGATGCTCTCACGACAATATATTTTCGTATACAGTTCATATGAACAACATTATGGTGCTCACACCGGTCACCGGTCGACGGTCACGACATGATTTGCTTCACGTGGCCCATATTACCTGCTGGCCAATATTACCTGCATGTACCCTACATTTTACGCATAAACATGCTTTTTAGCGTGTTAGCTTTCTTCATTAGATGTTAACATATCAAATATACATTATACAACTACGCATAAATATGCTTAATGACGTGTTTGTTTTCCTCCTTATACATTGACATTAAATATATAATAAACTACTACTCATAAATATGCTTAATAGGTGTAAGCTGTCTTCATTAGACATGTTAGCTGTTAACATATCAATATACATTATACAACTATGCCTAAATTTGCCTCGTAAAGCGTTGGCTTTCCTCAATATATCTTTAACATATCAAACATTCATTAAACAAATTATACCTAATTTCGTTTTATTCGTATTTACATTGTTTTTGGGCAGGAAGAGTGAGATTTGCTTCTGTTTATTCGGTTCATATTGACAAATTACGTAGGGCCTAATTATGTGCAAGCTTCCTATACAATGCAGGTTTATACTGGATATAAACTATATTTGCCTAATAACAGTTACGACACATTTTTAAATTCTTGTAGCATGGCGGGCTGTCTGGATTTTGTTTGTTTTTACCGGGTTTCAACTAGAAATGATAAATAATAGATTATATTCCAACATAGCTGCTAGCCTAGTACATATACATTATATGAACTTGCGTAAGATTTGTACTACCTTATTTATATTGTGTACACAGAGAGCTCTGTAGTGGAAAATTTACGCGATCATTTGACTTCTAGTTGACCTCTTTGGCTTTCCTATGCCATCTCTTAACTGCTTATATTAAATTTGTATTTTTCTTGATGAACCTATTCTTTTATTTGTAGAAGGAAACTAGGTTTTCTTACGGGGGAAATTACTCGATTTTAACTCATCGCCGCACAAAATTCAGCAAAAGTTTTTTTTTTTACTAAAGTAAATTATACAAAACATATTGAATCAGCAAAGAGAATCTTTTGGCTTTTGTAATTGGTACCACATTCACACATCGTTTGAGAAGATTTCATTCCTAAATAATTGTTTCCCGACTGTACCATTTTAAGTTTACACAGACTGTAGTTAGAGTGTACAGGGAAATTTATGCGTTGAACCTTTTTACTTTTTAATTATGCAAATGAACTTCGTCTGTTTCCAGACGGGAAATGGTTGGCATGACAACACAAGAATTGTATTTCATAAGAAGAAATGATACCTGAGTCTTAATCCCCTTTCCAAATTGGAAAACGCGATTATTAGATTACCTTTAGAGATGAGAGGTAATGCATCCCTTTGCATATTTGCCAGGCAAATGAGGCTATATCCTTGAAGCCGATGTCGTAACGCTTGATGACATCTTTACCTCGGGAGAGACCTGGGTAACTGGACGTCTCATCGGACGTGATGTATTCTGTATAAAGAGCCCTTTTTCTGTTCTGTCTGAGAAATTCTCGAAGACAACCATGTTTGCAGAATTCGACAATCACACACATGTCATAAGGATCTGACGGAATAACGAGCAAGATAAAAGAAAAAAAAAAAAAGGGAAAAAAAAGAGGCAGGAAGTTTTATTGGTATATACTATTATTGTGTTTTTTTTGATGATTTATATTTTGATTTTATTTCTTATTTTATTATTTTTTTTTATTTATTATATATATATATTATTAATATAATTTATTTATTTTTTTTTTTTTTTTTTTTGGTGGGGGGGGGAAGGAGGGGGCATAAAATATAATGAGTCATGTGCAGCACTACACGTTTGTCAAAGGTACATGTTAATTATACCAATTTACAGTTTATTCTCTCTATTCTTTTCACTTGACATTAATGAGATATCCTACACAATATTCCTAAGAACCCATGTTTCCTCAATTTTGCTCTCTCGTATTCGAGAGATTGTTGGGGTGTTTTAATTATAAGCAGGCTTCAACAAATCAATGCACAGACAGCAATGGCGTAATCAGTCGTAATACCGCTAAACAATCCTTTTTATCTACATGTACATACTTGTTTCACTCCTCCTCCCCTCCTCTTTTTTTTGGGGGGGGGGAGGCGGAATATCAAGCGAACACTTTCGTCCATGCTCCGATTTACCATATTGATGACATTTTCCACAAGCAACAGGACAACGTAAGGCAACGGCGTAGCGAGTAAGTCAACCAACCTTTTGGAATACAGGCACCAAGGAGTCGAATCACATTGGGATGGTTGAGAAGTTTGAGTAATTCCAGCTCTGTGAGCAAATCGTTTAACTCGGCAGAAGTTGCAGTGTCACCTATACATGTTGTAAATATAAAATGAGATAAAACTGTGTGGTCTATGCTCACGAATTTTGACCTTTTACGTTGAAATCAGACAAAAGTACAAACACGATGTGTGGTGCGTTTCATGAAAGGACTTGACAGACGTTTTATCTGACAAATTTGCTCTCAACCAATCAGATGCAAGCATTTCAGTAGCTTATAACAGTTTGTCAGATAAAACGTCCCACAAGTCCTTTGATGAAATGGCCACCTGAACATGCAGACGTCCTATGCTAGGATTGTATGCGGTGCACATGACGCATCACCAGTAATGACTATTCTAGTACAAATAACCCCCTCCATATTTTCATCTCAAACACGGAAAAATGGCTGATCCACTATAAACATTACATTGACTCATTATCAATGTATGTTTTTTTTTTGGGGGGGGGGGATGGGGGGAGGGGAGGAATGTTAACAAGGTAATTTGCTTACGTTTGAGCATCTTGACCGCTACTGTCGTGTAACCAGTATGCCCTCGTATACTTAATGCCTGTGCTCGGACCACTCGGCCAAAGTGTCCTTCGCCTAACTCATCTTCAAACAAGAGCTTATCCGGAGGAAACTCCCATTTAGAATCATGCTGCAATCAATGGAGTAAAACAAAGTTCATGAGCTCTTATAACTAACTATATATATATATATTTTTTTTACTGATCTGCATTTGTATGGAAGGCCTATTAATACCTCTTCACCATACTATCTTTTTTTCTCTGCAATTATAAATTTTGGGTTAAATACAGGAGTAAACATTATAAGTTTACCTCAAATCGGCCTCGAAATCCGAACGACCTCCCTCCCGTCGCTTCTTCAGAGTAGTCTGCTAAGATCATACTTGCGCGTGTCGTAGAAGGCACATCAATAGGCGGCTTGAAGATACCCGACGTGTAAGTTCGACGTTGGTGGCGCCTTACCCATCTTCTCCGGAGCGCCAGAATGATTGTGATGATCATAGTGAGTAACACCCCTGCACAGACGCCTAAGTAACACTCTGGTCCACATATTTCTTCGTCCGGTTCTTCTTTAATTTCTAACGGTTCCTTTGTAGTCACTGCTGAGAGATCGACAATGATTATATAGTCAATAAGGTACACTGAAAACCTAAATGGGTAGACCGACTAGCTTTAAAGCTAGCCGTAGTGATGCCCAGACTGACTAGCTTTAAAGCTAGTCGGTCACGACGGACTAGTTTTCCTT
>CALNVZ010003433.1:40646084-40695193 GCA_940671915.1 Paracentrotus lividus
TCGTGATCTTGAGGATAGACCTGAAGAGTTATTTTATAGCAAATCGGTAGCAGGGAAAAGGGGCTCAGTAATATCGCAGCCTCCTACAAACATGACAAAGGGAGAGGGGGTTAAATGGCTGAGTCCAAACCGATATGAGGATGCCCTTTGTAAGGCTCAATGATAATGAAGACCCACTCCACAAACAACGGGGGTGTTCAAAGGCTGATACCCAATCCTGATAGTAGTGACCCTTTGATTCCTACAAAAACTAAACTAAACTTAAAAATTTGCAAAAGCGCAGAGTGGGCTATATAAAAGGATGTTATTTGAGAGATTTGAAATGTATCCGGGATGTTTCAAAACGAATTGGGAGGGGACAAGGAGGGAAGGGGCTCAATAATACCCATGCCCCCTCAAACGTTGGGGTTCATAGTATTCAGCCCCAACCAAGACAGTCAAGGGGGGGGGAGCTCAGACCCCTGAAGTGGTATCTTTTTTAAAATGCAATTTAAGTGCAAATCAGAAACCTGATATAATGTGAATAGAGACGCGAAATGTGAGCTGTATTAAAAGAATTAGAAGAGGGGTCACTGATTTCCCACCCTCACTAAAATCATTGGAGGGGCTTAATGATATATGAGACTCCCTCCCCGTCCCTCCAAAAAAAAAAAAAAACTACTAACAAACAAACAAAAGAAAAGAAAAGAAAGAAAGAAAGAAAAGAAAAAAAAAACATTAAGTTTTCAATATGTGAATATATATTCGAATAACTTACATATGCATCATATTTGGAATTCTTAATTTTAAATGTGCGTAGCTTATTGTTTGCTTCTTTTGTTATTGACGTTTACTTGTTGTTTTGTATTTTTGTTTTTCTTCATGTGTGGATCCAGGAATTTATTACAGGGGGGGGGCAAAATTCGAGAATTTCAAGGTTTTGTACAAGCACGCATTTTTTTTCCCGTTACCAGCCGGGCGGCCAAAAAGGTTACACTCATTTTTTTTTTACGTCAGCCGATAAAGCGGGAAGGGGGCGTGTATCTTAACTTCCGTTTTTTTCTTCTAGGGGAGGCGGAACCGTCGGCTGCCCCTGGATCCGTTCCTGGTTCTTAACTCCCCACGCCCAACATCTGCATGGTATGAAAGTGTCACACAAGGGAAGAAAGAGCCTCCATGTTGCAATCCATGAACAATTTCATATTAATGAGAGGATATCATACAAGTAATTCAACTTTAGTAGTATATCGTAGTGCTGTGACGTGGGGGGGTGGCATAACAAGAAGTTAACAAATAAAATGCACCTACTTGCCTTTACCATGTGGAAAGTAGCTATACATTGATAGTCAATTTTCTTTTGCTCTCCTTCTGATCGTGCATTTAAGCGTCCCAAGGATGATTTGAGAGAAATTTTAAATTATTTTCCCAAATGTATATGGCGCCTTCTGCTGTTGAATTATGATTCCAGGGATAATTTAGGGCTGATTTTTTACATTTAACTTGGTCAAATAAAGTTTGTGTTGATGGTGTATGAATGACGTGCTTCAATTTTACCACTGAATGTTTACAAAGTGTACTTTTCATTGCAAAATCTTTGCCCAAAAATAAAGAAAATTGACTCGTTTTCAAACATTTTCATTTTTATTTTTATTTTGTTGTCATAATTCTTCAATTGAGACCCCATTATGGTAAAAATGATACAACTGTTAGGATGAAATATCACTGATACATGAACTACTTTGACATTTCGTGTCACTTAGATTAAAATTGTAATAAAATTTGATTTGAGGAGGAATACACGACATTTTCGCTAATGGGCCAATATGGCGCCCTTTAAAGGGCCCCCAGGAAATGAAGGAGGGGTCTGAAAATTTGAACCCCATCAATTTCTGATAGCTTGGATCCTAATGGACCGCCAAAAATGCCAAAAATATCAAAATGGGCGTTTCAGTCGCACGAGAGCTGTTTTGGTGACATCCAATACCGCACTATTTGTTTCAGAATGTATCAACTTGATTATGCTCGGAAAACAGAATAAATAGAGAAGGTACATTGAAACTACAGTGCAACTATTTGTTATCAAAAGCTAGTCAGTCATTCTATGGGTGAACTGGTCCTACCCCCTACTTTTTTTTTGACCTAGTCGTCACGTCGATGGACTAGCATCAAGCTGACGGACGAGCTTTAAAGCTCGTCTGTCAAGTTGAGATGTAGATTAAGTTGTATGCTAGTCCGTCTTGACGGACTAACATGGCAGACTAGCTTTAAAACTAGTCTGTATTGACCGACTAGCTTTAAAGCTAGTTCGGTCCATTGACGGACGAGGTTAGGTTTTCAGTGTATGTCAGCGTGTAGGGTATTAACTTGTTTAGCATCTGCATATATAGGTGGCCCCTCGTACTATCACAGTGACACCGTAACAATAGTTTTGTGTGGGTCCTTGCTAATTTAATACAGTATTATTTCAACCGTTTCACATGTAATCATTACCTACAGTAGCAGACACTGAGATCGAAGCAAGACCGACGCTCAACCAAACGCTTACGTGCCATAACGGCAATGTGACGTTTGCATGGTTCCATCTGACATGTCCGATACTAGTTTGAATTGAATTCAATTGAAATTTATTCAACATCATCAGTAAATGTATATTTTGTCAACATTACAAAGAAAAAAATAATACATGATTGTATAAAATACTTATAAGCATTGGTTGGATACATGTAAACCATAAAACATAATCAAAGTGAAATGATTAATTTTTCATGGATATGGCGTATATAAAAATATTTCAAACATAATCATCATAATCACGGTGACATAATTCAGTTATAATGATTCATGAATATAGTATATATATACAAATGATTCATGAATATAGTATACAGTGGTGGCCAAAATTATTAGAACACTAAGCATATTTAAATGATTTTAATTATTTTCATTCAGTTGACCATTTAAATACCTATAAAATGGTTGGAATGTCTCCGAATATCATCATTATGCTTTAAAAACTAAATAACAAAGCCATGCGTTGGGAACTCGCCCCCCAAGTCGCCCTTTTTTAAGTTACAACCCCAATTGAAAAAAATTAAAAATCTAGCCCCTTTCAGGATCAAAGTGTCATAACGTTAAACAATTTAAGCCTCTCCCTACAAAAGTATATATATTCTGAAAGTAAATTTCCTGAGGATGTCAAAAATGGCAATCATAACAACACAGGGTGAAGTAGTTACATTTTATGTGGGGATTTTCAAATTATTTTTGAAGGGCCCCAAATTTTTTATTCAGTGCCCCTATTTAAGTCCATTGTTCCAATGACCCTTAATATTTCAACATATTTGAATTGCTCTTGAAATTTCCTTCTAAAAATATACATTTTACAAGGAGTGTCTTCATTAAATTACCAAAATACTCTTAACCTTCAGTGGGCATGGTTATTTTGACCATCACCACCAAGGGTGGGGGTGAATCCACCCTCCCCATTTGACGAAATTTGCTGAAACTTAGAATGTATTTGAGGTATATTAGAATAAATAAGCCTGCTAAGTTTCACACTTTTACCTCAATTACTTTTGAGCAATCGGCATATGTAATTGGCATTTTACTTTTTTGCATTTGGACTGCATGTTTAATACACAAGTCTATGGGGAAACCAAAAGCGCATAGCGCTACTATTTTTAATGCTGCGCATTACCAGATCGTCGAAACTATATAAATTTGGTATCAACATATACGTAAGACCCTATGCTAAAAAGTCATGAAAGCTCATGGCACACAAAAGATATCTTTAATCTGATTTCGGCAAATGAACTAGGGCATTGATAATCCCATAGACTTTGTGTAGGTTCAGGTGTTCTAATAATTTTGGCCACCACTGTATATATACAAATGATTCCAACATAATCATAGTTACATAATTCAGTTATGTTAATTCAAAGATATTGTAGAATATATAGATAATTCGACACAAATTCAGTAAGTTTTTCATATACTAGTACATTAAAATTCACCTCTGATAGGTTTAAACTCGGTTTTGTCCGTCTTACGTTGTCACGAACTTTCCGAACCGTAGGCTGCAATATAATTATTGCATCGTTTTTATTACGATAAATTATTCAATACCAAGGGTCTAACCTGGAAACCTGATGATCGGCAGAGTAGGTCCAGCCGGTTTGCCAGTCTGATGTGGTCTCGTATTCGCACCGCTGCACATACATCCTCCGCCCCCGTCACACCAACATGGACCCATGGCTATTTGGATCCCAGGTAGGCTCTTGTTCACGGAAGGTTGGATGAAACCTCCTGCACGCACTAAAAATGAAATAGAACACGTACAATTGAACAATAATGTTGGCACAGATCATTTCAATGTTTTCCATTGCGCTGGGTTTTCCTGTAGCTTGAAAATTATTTTTAAACGATATAAAAAAAAAATAACATTATAATTATAATTGTTTGGTAAAGTATAAGGGCCGTAAACTGAATGTTTTGTTTTCTTTATGTGGCTTACCAAGTAGGCTTATCGCCTCAGTGCCCCATCAAAACTTCTTAGCCAACTTAACTCTAGGAACTGGCCATCACCTCTAGAAGTTCTATATCTCTCTGTACAATATTCCTTGAGGGAAGTACCCAATCACCTCTTGTCATATTCAGACAACGCTTGGTGAACAGGTGAACTTCTAAAGCTGACACAAGTCTGGTTCAACAACCTTCCTGATGCAGTATAGGTACATAAAACAAATTAAATGTAATGATGTGCAAATCCTTAGTGTTAAGTGGAAACACATCATTAAGAATCATTTTATTTTAACCTTTATTATTGTTGCTAAAGAACCTGACGATCGCACATTGATACAGTCATAGAGCTAGGGCGTCACTGTGTGCCCATCAGCCAAATTTATTTAGTTTTGGTATAAACGGTTTTGTTTCTAGACATGCTACATTACAGGCTTGAATGTAGATTCATTCATTCGACAGAGGCGTCGGTAGGCTCTGCTAAGACAAAGGATTGGAGGGACAAGCGATTGTGCGTTAATAATGGCTTGCCCCTCCAATCCTTTGTCTCATCAGAGCCTTCCGATACCTCTGGTCTACGATACTCACTGGTGCAGTCTTGAGGACAAATATTATTCCGATCCACCTTCTCAATGCCGTCACATTTATTGTCCGGACAAGTCCGTATATCGGGCGTGCAGGTGGTGTACGAGGTGGACATCGCGCTCTGTATCCTGTCTCCACGCCATGAACAGTGTCCGTGCATTGAGCCGACCCCGCAGTGCGTCAGGCACTCGGCACGGTTACGAAGATGAGAGCAACTGTCCACTTTGTGTGACGAAAATCATTGAAAAGACAAAGTTAGGCCTATAAGTATTATACTGTTAGTAAGAAAATAAAAGCAGAAAGGAACGAGTACATTGAGTTGTTTACGAGTATGAACATGATGGTTCTATCTTGATTCATATCAAATGGAGCATCCTCTCACCGGCCTTAGTGTAATATCGAAATTTGCACAATATTCTTCAACAAGCAATAATTAATGCAATATCATTTTCAGATATAAAAACTGCAGAACAGTGAGTATATAAAGCATATAGGTTACACACAAATATTACATAATTGTGAAAATGAAAAAAATAACGCAAATCTTACTTACCTACCCTACAAGTTTGCATATCTGGAATGAGAGTGGAAAAATAAAAAGGAACAATCTAGTTTCGATCACAGATTCGAGTAAAAAAATTAGTGGTATAGCTGTAATGAGGTAATCTACGGATCTCTTCTAAAAGTATTACTGAGACGATTTCACATTACTGAATACACATAGCTTTGAAACCACATTATTCACTCACCAATGAAAAACCAGTCGATTGTTTCCCCTCCCCCCCCCCCAATTAATGTATAGTTATCTCCTCAATATTGCACACTAGTACATAGACGGTAAGTTTCGGCTACCCTACGGTTGTTTGTTGAGAATTAAAATATGAGCCGAATTTTTAAAAAACATTTTGATACAGCGTATATCGTACGCGATTAACGACCTCCTTGCCTCCTTGATATTAACATTAAAAATGTATTGCGGCTTTTCCATTTGAAAAGAAGATTGTGTTAGATTTGCATTAGATAATTATGTCTTTTTCTAATTAGCACCAGGTTTATCTTGTTGCACTACAGCCTAATTTCTGGATATTAAATTGTAAAACAAAATACATTCGCAGACCAGTCGTGCGGGGTTTAACCAGGCCTGGAAATTACATACACAGAACTGTGCTTCAAACCGAAGGTTTTACCTGTTTTTGCAATAGTCAGCGTCAAATTGATAATGATACCCGGATCCAATTGAGAACCAGAAGATCCAGCCTCTACGTAAAGGGTAACAACCCTTGGTGCAATAAGTTTCAAAGCAGTTCTATTTGTGACGTAAATAATTCCCATTGATTCTTGCAGATCAAATGCAGAAAGCAAATATTCCTCGCTGATGAGCTTAAGAGGGCGCTTCGATGGGAGTAGAGTACTTGATATATCCATAACCTATTATAGAATTTACACAAATATATAAAAATGTTAGGGAATGGTATAGCCCTCCCACCATAGAAGGTATGTAAAGCTAATAAAGCTAATCGGCTGATCAAAATTTACGCAAATGTTGAAGGTTCGGTAAAATAGGAGCCGATGTAAATTCTTTTCAGATACATGCACATGCACACATCGATCCACACACGAACACACGCACACACACTACACACACACACTACACACACCCAAAACACACACACCACACACACAAACACACCCATACACACACACACACACACACACACACACACTCACACTCTAGAATTTCAATTTTCCTCTTCTTTAACAAGAGTGGAAAAATTGTCAGTGTGTATGTATAAACTGCAAATCATGAGGATAATTGTAATGGTTTCGGAAGAAGGTGCATGTGCATCGAGGAAAACATCTAGTGACGTCTAACGTTGATACTCATTTGAACTTGTCAACAGAGACTAGACAATGATTTCCATTTCTTTTGAGACTGTTAAATTGCACCTCAACCCTTAGTGATTTCCCAGTGGAGAGGAATATTAATGGATGCTACTTTATTCAATGCCAATATAAAAGTCCATCCACCCCCTTCCCTTGCACAGAAAATAACAAACGACTTGACACAACATCATAGGATAATAATATTCTATTAAATCTACTTGTAGGCTTATAAAGCTTGTGTTGAAGACGACACAGATGCAAATTACGGTTGGTACTATTCCGCTTAATATAGCATGATCATATATATCACCGGATTATTTTTTTTCGCTACTATACACATATTACGAGTATTTGGGGTACGAATTAAAGCAAAGCTGGATATATTATGCAATGGTAAGAAACAAGGCCCCTCTTTATCGTCAAAGCGGATCGACTCGACACAAACTAGGTTCTAGGTTAATCCCCGATTATTATGAGTAGATCAATAGATCTGAAGCAGACTTGATTCCATTGCCAATGGTCCTATGTAATATTGACCCTTTATAGTTATAAAGCCTCCGCTTTCTTGATTAATTACGTTTCCTACCATTTATGTTTGGGAGTGAAGTAAGTCTACGTTGAAAGTAGAAAGTTTCAATCTAAATCATTTGGTGACACTCTCCCTTGTGTATCTTTAAGTTCAGCCATCTTACTCGCTGACTGAACCCGTTTTCCGCTTAATGATGTCGATTTATGCAGGTTGAATTCGGCTCCATCCCACGCATGTCGTTCATTCATCTGTCATATGTCATTCGTTTTAACTCTTAGCATGTCAAATTTATTTGAAGTGCAAAAATGTATTCTCAGTTTGATTTTTTGTGTGGATAATAAACAATTAGTGAATCTTATTAACAGGGGAGATTAATCTACAAACACAATACACGAAATAGTGTTATTAGTCAAGTCCCGTAGAACCGGCCAATCTGTTGTGGCTTAATTTTGCCCAAATAAAAGTACCAGATATCCAAAGTTATATACTGACTCAATAGAACAAATTACGATTAGTGACGTAAAACCTTTTTCGTAATGGTGGAAGTGTTTACTTTTTTTCCTGGAGAAGATTCTTCTCACATATAAATTGTAATTATAGTGAAATTACTTATCACTTTTTAGTCCATTTAACGCTGTTAAATGTAGTTTATTCGTTCATAATTCTCCTCGTTTTTTCACACTGTAGTCCTTCTTTACTTGATTTTGCATTGGCCATATGGCCGTCTGGGAGGCAGAGCACTCTTTGGAACACAGAGTTGAATGTGTACAAAGCTCTTCAAAGTATGACACCAACCTACATTAACACGGAAGTCAGCAGCTGAAATATCTTTTTGCAAAATAAAAACCTACCCTTAGCGCCTCCTAAATTACGAACACGTATCCTCCAACTTTTCAGGAGTCAGTTACCTAGAGCATTGTGTAGAGTAATTGTGTTTAAAAACCTATTTTACGACTTGTTTTCTTAGTAATACTGTTCCAATGTACGATCTATTTTGTTCTAAGCAGTAAACATGGTAAAGTAAATTATTATACCATTTTTGCGCAATACAAATGTTATATTGTTATATATGTTGTTAAACCAAATATACTTGATATGCCCCTTATGTTGTTAAAACGAAAGCATGTTTTAAACCAAGAATATACTATTAGGAAAACAGTGAAACCTACTAATATTTAGCTAAATACTTTTCATAACACATTCATTTTATATGTGCTTTTGCTTAATTTGTATTCCATGCTGTTCTTTTACGTTGTAAATTTCGTCATATTTGTTATTGTATTTCATGTCGCCCTGTACGTTGTTTAATAAACACGTAACCTGGGCTTTATGTACTCCAATTATTGATCAATAAATGGTAATTTAAAAAAAAAAAAATAAAAAAAAAATAATAATATTGGTATTTTCAAAGAAATTCCTTATCGGTAATTATTTTTGGTTTGTTTCTTCTGCTTATAGCTTGTCACACAAAGCTTCATAGTTATTCGTATTTCCACGGTCATGTTCATGGATACAGTACTATATATACATATAAATCGTGAACATTGGCCGACATACTTTTGTACACGTTATGTACCATTATCCTTGATAATATTAAGTCATCTTTCCGTGTTAACATACAATGATATTAACCTGGAGCATCTCTCGTATGTATCCAAGCCTGGACCAAGTAGAAATTGAACATCAAAATAGATAATGACACTGAAATATGGAGCGAGAACAAAGAGCCTAAATAAATCAAATCCGCATCATTTGTTCTCGCCATTTTTGGGTTGAATTTCATGGCGCTCGGTTGTCAGCGATATCCCCAAAGAGAACCGGCTGTCTCATATCCGTCACGGATTGTTCACAATTGCATAAAGAAGTGGACGGTCTTCGAAATGGTACTCTCCCATGATATTTATCCTATTTAAGGATGATGATAAAACACAATTAGGCCTGGGTGAATCCCGACCCTTACATCCCCCACCCTACCGAACGTTTTTCACAATGGATATCATGAATAATTACATCCAATAGTGGTTGTTTTACGATCAGGGTACACCATTTTGTCTCACTGGACCTAAACAAAGTTGTTTTGTTTTTCCTCAATTTTTGTGTATGTGTTCTAGACAAGGAAAATGATATTGCTTTTAAATTTGGAGGCATGAGGTAGCCAACTTTTTTTTTTCTTATAAAGGTTCAAATATTTGTCAATTGCTTTATTTTTCGGAGAGGACGTTTTTGACGGAACGTGATTTGACAACATTGTAACGTGAACTGTCTGAAAAAATAAGTGGATGTGAGGGTAGTAAACATTATAAGTTTGTGGCATATATACAAGTGTTCTTACAGACAAAAAATTGTTCATCAGTAACGTCTAACTATGCGTAAAACCACCGAATTCGGAGAGGACAATTTTGACAGTATATGCAACCCATTTTGGGTTAATGGTCACAAAAAACCAAATTAACTGTAACTTCATGGGTTTTCAGTTTTTAAACAATCGCATTTCAATAGTCATTTCCGATTGGAAAAACAAGACTAAGGATGGCTAATAATCACCTTACGCAGGCCCAAATTCAGAAAAAATAAAATGAGACAGTAATTTTGCCAAAGCTTGTATGAATAGGCCTACTAAAGCAAGATGAATTATCTGTTTTGCTTTAACCCTAATTGGACTAAAAGGCCCCCCTCGACATTTTTCGCGATAAATTTTTAACGCGAAAAGCTGCGGCCGCGATTTTTTATGTCTTTATTTTTTGAAGTCTCGCGCATCTTTTAAACCCAAATTTACGACGCCCGGGTACCCGGTTCGCGAGTTACGCATAATTTTGTAACCGTGCGTCAGACCCAAAATTGCTCCAAAATGTGATTTCATGTACAAAGTCAATGCAAATTGTGTTTTCAGCTAAAATTCATAAATGAATGATTAATTTTGCTTTTATCTATAAAAAAAAATAATAATCGCGAGAGGGTATTCATTTGTCTCGCAATCTACTATGGTCAACAAGGAAATTCGTGATCACTAGCTTACAAATTAAATTCACGAGCTTTTGAGTGCCGCTGCAACTCTTTATCAAGTGACAAAAATTAACTGAGAACGTATAGACCGGGTGCCCAGGGGGGTCACCCTAGCAGGAAAGGAAACCAATTTTCTTGTGTATAGATGTAAAGATTGCATCGTCGCATATGAGGAATCGGTCGTCTGGCATGTTCTATGTGGTGGGTATGGCCAGGGGGAGGCCCCAAAGTGGTCAAAAAAATGAGCTAGATCAGCAGAAAAGGAAACCCTAAAGAACCTACAAAAAATTCGCCCATAGTCCAGAGATAAGGAATGAACAATGCCAGACGATCTAAGTGGTGGAAGTGCCCGCCAGACGCCCCCAAAAGTGCCAAAATTCAGAATAATGAGCTAGATCAGCAGGAAAGGAAACCCTAAGAAACCTATATGAAAGATTCGACATAGTCCAGAGGTAAAGGAATGACACAATGCCAGACGATTAAAGTGGTGGAAAGTGCCCGCCAGACGCCCCAAAAGACCCCCCCCCCACTTAAAAAAAAAATATAAAAAAAAAATGAGCTAGATCGGCAAAAAAGGAGACCCTAAGAACGTAATAATCAAAGATTGCCATAGTCCACAGGTAAAAGGAATGAACACATGCCAAGACGAATTAAAGTGGTGGAGCGCCCATCAGACGCCCCAAAGTGCAAAAGTCAATAATAGTTAGATCAGCATTTAAAGGAAACCCAAGGAAACCTTTGTGAAAAAAAAAATTGCAATAGTCCAGAAAGTATAGGAATGAATAATGCCAGACGATTTAATGTTGGAAAGTCGCCTACCAGACGCCCCACAAAGGGTCCCCAAAATTGAGCTTAATCAGGTGAAAGGATATCCCATGAACCAATGAGAAATTGTTCCGAACAGAGTCTCATAAATAATCTGCTACCAGACAATTTAATTGGTGGAGAAGTGCCCGCCGAGAACGCCCTGCAGTCCACACAGACGCGTCTGTGACGCTTTAGTTGAGTTACGGTCCCGGTTGCGTCCAAAAATTGTTCTCTTCTGCGCGATCCCCACGGATGCTTCTCGTTCTAGTCAGCAGTGGTAAAAGTGATAATTTCGTTCATCCAGTTAAACAAAGAATACATAGAAAATTACAAAATGGAGATGAAATCAGATTTAAACAACAAAACGTGATTAATATGTATAAAAGTGTCTGTGACTGCAGTCATACAGTTCAAAATTCAGAATATTGAGCTAGAGTCAGCTGGAAAGAAAACCGTAAGAAGCTATATGAAAAGATTCGCCATAGTCCGGCCAGAAGTAAAGGAATGAACAATGCCAGACAATTAAATTTTGAGAGTGCCCCCAGACCCCCCCCCTCCCTCCCCAAGGGAAATTCTCGATAGAGTCCATGTTACACAACGCCCAACATGCCGAATGCAAACATTTTAAGCATTGTGGATTGCGGAAGCGTCTACTAACGTCCGTCAAGTTCAAACTTCGCAATATTTAGCTAAGATTAGCCTGAAAGGACAAATTCAAAATCTTATGTGATAAGATTAAACCTTAGTTCAAAGCAATAGTAGACGTTTAAAGAGGCCGAAAAGTGCTCTCCAGAATATTGTCTCCAACTGATATTGGAAATGAGAGTCTATGAACCTATATAATGGGTGATTTTTTTTTTTTTTTTTTTTTTTTTTTACAACATGTTGATAAGGGGGCTACATAAAAGGAAAACAACAAACAACAAACAAGCAAACATCAAACAAACACAGGCAGAAAAATGATTCTCTGCAAAATAGCTCTAACAATGTAGCAACCATCATTTTCAAAATAAAAATAACGAGCTTATACCAGTATCTGAGTATTGGAAGACATTGGTGAGGAATCCCACATTTACCAACTGAAACATGTTGTTTTGGATTATGTTGTCCCCAAATAAAATACGTAGAAAGTTCGCAAAAGTTGGATCCTTGTAGAGCTGCTCAATATCCCAAATGCAAAAGTAGTGATCATATCAAGAAAGCGGCAATACTGGTAAAAACCTAACTACCAGATGATGGGAACACCTCTCAAGAAGTTGAAAGAGAGTCCAATACCTAGGAATCAAGAACCAAAACAAACCTGAAATGGGATTTTGCAGTCAAGTATTGCATGCAGGTAAAAGGATCCAGAATGCTCAATTTCCTCCAAAGGAGATTTAACACATGCTGTAGGCTGTGAAAGAGAACCTAAACAAAACGCTTGTTACAGAACAATCTTTAGTACAACAAATTCAATCAGCGGAACCCAGGAACAGACAGAATAGGATTCGAACAGCTCCTTACAAACGGTAACATAAAAAGAGCTTGCACAAGGTTTGTCCTTGGCGACTCAAATCCGACCAGTGTCCGGCAATGCTGCAACATCAAGTGGGACGACTAGAGAGTAAAGCACCAAACACACGTATAACCACACCTCTACGGGGAACCTCGGGGACATCCCCTACAAGCCCTACAACCCTAAATCAAAGAAGTTGGACGAACACTGATCGGCAATGGGCATTTTTCAGTGTTCTTTCAGGAGCATGCACCGAGTCCTTCTTCCAGAACTTCTAAAACCGTAGATTGGCTCTACCCAATGTTTATCCCCACTTATATTGTAAAAACTCTGCACAGCACTCACTCTCGGGAAGCACCAAGTTATACGAACAGAGGCATTCGGGAAGTTACGCGAACATGTATAGGGTTCAAGTGGGGGGGGGTTTCCCTGATTATCCAATATTGCTTTTAAAGGACATGTTGGGGCGAGGGGGATCCGATGAAGCTATGACACGGTCAATGTTCGCAGGTCTATAGAATGGCCATGGTTATGTCAACTATCTTCCGATTGTTCTATTTTACTGAGAATACCGTAGGGTCGTAACTCGTAACCATCAAACAGACGAGGACAGAAATGACCCCATTAGCATACCCAGGACGACTATCCCACGCCAAAATATATCCAGGCTAATAACATCTCTACATCTAACCCTAACCTCTATAGTCTTGTGGGTATTTTCATCGGGGTAACTTGTCCGAGGGGGCAATAGTGTCCTTGAATACAGGATGGGATTGGTCATAAGTTGCCACATGACACCAGTTGTGTGGGCCAGTTCTCTCCGAAGTGGTTAATGAACTGTTGAAAACATAATTTAAACAGGAACACACAGGAGATGTCTTTTTTATGGACCAATCTTATCAAACTTTCTCCATTTCTGCTTGTGCTTATAAACCGTCAAGGCTAAAGCCCGCGTCACACTCTTGACCAAAGTTTGGCAAGGATGGTGCACCGATCAAAGGACAATTTCAAATCGTTGCGACTGATCTACAAAGCATCGGCCATTCGTAGTTTACTGCTATGTGTTATTCGGCGCCATTGTGTATTCCTGTAGACATCGATCTCGTTAATTGGCTCTGGCTGGCTGTTTGGACCAGCGTTCCGGGCTTATATCTACTGCCAAACCCTAACATTTCATCATATCGTGTGTTAATCTTACCTCAACTTCGGGACAGTGTGACACCGGCATCGCCACCGTTTGGAACAAATATTACCTGGTCTATTGAAATGCAAGGGCTGTCGTTCACCCAAAATCGAAATTCATTATTACCTCCAAATCTACCTAACCCCTCTGTATAGTAGAAACCTAATCCAAGGCTTTGATAACATCAATTCACAAAAAATATTACCTGTTAAAATTATCACATTATGGAATTCGGGAAATGGCTAGGATTGGTACCGAAGTTATCTCAGGAGAAAAACAAATACGTATCACTATAAACAATGACATTCGAACTAACTAATTCAATAGCCATAGTAACTTGCGAGTGTACCCACAGGGCTGCGTCTTTTAGGACCTCTCGTATTATTATATATACTATCAATAATTTTCAAGAAATCCTCTGCGAGTTATCATTTATACTGGACGATACCAGTGTCTTCTTCTCCCAAGAGGAGATCCTGAAACGCTTGTAACACCGTAATTTGAGTTTAAATATTTTTTTTACCCGAATGATTTGTTAATTGCAATAAATTATCTTTAAATGTTGTTAAGACTCAAATGCATGCTTTTCAGCAATTCTATAGAAATTGTTACCTTAATAATGTGATCTATAATGAAAAATGTAATAGAGCTTGTTGAACTCTACGAAATTCCTGGGTCCTTTAAATTGATACCGAAAGCTTTTCTTGAAGCAGGCATATTCCATTATGGTAAAAATCTTAGCCAAAGAATAGTAGGCGTCGAGAGAATAAAATTGAAATCCGCTTCCTAGCCCTCCAATGTCCTTTTATTAAAATGTATACAACACACCTTTCTTCATTACTTAAAATTATGGCATTTTAGCTTGGGGAAACTCGTCTACAACGTAATTTGAGAGGTTAGATTAATAATAATAAAAAGAAGCAATGAGAATTATAATGTTCACGGAAACAGACTAGCCTAACTCTCACCAAACCCATTTGTTCTTTTCTAATAAAGATTTAAAATAGAGATTTATAAAAAAAATTACGTTTTGGACAGTTTCCAATGTCTTCAATCTGAATCAACAGGTGAGGCTCTTCCCAGCATCGCTAGCGATTGTTTCTCTAAAAAAACATCTTTTAAACAATTACTTTTCCGGCAGTTTCATCATGATTCCAATTGATACAAAGAGCTGAGCTTCCAGCATCGTCTATAGCGCATTGGTTTTCTCCTAAAAAACAACATTGTCATTTCCTCCCTTTAAATCTCCCAATGGTACGGCAACTATTTATAAGTAAAGGACGTTGTTTCTAGCAGACGACCAGTTTTTGTCTTTGTGGCCGTTCTTCTCCTGTTTTTCTGTTGTGGTGTGTGTCTTGTTTTTGCTCCCTTTTATTTTTTTTTTCTTTTCAACACAAATTTTGAATATTCTGGGAAACCTTACAACAAGCTTTGCTTCTTTCTGGTTTCACTCAATTAAACAGCCTCTACTTAATAATATTCAATTTTGATAAGTTACATATGGATATTAATTAAAAATAATGTTATTTAGTAATTTTTGGACTATTCTATGTAAGCTTCAATTTATCTTATTCAATCACTGATTGATTTGTTTCTGTACCATTATTTTGCTGTGTTTGTGGAAATAATAAATGAAATAAATGATCAGAAACAATGCTAGAAAAGATGGCTCACGACGGAATTGGCCCTCTATCTAAAAAATTTAAGTTCACATTTTTCGACTGACATTGTCCATGTTGTTTTAAGAATTCAATAATATCAAATGACGCTTGAATATCTCAGGGTAAAATACATATGGTCCATTATTGTATAGCTATTGTAACTACCAGCATTAAAGTCAATTTATACATGAAAGAATGAAAGTGCCATTTAGTTAAAGCGCCCCGAACCGGACCGAGAAATGAAAATCCAAATTACATATAAAACGTAAGCTAATAATTTTGACATAATATCAACAAGAGCGCTTGGCTCTACAATTTAAACGTTTATTATTGTCCATCCTAGAAAGTTCTGTCATTAAAAAATGAATCGAACCTCAACCAGGCCTCTCTTCCCCGAATAATCTAAAAGTTACCCCTATTTTGAATCGCCTGAATGATGACGTCAAAAAAATGGTTAACGGAAGTGCTACCTTAGTGCTAAATGCTGAATGAATTGCCCTTTCATTTCATAACAATAGAATTCTAGCACACATTGTTTCTAGTGTTCTGACAGATCTAGCAATACGACGTGTTTTCTAAAGGCGAACCCAATCATGCCAGCGCCGTAGCATTCCCTTAAACATTTTTCGACCAGTCATCACCAGCGACTTCAAAATAGGGGTAACTTTTGAGTATTTGGGAGGAGCCTGGTTGAAGTTCGCCACTTTTATGAATAACTGTACATGGAAATGAATATTTTGTTTGTGTGTATTTCAATGTTAAACGCCTAATTTAGCTTTCAATCGTGAAGGTTTTACTTACTCCGTTGTCAGAGGGTCTTAGTGAGTAAGGTCAATTGTTACAGATCATTCGTCTGTAATATAGGAAAGTGTCCGCTTTCGATCCGAATTATTTGGGGTTTTTGGCAGCTACAATATATGAGACATAGATTATTTTGGCATTATAATTGTAGGCAGAATCATAAAATATCGCGTATGTAGTATCATATTATTATAAATGGGCTTTTAACTGCCTTTTCCTCTTCGAATTTTCAACAATAACAATCGGCAATATTACTTGGAATCCCACTTTTGGGGCGTCTGGTATGGCACCTTCGTCCATTTACACTTTAAAACTGGCCTTGGTCATTTATAATTATGGTGGACTTTTTATGGGGTTTCCTTTCCAGCTGACTAGTTCAATTTCTAGACCCTCTTCGGGGGCGTCAGGCAGGGCACTTACCAAACCCATTTAAATCGCCTGGCATTATTCATTTGTCTCTTCTGAACTATGGGGAATTATGTATAAGTAGTTTCGTAGGGTTTTTACTTTCCAACTAATGTAGCTCAGTACTCTGAAATTTTGGTCACTTTAGTGGCGTCTGGGCGCACTTTCCGCACTTAAATCGTCTGGCATCGGTCATTTGTTGATATCATGGATACTTCCAAGCGATTTCCCATTGGTTTAAACGGGGCCTTCGATCCTTTCTGGCTGATCTGGCTCAATTTTTTTGGCCCTTTGGCGAATCTTCTTTTCATATACCTTTCTTAGGGTTCATTTGTGCTGATCTAGCTCATTATTTTGGGGTCCTTTAATTGGGGCGTCCTGGAAGGGCTTCCTTTCTAACTAATGTAGCTCAGTATCCTGAATGTTGGCACTTTAGTGGGTCTGGCGGGCACTTTCCACCAGTTAGATCGTCTGTCATTGTTCATATCCTTTATCTCTGGCTATGGCCAATCTGTTCATATAGGTTTCTTAGGGTTTCCTTTTTTTGCTGATTCTAGCTCATTATTCTGAATTTTGGCTACTTTGGGGGCGTCCTCGGCAGGCACTTTCCACCACTTAGATCGTCTGGCATTATTCATTCCTTTATCTCTGGACTATGGCGAATCTTTTGATGTAGGTTTCTTAGGGTTTCCTTTTTCTGCTGATCTAGCTCATTTTGGGGAGACTTTGGGGGCGTCTGGCGGGCACTTTCCACACTTAAATCGTCTGGCATTGTTCATTCCTTTACCTCTGGACTATGGCGAACTTTTCATATATAGGTTTCTTAGGGGTTCCTTCCTGCTGATCTAGCTCATTATTCTGATTTTGGCAACTTTGGGGGCGTCTGGCGGCCACTTTCCACCACTTAGATCGTCTGGCATTGTTTATTCCCTTATCTCTGGACTATGGCGAATCTTTTGATGTTAGGTTTTCTTAGGTTCTTTTTCTGTGATTCTAGGCTATATTTGGGGGTGCCCTTGGTGGGGCGTCTGGCGGGCATTTCCACCACTTAATCGTCTGCGCATCTGTGCACTGATGGGTCTCATTCTCCTTTACCTCTGGACTGGGCGAATCTTTTCATATAGGTTTCTTAGGGTTTCCTTTTCTGCTGACTCTAGCTCATTTTTTTGACCACTTTGGGGCCTCCCTGGCCATACCCACCACATAGAACCTGCCAGACGACCGATTCCTCATATGAGACGATGCAATCTTTACATCTATATACAAGAAAATTGGTTTCCTTTCCTGCTAGGGTGACCCCCCTGGGCACCCGCTCCAGTAGTATCTATTATACCGAATCCCGCGGATCGCAGCACACCAACGTGGAACAATAGGCGGGCGTTAAGCGGCTACGTGATTGGTCGGGCGTTCACCAATCAGCGCCGATGGAGCGGGCGGGAAACAGTATGCAAATTAGACAATGGAAGATCGGGTCGTCGTGCACTGCCAGGTAAGGGGGTATTGTGACGTCGGATAGTTCGCATCCAGAAATCGGGGATATCGATCCCGCACGTATGTTCCTAATGTACGCAACCAATTGCCGCGACGTGGTAGGGGCCATATTGACATATTTATAGGCATCGACGCAAAAGGGCAGCTAACATTGTCACGTGAGGGCGCCAGTTTTTTTTTTCGCTTTGTCTGTCTCCAAGGCTGAAATAATTTTTCATAATCTTCAATTAAATATCTTATGAGATTTAAAATGTTTTACTTACGCATTTGGTCATGGTTTCCCCTAAATCTACCTTTTGAATTAACAATTCAGACAATCAAACCCGATTGGCATTTAAAAATTCATTTGCTAATTAAGGCACCTGAGGGAAGATTACATATTGATTTTAAACCCAATTTGTCTTCTTCACGCATTTTCAGTGTTTATTTTGTTTGTTTTATCTTGTTTTGTAGCATGTCTACCTTGATATTGTTAATTTTGGTAAAATGAATATGAGTGATTCTTTTATTTAAAAAGTCTTTCATATTTGGGCTGACGCTTTTAAGTATCTACACAAACATAAATATTTGGGACTATGTATCTTCAAACTCTAATATGGTCAGGTGAGGGCGCTGATTATTTTCTTGCTTTGTCTCTCTTGCTTTGAGAAAAGGGGGAAGAGGGAAGAAAATGAGAGAGAGAGAGAGAGAGAAAGACAAAGGGGAGGGCGGGGGGAGAGAGAGAAAAAAGGTTCGCCAATTTCGCCAAAGTGAGCTTAAATATAGGGGCGCCAAATTGACCTTAAACCTAGGGGCGTAAAATCGATCTTAAATTAGGGGGGCGCTAAATCGACATTAAACTACGGGGGTGCCAAAATGAGCTTTAAGGTAGGGGCGCCATATTAAGCTTAAACTTAGGGGCGTTAGATCGACCTTGAATTTAGGGGTCGCCAAATCGAATTTAAACTTAGAGGGGGGCCGAATTGACCTTAAACGTAGGGGTGCCAATTTTAGCTCAACATAGGGGCACCAAATCGACTTTAATGGTCTGAAAAAATATGATCTGAGGGGATCTGAGACTTCTTGAACTTAAACGTTATTTAAATCGACCTTATAATTATGTAAGAGGGGGCTCCAAACCGACCTTAAATTAAGGAGATCGAACTTAAATTTAGGGACGTACATCGACCTTGAATTTAGGGGTCGCCAAATCGAATTTAAACTTAGGGATGCCAGATTGAGCTTAAATGTAGGGGCGCCAAATTTATCTTTAACTTAGGGGCTCCAACTATATCCTAGACTTATGGAAGTGTGCGGAATTGGCATTAAACTACGGGGGCAACAAATTGCAATTCTTTTAACTATGATCTCTATCTAGATAGAGCAAAATTATAAAATTCTATGCCTCCTGGTTTGTATTTACATTGCAAAATTTTAACTCGCGCTTCGCACTCGCTTTTGTTTTTCCATTAACGAAAATTAATATTATGGGATACCATCAATACATTTATACTTTTTTTAATTACACATTACATTTTTTGCACTTCACATTGACCTGAAACTAAAGGGCACCACATTGATTTTAAACAAAGGGACATAAAAATTGACATAAAATATGCATGTATGGCGCCAAATTGAGCTTAAATTTAGGGGCGCCAAATTTATCTTAAACTTAGAGAGGGAAGCAGAATTATATAGGCCTATAGATATATAGATACAAATTCATTTTTCTTTCACATGTAAACTTACTAGGCAACACTCGTTGCTGGGCAACAAATTGGTCTTTAAATTATGGAGGCCAAATTGGTCCTAAACTTCAGAGGGTCGTTTCATGAAAGGACTTGTCGGACGTTTTATCCGACAAACTTATAAGCTATTGAAATGCTTGCATCCGACTGGCTAAGAGCAAATTTGTCGGATAAAATGTCCGACAAGTCCTTTGATGAAATGCCCCCCTGGTGTCTAGTATCAATTTACATTGGTTCGATTACACATTACTTGATGGTCAAATTTTGAATGATTTTGTATGACTTGCTTTCAAATCTTTTTGATGGAAAAATTACAATTTCCCGTTCATATGATATTCTGATAAGGAGCTAAACAAAATTAAAACCCCTAAGTTTCAATGCTTTCTGGTCGTTTTTTCGAAAAAAAAAACTTTTAATAAATTTTTCTTAAAATCCTTCAACATGGATTTAAGCCGAAGGTCTATGTTTATGCTCGGCGGGGGGGGGGGGGGGGGGGCGGGGGGGGGGGTGGGGGGGGTGTCATTTCTGAACCGGTTCCGTGAACGTCTGTGAACTTTGCCCGCTGTAATTAGCTCCTCCCGTTCGTTAATGAGCAAGGACACCTCTCAAAAAAAAATTTTTTTTTCCAGTGTGCGCGCCACGCCCGGGTGCGCAAATACAACAAGTATTTAGTAAGCGAAGATATGAACCAAGCTCGTTCAATTGAGGTTACTTATTTCTCACAAAACTGACCCAAAGTTATTTCCAACAAGAAAAAGTTTGTAAAAATTTGGATCATTATGAATAATATTTTATTTTCTCATTTTTTTTTTCCTTTGAATTTTTACAGCTTTACCGACCTTTATTTATAAATACTTTGATACATTTTTTAAAAATAATTTCCATCATTTCCGGGAGATGAACACGAAAAACGTTGATGTTCGAAGCTCCAGAAAACAGGTAATTTTCAACAAAATTTAAACAGCGCGCTTTCCGTATACCATGAAGCTACTAAGTTATGCGTGTTACGCGTATACTATGCAATGTATCTAGAGGGTCAAGTTATAATAAAGTAACTTATATTGAATATAGTCAGTGTATGAACAACAACTTGGAGGAACAGTTGTATTTTGCGGATGTATTTAGTAATAGAGATCTAAACTAAAGGCTATAATATTCTGAAAGCTTGTTAATTCGAAAATGTTGACAAATGGAGTGGCAATGAAAAGGTTTTCCCATTTGTTTTGTTTGTTTGTTTGTTTGTATTTTTTTTATTATATTTTTTTATATGATATAAAAAAAAAGGAAAGCATTTGTCATTTATACTTTCATAGATCGATTATGATATAAATATGGCCAGGTAGAGTTAGCATATAGTCTACAAACATGTGTCAAACTTTGCATTGTAAAACTAATGACAATAATTATGTTAGATACCGTAGGCTTACTTAGTAGCTCCATGGTACTACCACGCAGGCCTCCATGATTAAATTACTAAATACATCCACAAAATACACCTGTTCCTCCAAGTAACTGATGTTCATACACTTAAAGTTACTTTATTGTAACTTGACCCTCTAGCTCTAGATACATTGCATATATAGCATACGCATAACTTAGTAGCTCCATGGTATACGGAAAGCACTGTTTCAATTTGTTGAAAATTACCCTGTTTTCTGGAGCTTCTAACATCAACGTTTTTCATATTCATCTCTTGGAAATGATGGAAATTATAAAACATATATCACAGTTTTTAAATATGAAGGTCGGTAAAGCTGTAAAAATTCGGAAAGGAAAAAAAAAAATGAGAAAATAAAATATTATTCATAAATATTCAAAATTTTTACAAGCTTTTTCTTGTTGGAAATATATCTCACTTTGGGTCAGTTTTGTGAGAAATAAATAACTTTAATTGAACGAGCTTGATTCATATCTTCTCATAATATTCATTTGTATTTGCGCAGCCGGGCGCGCACACTGGAAAACACATTATTTCGAGGGGTTTCCTTGCTCATTAACGAACGGGAGGAGCTAATTACAGCGGGCAAAGTTCACAAAGTTCACGGAAGTTCACGGAACCGGTTCAGTGGTTATGCTAATTATAACATTTCAACATGGATGCGCCCACGAAATGAGCGGTTGAAACATACGTGCCCGCTGTCTCTGTTGAAGTTGTTAGGACAAAGACGTATGCTAATAGCCTCCTCAATCCTGCGTGTATACCAATCCCAACTAACAAACGGACGTTTTTAAAACGTTTTTAAAACGTTCCAAGGGGTGTTTCCATTACCTGCTACCCTGCTACACTTGCAACTTCTGCTATACACCTTTTTCCCATTCAATTTGGACTCGACCATTTTTCCCTTTCTGTGATTGGCTATTTTGCTCATGAATATATATCGCCACCTTTCCTGATTTGCATGAAAAAGGGCTTGGTCCGATTCCGTTTCTGTGATTGGAGGATTGGATGCTGTAATTGTGTGTGTGTACGTGTGTGTACTCTGTGTGGTGATCTAACGTTTATACGCTATACGTGAACCCGTAGGATTTTGACTGCCAAATCCTTGATCTGTACACGTCTTTCTTCTCTTTATTCTATATATTTCTTATCATTTTCACCATTATCTGTTAATAATAAGGGCAGTCATTGTGATCGTTCTTAGATGTTGATTTGGGAAGACGTACATATCTGTATACTAAATACCACAATTTCACGAATAGTGGGCGGCAGCTCAGTCAGTAGCGTTATTGTCTACCCAAGGGAAGGTTTTGAGTTCAATTCCTCGGGAGCAATTTTTTTTTTTTTTTTTTTTTTTTGTTTTGTTTTTTTTGTTTTTTTTTATAAATAGCTTTTTTATGAGAAAGTCGTAATGTGGTGACTTGTGACCTTTTTTTAACTTGAGTGTCCAAAAAGAAAAAAATCCACTGGAAAGTTAGAAATGGTGGTGAACTATTTATTTATTTATTTTTTTTTTTAAATAATTCATTTCTTCTTTTTTTTTTTTTTTTTTTTTTTTGGGGGGGGGTGTTGAAAAAATATGGGTTCCCATAGGACTAACTCTCTAGAAAATCTTGTATCTGCCACTTTAGGCTACACTGATTATCTTTAAGAAAAAAATAATCTTATTTTTAGGTTGTTTTTCTGTTTTTCAATAAGTGAATGACAGTCAATGACTGTCAGAAAATCAAACTCAAGAAGAAGAAAGAAGAAGAAAAAAAAAAAATCCGTCGGTTTTCGGATTTGAACTCACGACTTTCGAATAAGAGCTCGTGACGCTGCTGACTGCGCTGTCGCTTCTCAGACAACAAACCTTGGTATTTTGTAGTTCCATATGTACGCTCCCGAAATCAACATTTAAGAACGATCGAAAGCATCTAGACGGCCCTTATTATTAACAGTTAATGATGAAAATGATAAATATAGAATAAAGAGAAGAAAAGCGTTTACAGATCAAGGATTTGGCAGTAAAAATCCTACGAGTTCGTATCGTATTTTTCGCGTGACGTTTATCGCCACACAGAGTACACGCACACAAAATTACATTCCTTCTTATGCAAATACATATTCAGGAAAAGGTGGCGATATATATATCATGAGCAAAATAGCCAATCACAGAAACGGGATAAATGGTCGAGTCCAAATGAAAAAGGTGTATAGCAGAAATTGCAAGTGTAGCAGGGTAGCAGGTAATGGAAACACCCCGTTCCAAGTTGGTTTTTTGGACGTTTGTGAAAACGTTTTATGGACGTAAAAAATGTGGTAGGTTTTAGACGGTTTAAAAAACGTTTGATTGGACGTTTTAAAAACGTTTTATAAACGTTAAAAGAACCAATAAAAAACCTTTAAAACCCTTCGATAGCTCGAGACGTAAACAAAACATTTTGAAACGTTCTAAATATATTGTGGACGTTGTTAGAACATGCAGAAAACTTTAAAAAACGTTTGGAACATTCTTAAAATGTTTTAAAGGTAGTGTCGGCCTTTGCAGGCAAAAATATTAAATTTCTAGTTTTTAGAGGATATAGTAGTATACCAAGGACTATATCTTCCCACCACATGATAAAGCTCAAATGTGTATGTTTGTCATTATATTGCCATTTCAAAATTCATTCCTATTTTTCGAACCTCGAAAAATATACCGTACGGTGCGAACCGCTGACCGTTAGCGAGAGAATAATGCACGCTGATGCGCCGTGTGTACATTGCTGTGTACGGTCCGTGCTGCACACGCTGTAATATCAACGATGTTGATGGAGAGCTGGTCAAGATTGGTAGTCAGATTTTCGTTTCGTATTACTGATCTAGGCAACCTATGACAGTAAGATTGAATAGACAGTATAGGTCGATCATATTCTACAGTTATGCCAAGTTGCATTAGTTTTGGTAATTTGTGAAAAAGGCTGATACTACTTTAAACGTTATTAAAACCTTGAAATGACTAAAAACGTTTTAAGAACGTCTAGAAAACCTTTAAAAAACCTTTGGAAACCTCTTAAAAACTTGTGTAAACTATATAATAAATACAAATATTATATGATTCATACACCTCAAACCCTTGGCCACCATTTGTGGAATGGCACTTAAGAGAGAAGTGTCTCCAATCTAAATCATTCTTAGAAGCAGACTTTACTGAATATAATTAAGATTAACACTGTTATAATGCTCCATAAAATTTATAGTTTATTGAAAGTATTGTTTGTGATGGTTAGTTATTACTTTATTTGTTATTTTAGTACATTCCAATTCTGAATTAGTGTTCTTTTATATTATGTGTGTTCAGATCAATATTACAATAAAATGAAACACCAAGAATGAATTTATTACTGTTAAATGGAAATAATTTCAATAAACACGTTTATTTTGATATGTCTAACATATTTATATGCTAATCACCTTCTCATTTGCATAAGTCCCATTTGGACGTATAAAAAAACGTTCATAAACGTTTAAATAAGTCTCATTATAAGGTTCAATCAAATCGTTACATTTTGTAACGTTCTGAAAATGTTCTGTGTTTGCTGGGATGACGTCATCGATTCGTTGATGTGTAAAGATCATCGCATATGAAGTGATTTGATTTTTTTTTTTTTTTATGCCTCCGCCACCGAAGGTGTGCCGGAGGCATTATGTTTTCGGGTTGTCCGTCCGTCCGTCCGTACGTCCGGTCCCGTTTTCGTTCTCGCGATAACTTAAGAACCGTTTGACGGATCACTTTCAAACTTGGATCATTTATGCATGGTCGGGACAATGATCTGATTAGACTTTGGGGTCATTAGGTCAAAGGTCAAAGGTCACAGAGGTCATGTATGCATGAAAATGACTCGTTCTCGCCATAACTTAAAAACCGTTTGACGGGTCAACTTCAAACTTGGGTAATGTGTGCTATGGGAGGGGCAATGAACTGATTAGATTTTAGGGTCATGAGGTCAAAGGTCAAAGGTCACAGATGTCATTGTATACATGAAAATGGTTCGTTCTCGCAATAACTTAAGAACTGTGTGACGGGTCAACTTCAAACTTGAGTAATGTGTGCATATGGGAGGGCAATGAACTGATTAGATTTTGGGGTCAAAGGTCAAAGGTCACAGAGGTTATTGTATACATAAAAATAGTTTGTTCTCGTGATAACTTAGAACTGTGTAACGGATCATCTTCAAACTTGGGTAATATGTGCATATGGGCGAGGACAATGAACTGATTAAATGTGGGGATCATGAGGTCAAAGGTCACAGAGGCCATTGTATGCATGAAAATGGCTTGTTTTTTATGCCTCCGCGACGAAGTCTCGCCGGAGGCAATTATGTTTTCGGGTTGTCCGTCCGTCCGTACGTCCGTCCCACTTTTGTTCTCACGATAACTTAAGAACCGTTCGACGGATTATCTTCATTCTTTGTACATGTATACATATTGAGGTGACAATGATCTGATTAGATTTTGAGGTCACAAAGTCAAAGGTCAAAGGTCACAGAGGTCAATAAATAGGTGAAAATAGCTCGTTCTCACAATAACTCAAGAACCGTTTCACGGATTATCTTCATTCTTGGTACATCTGTGCATACTGGGGTGACAATGATCTGATTAGATTTTGGGGTCACAAGGTCAAAGGTCAAAGGTCACAGAGGTCAATAAATAGATGAAAATAGCTCGTTCCCACAATAACTCGAGAACCGTTTCACTAATCATCTTCATACTTGGTAAATGTGTGCATACTGGGGTAACAATGATCTGATCAGATGTTGGGGTCATAGGGTCAAAGTTCAAAGGTCAAAGAGGTCAATAAATAGGTGAAAATAGCTCGATTCTCACAATAACTCAAGAACCGTGTCACTAATCAGCTTCATACTTGGTAAATGTATGCATACTGGGGTGACAATGATCTGATAAGATTTTTGGGTCGTGAGGTCAAATGTCAAAGGTCACAGAGGTCAATAAATATGTGAAAATAGCTTGTCTCATGATAACTCAAGAACTGTTTCATGGATCATCTTCATACTTACTACACGTGTGCATACTTGAGTGGCACTGATCTGATTAGATTGAGACTTTCTACAAGGTCAAAGGTCAAGGTCAAAGACATATTCGTATTCATGAACATGAAAATAGAAAAGATGAATGTTCCATATATTTCTGATCTGGCAATGGCGGAGGCATAAATTTCAACCGTGCGCGGTCGAGGATTCATCTAGTTTTTTTATATTTATGAATCGTGTACACATAAAATGAAACAAACAAATCTCGCTTTCAATATAGAAATCGCCTATAGTATTTTAGTGATCTATGTTTTTATTTGTTTTATTTAGTTGCACGTAGAAAGATAATGATCACTTCTGGTATTTGTTTTAAAAAATTCTAAGTTGATCGATTTATTGAACTGGACGTATATAAAACGTTCTGTAAACGTTATGTACAAAACGTCCACAAACGTTTTGTAAAGGTCCTATATCAAACGTTCTGTAAACGTCCTATACCAAACGTTTTGTAAACGTCCTATACAAAACGTTTAATTTTGTAACGTCCAAAAAAAACGTTTTTTAAACGTTCTCAAAAAACCTAAACTTTGACATAAATGAGAAGTCCACACTTTAATGTTATGTAAACGTATTAAAAACGTTCATTTAGGACGAAGACGTACAGGACCTTAAAAAAACGTTTTGAAAACGTTCTGAAAACGTTCTGTGTTTGCTGGGATGTCTCTCTTTGGCAAAGCAATGTACACCATCCCAATCGGGGCGGTGTTGCTTCTCCCAGGCATGTTCTGCTACTGCGGATGTGTCGGTTCGCTGTAACCGAACATCTCGCTTGTGTTCTGATAATTGTTCGACTATCGGTCGGGCTGTTTCACCGATATAAGACCCAGAAATCAAATAGCCAACATGAGGTTCCGAGAATGCTATAAAGAACATTCACACCAAACACTAGGCGCTATATTTAGTGAATTTAGCAAAAAGTATGATTTCATGCATAAATTAGCATAATTAATTAATTAATTAAAATAAATTTGAACAATTTTTTAACAATCAAATATACGATTCTGCAGATTACGTCATGGGTGACGCATGTGTCGATTTTCATCGCGATCGCGCGATCAACGGCCGAGATCTGAGGGGGGGGGGGCCTTTTAGCCCCCCTCCCCCCCCCCCAGTCTGGCCAGCCTCCAAAATACCCCAGTCTAATTAGGTTTAACCCTAATTGGACTGGAGGGGGGGGCGCTAAAAGGCCCCCCTCCTCGACATTTTTCGCGATAAGTTTTTAACGCGAGAAGCTGTGGCCGCGATTTTGTATGACTTTTTTTTTCGCGCATCTTTTAAGCCCATATTTGCGACGACCGGGTACGCGGTTCGTGAGTTACGCATGATTTTGTACCCGTGCGTCAGACCCAAAGTTTCTCCAAAACGTGATTTCATGTACAAAGTCAATGCAAATTGTGTTTTCAGCTAAAATTCATAAATGAGCGATTAATTTTGCTTTTATCTATAACAATGATTTCATTTGCTGCCATTTATGACCGAAATAATGTCGCCGACAATTTTCATCGAAAAAACAATAAAAATAAAAAGGTTGAAAAACATAGAAATACATAAAAAAAATCAAAAAACAATAAAATACAAAAGAAATCAATTTGGATACCGGATTTTTTTTTTCTCAAGTAGGCCTACAATTGATAGGAATGCTATAAAGAACATTCACACCAAATAATGCGTCATGGGTGACGTGTGTGTCGATTTTCATCGCGATCGCGCGATCAACGGCCGAGATCTGAGGGGGGGGGGGCTTTTGGGCCCCTCCCCCAGTCTGGCCAGCCTCCAAAATACCCCAGTGTAATTAGGATTAATACAATGCCTGTTTGACTAAGCCAATGCAGCTTGGTTCAGTAGTCTGGGCAAGACTGATAAGAAACAATTAAAAATAATTCAGAATAAGGCTGTAAGATTCATTAACGTTTTAGGCCCAAGAACACATGTCAGTAGTAATAAACTTGAAGAAGAAGGTTTACTTTATGTAGATCAAAGGTCTAAACAACTAGTGTTGCCCCATGTGCATAAAATATTCTACTCAGATACTTAAGATCATTATATAACTAATAATTTCACTCCTGTCTCAAATACCCATGAACACGTAACTAGAAATAGTCATTTTAATTTTGTTTTTACCAAAACGTGAAGGATATTATAGGAAACACTTCTTATTTTTATGGTATCCAATGCTAAAATTCTCTTTCAAATAATGTTAAAGCTATTAAGAATTCTATTAATTTCAAGAGTGTATTAAAGCAACACCTAAAACAAGAAACTAGCACAAAATGCAGATAACAGCTTAATCACAATCAATCATTGTTCTTATAGAGTACAATATTATGTTAAACTATAATGTGCTTTAATGTAATAACATCGTAGATATTAATTGTTTGCTATAAGATTTAGCAAAATTTTGTTGGTGGATTCGTTCATCTTTTTGTATAATTATCTGTTGTTATATATATGTATTCATTTAGTTATTATATTTTTGCTCATTATGTCATATATTGCCTACGTTTTATTAGAAAGGACCCCATTGTAAATAAGCCTCTTCAGCTTTCATTGGCTATCCTTGTCGGTGTTTCTTTCTATTCTATCATAATGTACACTCGGCGAATAAAATGAAATCAAATCAAATCAAATCAAATCAAATAAAAAAGTTTCAGAAATGATAAAGTCACTCAAAATAGCTCAATCGGCTTTGATTGTTCATTTAATGAGAACATCGAGTTCTTGATTGATATTAGTAAAATACTGTGCGTGAGGAGATTTGTTGTTGTTGTTTTGCTCATTTGTTTGTGCGTCTTTGTCTATTTATTTATTATTATTATATATTTTTTCTTTTTTTCTTAGGAGAGAGAGATGAAGTCAAACTCAAACGCTTGTCCATTCTTTTCTCTCTTTTTTTCTTATATTTGTTTCGTTTTCCTTTTTTTTTTTTCCTTTTGAATAACATTTGATAAAATAATGGAATAAGTTTATCAGGATGGTATTTAACAATTAATTATGAGTTTTATATCCACATCTAAGAAAGTATATTACCTGTGACAGTTTCGACGACTGGCTGTCATGATAAAAGATTTGGTGAAGTGTCAAATAAAAACCACAAAATCATCAATTCAATCGTTTTACTATACAAATGATTAATTATACATCAAATGCATTTCGATAATTAACTTTTGTGCGTTTAATTTTACAATATTAATCATTGTTACATAAGTATTTCTGCATTGAAATAAGGTTTCCTTATTTCTGGGACACAATATTCATTTCGGTTAAACTAGGAAGAAAAAAAAAACCCGGGGAAAATGGGGGAAAACAGGAAAACCGGTCAATTGCAGATGATATCAGATTCGTAAATAATCCGGGAGTATTGATGACTAATTATTTGTTACCGTTGTCATCAAAAGCAGGCATATCAGACACCAAGGCGGAGACACCTGAGACAAACGAATACGAAGGGGAAAATGTCACCGGGTCACGAAGTCACCATTTTATCGGACGACGCTTTCATTCTTTTTACAGTTTGCCATGGTTACTCTTGAATCGAAGGTAGCTTTGGTTTCGGATATTAAAGGACATGTTTAAAAATTTGGGTCTTCCTGTCTGTTGTATAAAGGATTTTTTTTTTTCAATTAACATTAATAATTGTTTAAGTAGATGTAAGGTAAACCTGAAATTTCAATAGATTCAGCGAAAAATAGGCATTGCAACATGTGAGTCAAAATGGCAGCCCTAGGTGCAAATAGGAGGCCATACATTACGATACCTCGTCTCTATTTAATTATTTCTCAACCATTTCCGAGTGAAATATATTGCCCAAAAATATATATACATACATTTTAGAATGGGTACGTTTGTACTCGGGGCTGGATTCACCCTCATTTGAATACTACCAGCCGGAAGATTTGATCTTCTTTTTTTTTCTCCCGGTACAGTAGCCTTCGGCTAGGAATCGGTACGATCGAATTATATTGAATGATAAACGTTTAAAATCAAATCTTAAATGTGAAACTCCTTATTGGAAAAAAACGATTATCCAGTAGGATTCTGCTAATTGAATAATGTCCGGAGGTGTTTTACCAAGAAGATACTAAACCTAGAAATTGACTAGAAACTTTTGGGCGCCAAAAAGATAACTAAGTGGTGCTATGTGGGGGGGGGGCACCAAAAAGGTATAGTGCATGAACGTGAATTAGGGGTGATTTTTCCTATATTTTGATAATTGCAGAATGTGACAGCACAAACAATTCTTAGCTTAATTGTTATTTAAATATTCTAACTTGTCAAGTTGTTAAGCGAGGGACAAATCCTTTTTTCGAGTGAAAAAGAGTGGTCACTGATTGATCATAATATTAACGTCACCACCAGTGACGTAGCTTTCATAACTTCATACGGGGCCAACCTAGACTAGCTTTAGCTATTTGTTGGCTCCATTTACCAAATGCATATTTATATTGAATTCTGTTTATGTATATTTTTTGCAATGTTGGTAATAAATAAATACAATACAATACAATACAATACAATCTGTGCAAAACCACGATTAGTTTCGTTGCACGTTATGGTACGCTGTAGTCTAAGGTTGGCTTCTTCATGCAGACGCTTTGATACAGTGGCGTATCTAGGGGCAAGTGTGCGCGCCCGGGGCAAATGTTGACATTGCGCCCCCCCCCCATTCTAATTACTCCAGTTCTACTCAACAATTTGTTTTAGTTTATTTAACCATTGGCATATTCACTTGTCCCCAGACCTGGAGATGATTTTCTGTCCATACATACACGTAGCTTACCAATTTTTTTTTTTTTTTGTATCTTCCTGCAAATATTTCAATTTAATGCGAGCGTGAAGAGCGAGCGGAAGGATTTGAGTTCTTACATTAATGGAATCTTGCATTTAAGAATCACGAATACAGATTTCGTTATCAACGAAGGTACAATTAAAAAAAATGGGGTGTCAAAAGGAAAATTGCACAAAATGTTTTGGGAGTTGTATGCAGCGGATTCTTTTAAGTAGGATTTTGAAACATAATTATAATACAATGCGAGCGCGAAGCGCCAGCGAAAAATTCAACAGGTCTTAACCCTTTGGATGCGACGGGCTTCTACAGAAGCCGAGCGAGGTGTTCAGTCTGCGACGACGGGCTTCTGTAGATAATTCCCTAATATATTGATAAACTTTTTCAGCTTTTCACCAGCTCTTTGGGGCTAAATTCTTGAGGAATAGGACAAAGATATATTCATTTTCAATATCCATTAAAGAAATAACCAAGTTACGTGGAAAAAAATCGAGAACAAATCACTTCATTTCAACATTACCATAATTTTTTACATAAGAAACGAATTCCCGATCTTAACTTCTGGCGTACGCGTACGCGTCCGGAGGGGAAGAAATAATCAAATAAAGCTAGCTCGGGAGGAGAAATGCGAGAGATAAAGATTGAGAATGAGAAGAAGAGAGAGTAATAGAAAGGTTAAGGGGTTAAAACAATGTTCATTATTATAAATATATATAAAACATTAGTTGTATGGAGATTAAGCCTGTCATTTTCCGATTCTCGCTAGGATATATATACTTATCAAGATAATGAGAGGGGTTGATTATATGACATTTTGCTTCAACTATTTTGTTGTAACTATGATGATGTAATGAAATGTAAAGTATGTCAAATGCAGTAGGTATTATAAGTTAAAAGCCCCGCTTTTATTTCAGAACTTACACCTGCACTTTTAATGAATGGGTCTTAGTCAAAGGTGCCATTGTCCAGAGGTGCGAAGCCGGCCGCTATGATCTTTAATTCATATTTTATAGAATTAATTTGAAAGAAACAGGACCTCTTTTCAAATGCTATTCAGTTGGCTTATCGATCGAACCGTGCGTGCTGCGCATGCATTACGCATTTTGCATTGTGAATCTACTGGAAAGGAAGCAAGCGGAACTTCTGCAAAAAAAAATTCTTTACAAAATAACGCGTCTTATATTTGGTTTTGATCAATATGCCTTACAGTGTTAGATAGAAAGATATCTGCCCTTTCATGTTTACATTTACTACAAATCATGAAAATGACCGAGTTAGATGCAAGGAGTAATGAAAGCACAAAACATGACCAATTTCTATAACATTGTCAGTGTACAAGAAATCGCTCCGCCACAGGGGTAACAATCGCGTTTCACAGGCCCGCGCTTAAAGGGTTAATACCGAATGCTCATAAAATACGGAAACAAAGACAGTTGCCAATGAAGAGGGGTAAGAACAATAAAAGGAAGGAAAGGCAACGAGAAAAAGCATGGACAGCAAAAAAAAAAGAAATCATTTTACTTAGAGGGACCTTGATGTTTATCTGAAGCGGAAGGGGGGGGGCAAATTGATCCTAACATTTGAGGCGCCATAGTGGTCTTAAACTATTTAAAAGGGGCTCCAAAAATAAATCGAAACTCAGGGGATCTGAAATTGGTCCTACAATTAGGATTAGAAGGGCACACAATTGATCTTAACCTTCAAAGATTCACACCGAAATTGAAGTTAAGGGAGCCGATTTGATCTTCAATATAGCCTAGGCCTTTACAGGGGGTGCAAAATTGACCCGAAACCAAGAAGATACTAAACCTAGATATTGACTAGAAACTTTTGGGCGCCAAAAAGATAACTTAGTGGTGCTATGTGGGGGGGGGGGGGGCGCCGAAATTAATATTAATGGGAGGAAATTGTCCCCCAATTTCCACTGTGGATCACCGATCTCCTTTTCTTCTTCTCTTCCTCCTTCTTTTTCTTTTTTCCTTTTTAAAAATTCCCCCCTTTTTTGCGCCCCCTGAAGCTCCGCCCGGGGCACGTGCCCCTCTTGCCCCCCCCCCTTAGATACGCCACTGCTTTGATCTTATTTTTCAATGTTTGTAGTGTCGATACCTATAGATATAACCTACTTGACATCATAACAGAGAATTGTGAGGCATATTTCAATAAGTAATAATAGGTACTTAAACTTTCGTTACTTATGTTACCAAAAGTAGAGATTTTTATTAATTTTTTTAATTTTTTTAATTAATTAATTTATTTTCTTTTTGAGGACTGACTTTGAAGCTTAAGTTCCTGGAAACTACGTATAACTAAAAGAAACTGTGAAGTTATTGCTGATGAGTTGGCGAGTCATGTGATAAAGAATATCTCTTGAATAGTATGATACTTTTGTATAGAAACAACAAAAACATGGTTAGTTACGTTACGGTTTACATTACATTTTGTCCAGAGAACTTCCAGAGGTCTTTTCATCCCCTGTAACCGCATAAATATCTCATAGGCCTATGGCCTCTGAAATATGGAAAAATGTTTATCCTTTGCCTTTGAGTGAAATTTGTGGGAAGAAATATTAAACGAATCTTGTATAATTTCCATTCTAGTGAAATTTATTGTCCCCAGTCCCACATGTACAATTTTAATGATGGTTTGAGATCTTGCAGAAGTCAACGAAAATGATTATTTTTTTCCAATTGAATATGAAAGACCTAAGGTCATATTCAAACGTGAGTGACACGACATTTGGACTGATAGAAGGGCGCATATCTTTGCACTTGTAGGTTATGAATGGATCATGACTACTATATATGTACATGTATAATGTAGGAGTGGCATGTGTTATTACCAGTTGGATTTAAATTTTACAATTGGTCCTGGAAATTATGATTAAAAAAACAGTGCGTGAGTGACCCGACAAAAAAAAAGACATGGGTTTCTGACCATCATTGGTTATGGTTGGATTTGTGCCCAAGTAGATCTCTTAGGGTACCATAAGTGCTGGTATATGAATAGTGTACCTCTCTGACATTTATTGTGTTTATCAATCATTCCCTCTCTGTGGAAAAGGGTCCAACTCTATGTGTCGTGAGTGACACGACCAGTGCCTTAAATTCAACATTTCAAGTATAAATCCAAATTACCTGTATTTATATGCCATGTTAGAGAAGTCCATGAAAATTACTTTAAGCAAAAAAAAAAAAATCTGACAAAAGTGATTGGTATAAAGAATAAGAGGTATTTAAAGCACCATAGTCCCATACGTGGAAATTCCTATTTGCTCAATTATTCAGCGTAAGAAAACTGGATCACATAATGTTTGAACTTAAATAATTGTTTGTATTGTAAAAAAAAAGCCTTTGTGTTGATTTCAGATACTAATTTGCATTTTCAAAGGCACAGCGCCACATTAAAATTTCAGCTAAATGTCCCACTTAGTCTGAATATGACCCTATGTCATTTGTTTACATCTGTGGCATTAGATTGGTGACAAATTGAATAATCAAGTTAGGAGACAGACTTTTTTCCTGAAAAATGTCCAATAATTTATGGAATTGCCAATCTAATACTTGGAATTCAGGCGGGCGGAATGACAAAGAAACATATACGGCGTAGGCCTACAATCCTTTAAAACGAGTGAAATTATCCGTCCTGATATTGAGTGGAAATCAAGCTCACTCTCACTCTGTGAGACAGCTGAATTGAAATGTACTCAAATATGAGTGCTTTAACACTCCATTTTGAGTGAATATTACTTTACTCTAAATTTAAAGTGGCTAATTTTTCACTCCTTCAAATTTGCATCCGTGAATGCGTTAAATTTTATTGGTGACCGCCATATCTTCGGTTTAAACCCCCCTAGAACTTACTAAAATTCTCACCAAGATAAATTCGTATTTATTTACATCAGAAATATAAAGGAATGTCATCGACTCCAAACTGTATTGAATCATGATTTGAAAATTAGTTTATATTGTAGAATCTTGCTTTATCTTACCCGACTTCCAGCAGTAATATTACTATAGACAATTGCGTCCTGCTTGATCACTGGCCAGATTGTAATGTTTACAGCAATATCTAATGTTCGTCCACCTCGTAACGTTCCATTGTGTTTGCTACATCCTGGTTCTTTGAGTCGGACGATAAACTCCGTTGAACCCAATTTGTCATCAGGAATCTCTCGCAATAGATATATTTCTGTAGGTTTTTTATTGTCAAAATAAAAAATAGGTGAATGAAAATATTACTTCTTAAAACCAAATAAATACAACTACTACTACAAACCACTGCTATCACCACATTTGGCTACCACCACTACACCAAAGAAATGTTGATTTCAAAACAATTTAGTTCTCAACATGACGTGAAACGCCACAAAATAGAATTAAATAAAACTTAAAAAAAAATTAAAACATAAAAAAAAAAAAATAATAAAATAGAAAATAAACTCCAGTTGACCATTTTCCTCATTGAAATATTTGATCGTGTGGGCTTGTTCGTCGAAATGGTTGGTTGGTTGGTTGGGCTTGCTCAATTACATAGTTACTTGGTTGGAATTGACCATCAACAAAGTTGGTTGGTTGGGCTTGTTCAAAGACATTTTTACTTGGTTGCGATTGTTCACCAAGCTGGCTGGTTGGTTGGTTGAGTTTCTTTAGTTGCATCGTTACTTTGTTGGGATTGGTCATAAACATAGTTTGTTGGGCTTGTTCGTCCATATGAAAAAAATGAAAATAGACAACAGATTCGGGCCCGGGTATAACCTGTTCGACTTAAGACTTAAATAGTCACGTCCGCGTTTGTAAAAAAAATAAAATAAAAATAATAGATAAATACCTACAGCATTGATACTTACATAGTTCATCTATTTCTTACCTATTCCAGTCTTTCCACGCGCTGTGGGATGTTCATAAAGTGTATTCGCCCTGACACCAAATGTTTCCCTTGCCGCATCACCGGATAGGATAGAAGTATTGGCATTTAACATCCATGAACGGTACTGGATGCGAGGTATGGTTATGTTAAGCACTGTGTCGTTCTACAACAAACAAATAAATCATGAAAATTGTTATCTATTCCTTATTCTTAAGCACGCTTGGCACCATTGCGAGTGTCGAAGGGGATATGCATTACAAGCAAATTACATAAAAGATGATTAAATACCGAAATCATATAAATGATATAGGGTGCAAATTATCCTGATTAATTCCACACCATGACATACCAAAAATTATTATTTTTTTTTTAATGAAACTTTGGCTTCATAACAGGCAATCGGTCAGCATTAATTATTAATGATTTATTTTTAGATGCCACTTAAAATCATTAAGCGCTGTATTACAAATGTCTTCAATAAAATGACAAATCTACGCACAATGGAAAGAAGGCATATCTCTTTGTTACATTGCAATGTTTAGAGTTCAACAAAGAAAATCGGATAGCTTCATCTTGTATTCTCTATATCCTCGTTTAATTCTATCAATTTACGTTTTAGGTCTAAAATAATTACGGGGTGAATAAAAAAAAGGACTAAGAAATGAGTTGAGAGTTGGAAAGTTCGTTAAAAAAAAAAAAAAAAAAAAAAAAAGTTTGGATGAATGAGGGTAAAATGTTAAAGTTGGATTTGAATAAATATCTTTGAATATTTGAGACACACACTCACCTTTGATCGTTTGTACATGAGGTTTACTTGGACAGTTGTGTTGTAGGAGGCAGAAATGTTGAGTGTGAAATTTTGTGTAGTTTCCTTTAAAATCACGCCATTTTTGTTTCGTCTCACACAACGCACGGTGATATAATGAGTGGTTATGTTCGTTTGGATTCCCGTGAAAGTGCGCATTCTCAGTTCCCCGGTAGCATTATCGATATTGAATTTCGTTATTGTATATGCTACAATAGAAATAAGACAAGGGGAAAAAAAGTAAAAAAATCCATAATGACAATGATTCTGGATCAACGTCTGCTAAGAAATATACACTGCTTATTGTGACCATTAAGTAATGTGTTATGGAAAACAAACATATACATGAATCATATATCTGATATCATGTTTAAATGCACCTTATTCTAGCAAAATAGGAACGTTAACCATTTAACTGTCATTTGGAAATTATCGATACATAACTTCATATTTTAATAGAAACAACAAATACATTGTTGATTACATTTTGTCCAGTGAACTGTAAGAGGTCATTCCACCCTCTTGTAGCCATGGCCTCTAAAAACGGAAATGTGTTCATTTTTTCCCATTTAGTGAAATTTGTTAAAAGAAATATTGAACGAAACTTTACTGACGGAACCTGGTAACTGTGACACGATATCCAAATTTGCTACCTGATGATATTTCAAAAGTAGTCGATCCAGCCTCCTCGTTAGCAGGATTGGCAGTGGGTTGGTTGAGGAACGCCAGAGACTGAGTAGGGTACTCGGATTCATGAATTCGCATCACTGAACTCCTGCACATACAGGATGGTTCTCTGTGTCGTACCTTTAAACGGATCCACGTGCTCCCTTCACTTCGCTTGCCACACAGGTAGGCTGTTGCTCGAACTGGTATTTTAATATCAGCTGATAGGCCTACATTATTGTAATTCAGTTTAAATGTTATTTCCCCAAAGCATATTGGTCGGTTTTCTCGAAGGGTGAATAAAGTTCGTAGGTCTACTAAATACGCCACCCTATTGTTCTAGACAATAGCAAGGCCTGCTAAATCCAAATTTAGTAGGACAACTAAAGGGCCTGTCCCACAGGAGGTGATCGTTGCTGCGACAACCTATGCATGTTAGAACCTGCCAGAATCGTATCAGAATCGTAGGTGACCGAAGATGATATACGTATCTACGACTCTGTCTACGATAGGCTACGACATCGACTTGCTTTTACGCAAACAATAGACTAACCATAGCTTGTATCCGATAATACAATAGCCTCGACCTTCGCGCATCTCGCAGCTCGACTTCTCTCGTCGCAGCTTTATATCAACCAAAATATGAACTTGCGCACTGTGGCGATCCTTGCGACTGGCACAGGCGATCGAGTGTTTTCTACCTGATGGCGGCCTGTGTCCTTTATATTCGTGATAGTCCTCTCAGTCGCGCATTATAATTTGGGTCGTGAGTGATTTTTGAAAATTTCAAAAATCAGCGGCGACTGTACAGTATCTGAATGGGAGGCCGATCCTGATTTTGGTAAATGTAGGTGGCGACAAAGGCCGTAGCGGCTTAAATTTCACTTGCCTTTCGGTTCAGCGATGCGTGCAACGTACGCTGGAGCACAGCAACCTACAACTGGCCGCCGTTCCGCTCTGCTAAACATGTTCTATCTGGCAACAATCTACGACAGCACCTTGTCGCGACAAGAGAAGACAGGCTACGGTCATTGACGTCAACCCAACTGACGCCGGCTATTGTTTAACTAGTTGAGAAACTAGCGGCGAACAGAATTTTGCTACGTATTTGTTGGCGACAGACGCGATAATTCACGATCTTAAAGGCGATTGGACCTGCGCATGGTGGCGATGGGTACTAAAAAGTTGTTCGCAGGTTGTCGCCACAACGATCGCCTTCTGTGGGACAGGCCCTTTACTGTTAACTTTAAGGCCACCGCACACCTTACGACTTACGACCTGCGACTGGCCGACTTGGGATCTGAAATAACTAAGCGCATTGTAAAGTAAACGCGCTTATTTATTTCAGATCCAAAGTTGGTCAGTCCCAAGTTGTAAGTCGTATGGTGTGCGGTGGCCTTTAGTCACTCTTCGAGAATACCGGCCTATGCACCCCCCCCCCCAAATCATTACATATCATTACCAATAATGCAAATCATTTTACATTTGAATAAATGTGAGGGAAAAAAAACATAAATATTATAAGTGTTTTATATTGAACAAAATAGTATGATAACCAATAATATTTCGGGGAAGGCGGCTTTAAGAAAAACAATACTTTAGGTGTTGAATATTTGTGTTATGCTATCATTACGATTCATATCTATAACATATTTTTATTGATTATAGATAAAGACGTTACTTTATAAAGACTTTGCATTATGTGTATTGATTAGCTATTTGTTTATTATAATGAGTAATGCAGTCACCTTTCAAGTCTCGCTTGCTTCCTGGCTAGCAGCACAATGGAATATTCTTTTGGATGGTGTCCTTAATGTGGAAAATAAATAACCCCGAAGCAATTCATACATTTATTATGCGAACCACTGATGCTTAATTACATAATTGATGTTAGTATGCGTGTGATCTTTGTTTGACAGTATTGCTGCCGCAGGGAAATATTGTAATTTGACAACAGACTAGACGTTTTCCTGTAACTGTAAGGTGAATAAAGATTTTTGTAATTTTTTTATTTATTAATTTTTTGTTTGTTCCCTTTATTTTATTATTCGTTTTTGTTTACCTTGGAGTGCTTGACTAAATAAACAAAAAACAAGTCAGACTAACCTGTCATATTTTGTATCAACATCAGATCCCCCGTCGTTGCATTTATGTAGAAGTACTGCTCCAAATTGGCCACACCATTATCGCGAGTCGTCCGATGACTGGCGTGCCTGATACTGTACTTGATATCAGTACGCGCCTCCTTAACAGCATGACGCGTCAATGCCAACACCTTAGCCACTGTCCGGTTTATGGGAAAGTCGGCTGGTAATGAATACGTGTATTGGTTTGCTGGGAAGTACACTTGAAACCCTGTTAATAAAAACGAAATGGAATAAGTCTCGTTTTTTCTTTCTTTTCTTTTAGTAAAGAATGCAATGTCAGACCTATCGCAGCCGTCTTCAAGCCAGAATCTTGTATTGATAATGATATCAACATGTAATGCAAGATTCGCTTAAAGCCAATACGAACCAGCAGCCCTGTATAGCTCCATCTCAAGTCCTCAACTACTCCATTTCCCCCTGAATTCTAACCCATAATGCTTCATTCTGAGTAGTGTAGTCTTAAAATACAGGCCTATTTGAATGATAATACACCTTTTCACTACTCTATGAATTCACACCGCAATCATTATGTTACTAAATAACAAAACAAATACCTTTTTTCCTCAAAACATTTTAGTTTCCCAATAAAAATTGGAATGTAGATTCATCTATACACTGTATTGTTAATAGTTATCTAAAAAGACTAGCTATTTATAACACACAGTCAATACAAGTATAAGTCAGTTCGTTCTTGCTTTATAATTTATAGTTATTATTATTATTATTTTGAAATTGTGTTTTACATATTAAGTAAATTACATTTCTGTGTCATATTATGCATTTTACATTTTGAAAGAGAAAACAAATTTGAATGTGAATCAGAAACCAATACAGTAAGGGTGTACCTGACTGCAGCGGAAAGGTTATTTGCCGCATAAAATCAAACAATAAATGCCAATGAAAATAATAATATGACGTTATCCAGGTATTTGACATGATACAAGTAGACGACAAGACATGACTATGGACATACACGAAATTAGATAAGCATGAATAATTTATACTCCCAAACCCAGAGACCAACTACGATTTCCCGCGATATACAGTGCGTCCCAGATAAAAGGATACCCAAATTTGAGAGCCTCATATTAAAATTGTATAACTTATGTGTAATTAATTTTAATTTCATGACAAAGAGTAACTCATATTATATCTAATAATACCAAAATCATACCGATACTCTCATGGATGACTGAACACTAGAGTGTTTAAAAACATTGGTCAAAAGTGATCTGTACCAAGTTGTCTGAGAAGCAGCCCTGGCCTTCTGATCATTCATTCTTTGTTTGAGGTCAGCCTTCCTGAGTCCATTCATTAGGCACAAAGGATTACTTGATCTATTAAAATGCAACGGCTGCTTTTGCTCAAACTTGGGACAGCGCACTTTTTACGTTTGATTTTGAAAGCCCAACTGGTTAGTCATCCGTCACAACACAGGTATAAGTTTGGTGTCATTGAAAAGAATATGGGTTGCTCTTTATCATGATATATACTTTAAGGTCACACAAGCTATATTTTTTTTATCTGAGGCTCTCAAAGTTGGGTATACTTTTTTCTGGGACGCACTGTATACTTAGAACTGCTAAATAAGTCATTAATGAGCATAGGGTATTACAAAGAAAAAAATAAATAGTATGATGATACTTAGCAGTTCCTGTTGTAAAAGTCAATAAGTAAAAACCTTTCATTATTTACTTTTACCAAATAAAACTATTGAATACAAACAGACAATCAAAATGATCAAATTATGATAATTCCCTTATTCATTTTTTTTATATTATGGTATGATAAGAATCAGTGCTTTATATTAGATTGAGTATGTGATACACTTATAGATTACATGTTTACGAACCTCATGATGTGGGTAGGTTCACGTAATACGTCATACGTTCCAAGTCAAATCTCACACTTGGGATCCGTTTAATTTAAAAGGAGTACGGTAATCCTTCACAATAAGAAAGTGGGTTCAGCCACCATTTCTAATATTCAGATGCACTATTTCCTGTTATGAATATGAAGCTTCTGCTTATAGCGAACAACTCTAGTGTATTTGAAAATAGCAAAACTATTCGCGAACGACACACTGCTAAGGTTTTTCAAGTACCATAAGTGAATTTTACCCGGAGAACCACATTCTGAGATTTTTTTACCCTTTCTTGTTCCATATTAAGCGTCAAGCCCCTTCCTCTCAATCTACTCTATTTGAGTGGGGGGTTTAAACGCATAAATATATATCACTGTTCATGTTCTGTCCTAAATTTGTAACACCGAAGGCATAGCTTTATTTTGTCTAAATGTAGAATTCAAGGTGTTAAAATGAATGGAGACTTGTCCTTTGTCATTTTAAGGAGCATTTAATGACCATAGGCCTATCCGCTCATTTCTGAACCACGTATTAGATAAAAAGAACTGAGGCCCCAACAGTGAATCAAATAATGTTTCTCGTTTTATCCAAAAACTGTTTACATTTTTTTTAAATGTCTTTCGTAAAAAAAAATGAATAAACACCAGGCAAAAGTACATTTATTTTTGACGGTGCCACGGAAAAATGTTTAATGAAACTTTATTTTACCAGATTATTATATTATAGCCGATTTAATATCTTAAATATTGGGCTATAAATTATGGTTTGTAGTTTACTACAACATTTAAATTTTCACATTGATACCACACTTACCTGCGTAATCTGATAATCCTGACTTACTAACGGGGCATTTTTTCGCTTTTGAAAAGGTACATTTCCAGCTGCAACATATACAGTTGTCCGCAAAATTGTTCATACCCCTGACATTTTTAAAGTTTTTTTAATTTTGCTTTAAAATAATTGACTTTTGTCAAACTTTTTGGTGATCAGTATGTTACCAACATCTGGACTATTAGGAAAGTTTGACATTTTGAGTAATTTGGTAGTCCAGGGGTATTTTTTTGACAGATTTACGAAAAACACCATGTTCATAATTATTCATACCCTAGGGGTATCCAGTCCAATTTCTTATCAAATAACCAGGGGCACACTGTCATTTACTTCAATAACCATCTGAAATAGTTTTTGCAAGAGTCTATAGTCTTTCTTCATGGCTTCTGTGAGGTCCGGCCCATGTGTCCTGTGGAAAACCTCCAGGCTGAGTAAGGTTGCATGGTCTTTGAGCCATCCTGTGAGTCTTCAGCTTCCCAAATCCTTTGTTATTGGTCTTTTTGTCAGGACTTTGAATTTTTCACTCAGGAACATTCATTTCAATGTTATTGAAATAAAGTAACCGCTCTACCCACACTTTTTAGTCCCTGATTCAACACTCAAGTGCTTCTTTCATGTGCACCAGATGTAAGACACTTGGGAAAAGCTACCATGGGCATGACTAAAAGTGCAAGGTGTCTCCTTGAATTGCCAAATAAGTATACTGAGAGGCCTACAACAACCCACAGATCACAATCAAGGTCGGAATGGATACCACTGACCAGCCAGAGATGAAGGTGCCAAAGAACGAATACTACATAGAGGATATCTATACAGACACTTCCCAACACGTATTCCAGTTTTGCAGTCAGACCCACCGGGAGGCCTGTGGACAGTTCTTGAGCTCATTTAAACCAGAATTTTAACTTTTGGACCATAATTATATACGTTGGTGAGAGAATATTAGAATTTACGGGTGATATGGACTTTCTTCAATTTGGCAAAAGAAAGATGAATCCTTCAATCTAAAGAACAGTGTCCTGATCTTGGCACATGTTATTCAGATAGAACTGCTATGGGGATTATCATTGTTGGTAGCACTGGGAATCTGTTCAGAATAGGAGGCATCCCGGTGAAGACATTTTTATAAAGATCCTGGATGAAAACTTGCAGAAGTATGCTTGTAAATGTTACCTGGGACAGCACTGGACCTGTCAGCAGGACGAAATTCAGAAGGATACGGCCAAGTTAGTCATGTAGTAGTTCAAGGACAATCATAATGAATGATTTTGAGAGGAATATTCGGTGATATGACAAGAATCCCCTAAGAGATGTGTCTGGGAAGTTGAAGACTCTCAAAATGGCTCAAAGACCATGCAACCTTACACAGCCTGGACGTTTTAAAAAAAACCGTTGGTCAAAACCCATGGAAGACATGAATGATGGTTCTTGACATTCGCAAAATATATATTATGTGGAAATTTAAATAAATAATTATAACCGAGATGATAAGATAATAAATTAGATTTGGCACCTCTAAAGGGTATGAATAATTATGAACATGGTGTTTTTCGTAAATCTGTCAATAAAATACCCCTGGACTACCAAATTACTCAAAATTTCAAACTTTCTTTATAGTCTAGATGTTGGTAACATACTGATCACCAAAAAGTTTGACGAAACTCATTTATTTAAAAGCAAAATTCAAAAAACTTAAAATATGTCAGGGTATGAACAATTTTGCGGACAAACTGTAAAAAAACGTGGAAACACTTTTCGAAAAAAAAAAAAAAAAAAAAAAAAAAATGTGTTCAAGATTTTTCTTCACTGATGAAGGCCACCTCCAAAATGTCTTCCTTTTTTTTTTTCTTTTTTTTTGTGATAGGGGGGGGGGTGGCTTTCTCCCCCTCTGTTCCAGAAATGATCGATTCTGGTCATATTGCTCCTAAGAATAAAAAATACAAATATGATCGACAATATTATGGCCATGAATGAAATATAGTATTTATAAATGACTTTAAGGGTTAACGTTAACATTTTAAAGAATGCACGAATTTGAGCTACAATGCAATATTTTGGCCGGATGATGGTATATATATATATATATATGTGTGTGTGTGTGTAACCGTCTATACACACATAAAATGTGTTTTATTGACACACGGCCCCAAAATACAGTGACCACAATCATAGGGCATGATGAAAAGGCAATGCGTACCTTGGGATTATAATGTTCATCGCCGTTTCTATAATTCGAGGAATTGGAATTGTCTGACCGTGAATTGCAAATCATTGGGGAGTCTTAAATCGTAACAGCCTTCAAGACTAAAAGACTAAAGCTACAACACATATGTAACTAGATATCTAGATAATGAAACTAAACTACCAGAGGCGGCTGCAAGGATGATTTTGAATAGTAAACCTTCCCAAGGACAAAATCACATAAGTCTTGTAATCGCATAAGTTGAAAGTCTTTTCTAGTCCATATCTCTTTTAATTTGTGCATTATTGTTTTTAACCCTTCATAATTCTATGTTTTTTTTCTTGTTTGAAGCTATTTCTGGGGCCCTAACAGATGTGACCGAGGGAAGGTTGACTGTAGTACTGTACCCTGCATATATTCATAATTATATACGTTATGAAGGAAATTTGTCATATGAACTGGTTACCATTTTGAGATGGATGTTTTTGATGTATTTTTTTTTCAGGCCTTATTAATGTTTTTTTAAGTAGTATCAAGAACAAATAATTTTCACAAGCGACAATGTGCTCGTCATGACCAGATTGGGATTACCAAGTAATATCATGTCGAATACTAAAAGAGTAAATATTTTGTGATTATACAAGTAATTTTAAATTTTAACCATGCTGTTTAATCAGGACAGGCTTTAAGTGTTTAATGGGGGTAAGAGATGCAAGTTCGAGTCTACTTTTCTTTTGGAGCTCTCGTATCGCTATTTATAATCCTTGAACAAACTGTACAGAACCCTAAGAGCATGAGTAACACTTAAAAACTAAACATAATAATATTGAGCAAAGCATCTTGCTGTGACGCACATGTTTAAAATAAGCAATTAAAATATCATTACGGATCTCAAGGTGGGACTAATGCTATGCATCTTGATGACTCCTTATATTTAGCCTTGCTATGTTTTTTCCCCTTCTTTTCCATAGGTAATAGGCTACTATGAAACAATCTATGGCGTGCAACAAAATGGGAAAAAATATTGGGCTTCTTGGGATACACAAATGTCAATTTTTATAGAATAGGTTTTTCTTCTTTCAAAAATGAATCACGAATTTGTCGACATATGTAAAGTACAAGGAAAACGACCTGACGGCGCCAATGGCTTCATCAATTCATCAACTATTCTTTACAACTTCGATACAACCTTTCATAGTGCATGTCAACAGATTATATGTTAATACATACATTATCAGACCCCTAGAACTTTCGGACTATCGGACCCTTTCGCTGAGTCCGTCTGTCGAACTTACTAACTTTAGAAACTTTTAATTTTGGAACACAAAGGTCATTCGATCTAAAGAACCTCCGGATTACTGAAACCTCTTACGATATGGTCTATAGAACTTTCTACCGATTGGACAACCGCGTACATTTGGTCTATCGAACCTACTTTTGGGTGTTGGTCTATTGGAACCACTAGCTACTGAACCTTCTAGCCTTAGGGATGGCCCCTTACAAAAAAAAAAAACAACAACAACAACAACAATCTAAGTAATAAATTGTAAAGCTAGCCCTTTTTTGTTTAAATTAAGTGTGGCAAAGAAGTATACTAAGCACCAAATGAAAAGGTTAACATGAATATTGATTTCAATACATAACAACCCATGCTCAGGTGTAAATCTTTATATCTAAACCTACATATCAATTTGGAAAAAGATAAAAATTATATGTTTATTAAAAATTGATTTATTCATCTATTCATTTATTTTAGAACATTCCGGACCAAAACTGTTATACAGCCTGTATTCTACAAGTTATTAATTTTTAAGGTTTGTTTTTGTTTTTTTTTTTTATTATTGTTCTTAATTTTGGTATGTGGAATGTTTTCCCCTCTCTCTTTTTTTTTTTTTTTTTTTTTTTTTTTTTTTTTATTCGTTGAATTCCCTTCGGATTAAATTGGTGGTTGTGGTGCTCGTTCGATAACCTACTTCGTCATGATATGTGGTTTCGACAAGCTACATCGACCAATATCTTCCGAGTCGTCTTTATGTTCAGCCTACGAGGACTATTTGTTCATAGCCGCTTCATTCTCTGTGCTTTGTCTTATTTAAAATACTCAATAGGCATGTAAACTATTGCTACCTCATTACTGCTGTTGTATTGATTTTCTAATGGTTGCCAGCATCCGTCAGCAAATAGTGTAATGGCGACGATACATGATGCGGCACACATTATCACTCCCCAAGGACCGTCAAAACTGGTCAGCATAACGTAGAATGTACATGATGTAATACACTCTTCAAAATCAGGCCATAGCTCCATATTGATGGAAGGAAGTGACTTTTGTTTGGTTTTAAATACGCAACACAAGCTGGGGAAAGTCCAGTAAATTGGGATAAATGGCCACACTTCACTAACAAAACGATTTTTTTTTTAAATCATCCCGGCTTTTTAAAACCCTAAAATAATTTATATGTATATACAGTACGTCCCAGAAAAAAAAAATGATTGTTTGATGTTTTATCATATTTTATCCTAATCAAAATTCATAAATGACCCATCAATTTAAAGCTTAAAGTCTCCTTTTTAATTTGATGAAATCGATATGACCCATGTGTCACTCATGAGTGAGTAAAACTAATTTGAAGAGAGGAAACCACAAAAGAAAAACGTTTTGGGGCGGTATTTGAAATTCTCCTTAAAATCTAAATATTTAAAAAGTCAATTTCTTGCCCTTTCAAACGTCCTAGAACTAATGCTACAGTCACACAGACACTTACGTATAGTTACGTCCCGATGCGTCCAAATTTTTTTTTCTTTTCTGCGGATCCCCACTGATGCCTACCCGTCATAGTCAGCAGTGGAAATATTGATAATTTCGTTCATCCAGTAAAACAAAGAAATACATAAGAAATGATAGAATAGAAGGTGAAATAATATTTGGACGCAACCGGACGTATCTATACGTAAGTGTCTGTGTGACTGTAGCATAAGTAGAGGTAACACAAGAATTTATGCATGGATGATTTCCAATGAATCGAACATATCCGAAAAGATATTAATGAAGCTCATAGTCTGAATTTGTGGAGTGAAATTATTTAAATGCAAGCACTGTTTCAAATGAACATAACTTTCTTATTTCTGAGGCATTTTTATTGGTTATGGTGTCATATGAAAGGGCAAGAAATTGACTTTTTAGATATTTAGATTTTAAGGAGAATTTCAAATACCGCCCCAAAAGGTTTTTTTTTTTCTTCTTCTTCTCTTCAAATTGGTTTTAGTCACTCATGCGTGACACATCGAGTTCATCAAATTAAAGAGGAGACTCTAAGCTTTAAATTGATGGGTCATTCATAAATTTTGATTCAGTTTTAATTATGCAAAAACATCGATTAATCTCGGTTTCGTTTTTTTTTCTGGGACGCACTATATATCTATATATATATATATATATTTTTTTCTTTTATAAATTTATTTATTTTTTTTAAATTTATTTATTTATTTATTATTTTTTTTGGGGGGGTCAATGTTAACTATGTGAATAATGGGATTGAATTTAAAAGAGCCTCCAAGGTGATGTTCCCCACCCCCCCCCAAAAAAAAAAAAAAAAAAAAAAAAAAAAGTAACGGTGTCATTAAAATTCACTCCTCATAAAATATTATTCATCTAGTCCTTACTGTTTTCTTTATTGATGTTTTCCCATCAAATCCGAAACAGTGTGTTTGTTCTACAAATACATTGTTAATTATTGCTAATTGTTCTAAGTTAAGATTTTTATCTATGTACTTTTTTTAGGGGGAGGGTATTAAATCTGCACTTTGCATATTGCATACTGAGCTTGATCAGTTGTCACCATTCTACTTAACGAATTTCCTGTCGTCCTGTAAAAGTCATTATCAACCATATCGTAATCCATAATACTTCATATTTGACGACAGTGCAAATTCAGTTGGGAGTTAATGGGAACAAGGCTAAGAAGCTTCGATGCATATTGAGTAATACATCACAACTGCATAGAAAAAAGGGGGAAAAGTTGTTCTGTGTAGATATAGGGCCTTCGTTCTTTTTCTTCTGATGGAGGAGATTCGCAGTGTAATATAAAAATGAACCAAAATGTTAAGGCTAAAAAATGCAAATACATAATACCACAGTGAAACAGAACATACTTTACATTGTGTATTTGTTTTATAATAATTTATATTGTTAATATTATTTTTATTTCGAGAGGCTATTATGATATGTTTTGCTTTGTTGGAATTACAGGGTTAGGTTATTCTCTAACTTCAATTCCATTCAAAATAAATTTATTGTTTGTTGTATGGGAGTAAAATAAACAATTTTTACGAAATACCAGAAATATTGATAATATTAATAATAATAATAATGATAATAATATTAATA
>CALNVZ010003433.1:40700446-40711230 GCA_940671915.1 Paracentrotus lividus
CCACGTATGGGCCTTAAATTGATGAAAACTTAATAAAATTACATATACTAGTAATACTTGATTATGTGTGTATATTATATTTGAACATTTCAGTTTCATATAAAGTCATAACAACCCCTCCCCCCAAAAAAAAAATTAAAAAAAATAAAAAAAATAAATAAAAAAAAATAATAAACAAATAAACAAATAGAATAAAATAAATAAATATATATATTTTTGAGGGTTAAAAAAACATAATTATTAAATTCAAATAAAAAATAATCAAAATAATAGAACCAACATGTATGCAAATTACTTTAAAAATACGTTGATCGATGAAAACTTGTGGCAAGTAGTTACTAGCTTAATCTATGTAAACATGCTTAGAAATACGTGGGTGTTTACGGATAGTCACGCTTTTTGAGACCATTGACGGTGTTTCCCCCTTTTTATCCCAGCTAGATCTGAAGGGATTCTGATTTATCTTTTCTATGTCATGACATTTCAGTATGTCACCGATGCCCTTTATTTCCCGAAGTGGTTTTGAAGGCTTAGTGTCATATTAAGTTGCTTATAAGTATTCATGACTATCTTAATCCGTTTTTTAACTGTTACCAAGTTCATGTTAATTTGAAGAAAAAAATGAATCAAGGACACCATTCAACACCACGGTTATCCAAGCCTATGCCCCAACATCTGACTACAATGAGGAAGACGGTGAAAACTTCGACAACCAGATACAAGAAGTAATCGATGGTACACCGAAGAAGGATGTTCTGATCATCCAAGGTGACAGGAACGCGAAAGTAGGAGAAGATTCACAAACAATCTGGAAAGGTACCTGTGAACTCTCTTGCAACAAACATACAAATGAGAGAGGTCTACGGCTCCTAGAGTTTGCTGCTACAAACAAATTGATCATAGCAAATACTTTTGGAAGACCTAAAGCGTCAAGAAGATGTATTTGGAACAGCCCAGACAATTAACACCATAACCAGATAAACTATATCATGATTCCGAAACACTTCCGAGCAGGATTGAATTGTGCACGCACCCGTACATTCCCTGGGGCTGACGTAAGAAGTGATCACGATCTGGTCATGATGTCCTTCAGAGTGCGTTTGAAAAAGATTCACAAGCCCATGTTTACTAGATTCAACTTGGACAAGTTGAAGGACCCAGCCATTAACAAGGAATTTCAGGCAATGACTGGAGGGAAATTCGCACCAGTGACAACATTGGATGAGAATCTTGATCTGGAGTCCACAGTCAATGCATTCAACTCGGCAATAATTGAATCTGCAAACGAGGTTCTAGAAAAACACCAGCGTCCGAAAAAAAAAAACATGGGTCACCACAGAAATCTTACTTCTTTGTGAGAGAGGAAGAGAACTGAAAAGGGGAAAGGAGCCCCAGAAGGAGCTCACAAGTACAGAGAAGTTAACAACAGAGTCAAAAGAGAGATGAAGAAAGCAAAAGAGACCTGGATAGAGAAACAGTGCACAGAAATCGAGGACAGTCTTAGAAAGAACAATACCAAAAAGGCATACCAAGTTGTGAAAGACCTCTCAGCAGACAAACAGGAAGGCCCACTAGCATTAAGAACAAATCAGGACAATGCCTCACAGAAGAAAAAGATATTCTGAACAGGTGGACAGAATATTGCTCTGAACTGTATAACCATCAGCTCAATGGGGACCCAGAGGTGCTTGACTGCCTACTAGCATCTCAAGATGGCTTTCCACACTCCATCTTACGTGAGGAAGTCGAAGTAGCAGTTAAGGCACACAAGCATGGAAAATCAGCAGGAATTGACAACATACCTTTGGAACTGATTAAAGCGGGAGGAGAAGGTATGATTACTGCAATTACTAAGATCTGCAACAATATATGGAGTACAGGAAACTGGCCAACTCCTTGGACTCACTCATTGATAATCACCCTGCCCAAGAAAGGAAACTTCCAACTCTGTAATAACTACAGAACCATTAGCTTGATTAGCCACCCAAGCAAAGTTATGCTTAAAATTCTCCTGAATAGACTGAAACCAGAAGAAGAAGCAATAATTGCAGAAGAACAAGCAGGTTTCAGATCAAGAAAAAGCACCGTTGAACATATTTTTACCTTGAAAATAATCTGCGAGAAATTCCCTCAACATCAACAAGACCTTTACCATGTATTTGTTGACTTCCCTAAAGCTTTCGACAGGGTATGGAATGCTGCTCTGTGGTCTACCATGAGGAAGTATAACATCAACGCCAACCTTGTACGAGTGATTGAACGGCTCTATGATAAGGCCTCAAGTGCTGTGCTGCTAAACGGGATTATAGGCGACTGGTTCCGCACAACTGTGGGAGTACGCCAGGGATGCCTTCTTTCTCCCACTCTTTTCAATATCTTCTTGGAAAGGATCATGGAAGATGCCTTGGAAGATCATCAAGGCACAGTTTCTATTGATGGAAGAACCATCACAAACCTCCGTTTTGCAGATGATATCGATGGTCTTGCAGAAAGTGAAAAGGAGCTCGCCAACTTGGTGGAACAGCTTGACAAAGCGGCATCAGCTTTCGGCATGGAAATTAATGCTCATAAGACCAAACTGATGACTAACAGTATCCGAGGTATCACCTCTGACATCAAACCCAACGGGAAAAGATTGGAATCGGTAAACAAGTTCAAATACCTTGGTTCAATCCTATCAGATGAAGAATCAAAATCTGAAATCTTGGCAAGGATCGCACAGACAACAGGTGTGCTAACAAAGCTCCAACCCATATGGAGAGATAAGAGCATCCGCCTCCGATCAAAAATCTTCTTGATGCGTTCCCTCGGAATGTCAGTATTCCTGTATGCATGTGAAACATGGATACTCACTGCAGAACTTCACTGCAGATGTTATAGGAAAATATTAGGCATTTATTTCACGGACCACATAACGAATGAAGCTGTTCGAATCAAGATCAACAACGCAATTGGACCTCATGACAACTTCCTTACAGCGGTAAGGAAAAGAAAATTAAAGTGGTACGGAAAAGTTTCCCATTCAGCAGGTCTTGCAAAGACAGTTTTACAACGGACAGTTAGAGGTAGACGTAGACCAGGGAGACACAGAAAGAGGTGGGAAGATAATGTCCGGGAATGGACAGGACTGAAATTGGCAGAATCCCAGAGAGCGTGGAGGACAAAAACGGTTGGAGGAGGATGTTGGCAATGTCTTCCATGGTGCCCATACGACAGTCACCGCCGTCAAAGGACAGGGAACAGGTAAGGTAACAAAGATTGGTTGGAGGTGTATGATGATGTGATTTATAAATTAGGCTTTATTAGCAGCGGCAGTAGTAGCAACAGCAGCAGCAGTAATGTACCCATTTGTTGATGTGTACGGGTTTGGTGCCTAGACACAAATAATTTGCAAAAGTTTACTAAATTTTTTTTCCCCAATTCAAATTAAATTATATTTGTATTTATTCACTGCATTGTTAATACATGTCTCAAAGGTTTGTTTTAAGAGTAGCTGTTCATAACCTTTGGTCAATTAGTGTGTTTGTCATTTCGCTCTCCTTTTAATTACCGAGACTTGATTTCAAACACAATCAAGCGTTAATTCATATTTTTTTTTATTTGTTATGTACTCTGATTGGACACGTAAATAAATCCTCTTCTTTTGAGAAAACAATTGGGGAGAGGGATTAAATTAGTGTTCATCATAGGATTACCTTTTGCCCAGAGAGAAAAAACAATCTTCTCAGGTATGCACCGGATCGCCCAAATGTCCAGCATGGTTGGTTTCTTGGACCTGATATAACCTTGACTGAGTGGTAAGATTTGTTCATTAACCTGGTTGGTAAGTTGGGCTTGTTTGGTATTGTTGGTCGGGCTTGTTTAGTTCCACTGTTAGTTGGTTGTTTGGGGTAGTTTTTTTGACATGATTGCATTGGCTTGTTAATGACTCTTGTGTTTACTCGAGGTTATGAGTGTCTTCTGCATTAATAGCGTTTTGGGGTAAGTTTGTTATTTTGTTGTTGTTTTTGTCCTGATCCAAATAAATGCGGATTCCCTAAATACCTCCAGGATAAAAAATAAATAAAATAAACAAACAACCATACACACACAAAATATTACAAAAGGCAATACAAAGAATTAACCTAGACCTCAGGGAACAAACAAAATGGACAGATCGGGATTAGGCGATCTTTTTAAATTTAACCAATCAATGTTGACTACATAGAGCACAATGTCCGCAACAAATTTATACGTGACTCGTTACCCTCGGGTACCATTATATAATATGATAATGTCAAATTATATGAAATCGATAACCAAGTTGAAGATACAATATTCATGATCACTCTCCACTATTGTACGGTTCTGAATGCTTGAAAATGGCTAGACATGACATCACCAGACTCAACTTTCCATGCAAAATGTCTTGAAAGAACACTCCGCATCTTCTTGCAATGTGCATGATGAAAATAGAGACCTATGTACCTGTACAGTTAAGAGGACATTGGCACCGTCATCATAATAATATTTGAAACACACGAATGGTTTACGATTACTTTCGTGATCAGAGCACAATTTGAAATTTTCCCGGATCGTGTGTCCATCCTTGCTCAACTTGGGGACAGTGTGGCGCGGGCTTTAGGCATGTCAAGATTGCCTTATTATATAACTCCTACTCCACTACTCGAGAAGGAAAGACTGTATATACGAAATTGAAAGATCTAGGAGCAACCTACAACTAGTTTTTATACTTTGCTTCACCTTATGGTATGGTTGGCAGTAAGAATTAAAATTTGTTTGTGGCATCTTTTTATCTATATACTTGAAAAAAACAATTTTGTTCTACATGTTTACATTCCGATTATTGTTGTCAACTTCATACAGGATTATTGTATAGGTATAAATATTGTTTGGTTGCAAGCCTAAAAAGCATGTTGCTTGATCATTATCTCCAACGGAAAATAAGTAACCCATCCCCCCCCCAAAAAAAAATTAATATAATAATATAAATAAAAAATAAAAAATAATAATAAAATAAATAATAAAATAAACAAAAATATAAAATAAATAAATAAATAAATTAATAATAAATAAATAAAAATAAAAAATAAAAATAAATAAATAAATAAATAAAAATAAAGAATTAAAAATGTAAAATAAACAAATAAAATAAATAAATGATAATAATAATAATAATAATAATAATAATAATAATAATAATAATAATAATAATAGATACAATAAATAAATAGAATAAAATTTAAAAAAAAATATATATATATATATATATTTAAAAAAAAATAAAAAAATGATGAAATAAATTAATGAATAAACAAATGAAATAATAATAATACATAAATAGATAAATAATAATATTTTTGTTTAAAGTAATAGATGAATAAACTTAAACAAATAAAAAGATAAATGAATAAATAAATGAATACATAACCTAAGATAAGAAATGTGCTCGCGATTGATAATCTAAACATTAATTCAATTGACCGATAGCTCCGCTCCATGAGGCATCCTTTAAACCTATCATGCAAATAGTAATATTAATTCCAACCTATGTGCATTTTATTTCTTCTTACAGCTAATGTTGCATACAGTTAGTTACCCACGTTTTCGAGGCGGCATTATGCAACAACTCAAAATTGCTTATTCAACATATCCATTATCGTTTTGAACCATTGCATTATCACGCACTTATGTATGGGACTCATCACTTAAGCTATACAAGATATTCAATTAACCTCGTTCGAAACCTCGTCAACCTCGTGCACGTGTCGCCCTCTTTTGATTACATATGTTATATTGCCCAGGTAATACACATTGATCTGTTTGTGAGGTTGTTTGCACGTTTCCCGACAAATCCCACTTTGCATTATTCATACATTTACCTGCTTGGGAAGTAACTTTAGGAGTCTCTAGACGCCGTTAGTCGCTCGGGTTTCATCCCGCGAGATTGTCAGCTACAGTGGTCAGTATATTGGACAGGCGCAGGCTACGCTATGAATTAGAGCCTTCTCGTCTTTCCACTCTGCTTTTGTTTACGAGCAATATGTATTATTTCATGCCAGTCACATTAATATTTATCAGCATGGTTTCTTACTTTGATATTACCAATTCTATTATATTACAGATTTGAGGGGATTCAAACCGGTATATTGTTACATTGGATGGCGTAGGCACGGTGTACATCAGCCTGATGGCGTAGTCGCTGATCAATGTAACGCAACTATACGCCAATCCCGGTGCGAAACCCTTATAGGCAAAGTGACTAAATATTCAACGTTAACATTTGGTAATATTTTCCGAAATAATGATAACAGTTAAAAATGTCGTTTAAGATGACACGAGCCCTCAAATAAGTAATGAGTCAAGAAGTAGCTCTCCTTTTTTCCGCTTTATTTTTCATCCATATAACTGCCTCCATACTGTCTATAACACGATGATATATATGTGTCTCTTAGCTATTTCCATGTGTGTAATTCATCATGCAACCTGTTTTATCTCGAGATTGCACTTTTTCAATAATTGGGGGAAGGGGGTGGGGGGGGGGGCGTGTTATTGAAACTTAACGTATAGTTATCTGACATCTGTATTATTCATTCATCTGAATTTTTCCCTAAAGGCCATCATAAATCCATCACAAAAAGGTCATACAATTTAACTTATTTATTGAAACCTATAATTATAACTAATGTATATGTCATGCAGGTAATATGGGCCCCTAAGCTCGTTTGCCTAATTTCCATAAAATTATTTAATGACACACAGTCTAATCTTTGTTTATATGAATCAATAACTACTGCTCTAACTTTTATTGTGAAGAAAAACAATTAAATACCAACCCCCCCCCCCCCTGTCTGCAATATTCAATATGTTGACGTCATTACCAAATGCCCATATTCCTGCATGTGCAGGTAATATGGCACATGTATTTAATGTATGTTTTAAAAACTACAATGACTCTCCATGTCTGGAATTTGCTTAAAAAGTTGAAAATCATTAACTTTAAGAATATCATTTGAAATTATAAGACCTTCAGTAAATACTTTGACTATATATTTTATTGTTTTGTAATTTTGTATATTACTTTCATTATATAAGTCAATATAGGCCTAACAATAATATTTTATAATTATTATATACTGTGAACTATACCCCAAAAAATCGTAGCAAAGAGATTGATGCCTCATCCCAATACTAAAGTACCAGAATCATTCCCGCCATTTAGATGGCCCATATTACCTGCACTAATGTTGCTGTGTTCAGGCAAGCATTCAATGCCACATTGCACCCCTTCACTACTAACAAAATTGACCTTATATGCTAGTATGATCAAATAGAAACTATAAGCTTTCTAAATATACAAAACAATTAAGGTACCCCTCCAAACACTCTTTCACCATCACATTCTGTGAAATATCAAATTTTACATTAGCAGGTACATAAAAATGCCGTAAGTTTTACCTATTTTGTTTGGTTTTCACACAATTTTCTCAGAGAAATTTAGCATCAGTGCTCTCACGACGTTATATTTTCGTATAAAATTCAATATGAAACAATATGCCTACACCTGGTCCGACGGTCACGACATGATTTTGCGCCAGGTGGCCCATATAACCTGCATGTACCCTAACACCAAGACAGTTCAAATATTGACAAATCATGATTTCAGATATTTTAAATGCAACTTTTGCTTATGCAAAGTTGTTTGAGTGTTTGTGCGTATGTTGTATGTTTGTTGGGGCACAGATACTCGTAAAAACATGTTACGCTTGATTATTATACATGTAGTCGTTTCCGGACGGTTATATGGCACCATGGACCTGATTGCTGTCATTAATTGTCACATTGCAACAATGCACAATTACAATATAATACTACTATCTCCAAGAAACTAGAAATGTAATTCTCGGTAGTTGTGTTCATATTTTCTTTCCAGCTCAACAGGTTGGGAAACCCCACGGATGAATAACATTGACATAAAGAAATAGCTTGCATTTATTAATGCTAATGATACGTACATTCATTTACAATGCATGCAGGCATTTTTATAAATGCATCCCCCTCACAACCCTTAAAACAAGCTTAAATTTGTTTAAAGGGGTTTGATGAGAAGTATTCCTTTTCGTTTCTTCAAAATGACTATAAAGTTAACGCATTTTAAACTAAGTACGTGAAATTCAAATAATAATTGTTCAATTTTGTGTTAAGATTCCTTTTTCTTTTCTAAATAAAATTATGGTAATGCTATTATGAATTCTGCCAAATACGATTTCTTCAGGGATGCTAACACATCAGACATTGTGCTTATCCCGTAGCCCTCCTGGATAACATCTATTCTGCCGTACATCAAAAAAGAAATAATTAAATGATGTTTTGTATAAATTGTAATGTCGTCATTACAATATACAGTACGTTAAAAGAATATTTATTGGAAATTATATTTTAAATTTATTTCGATTTAGCCTGCATACTTTGTCGGAAAAAAGAGGATGTGATGAAATCAAAACGAAGATACATTGATGAAGGCCTCGATGAGTAAGACCGGTGGTTATACGGATAATAAATCTTCGACTCTATCACGAAACATTTATATCCGAGCATAACACTGGACTAAAGACTCCAAGCGTGTAGAAATGCTTGTCTGTACATGTATTATACTCCAACAAAACGTGTCTACATTTTACGTTTTACCGTCTGCTACTCAATGTTAATTGTTAAACCCATTTCCACCATTGTGTCACTCCATCTCCAATGTTTTCAGACTTTATTCTTCCCTATATTGCGTTCACGTTTAGACTGGAGTATAATGATGTGGTAACGTTTATTGCCCGAAGCTGAAGAGAGCATGGAATAAGCCATCGTGTAGTTGGGGGCGCGCTTTTCTCTCTCCGAATTATTCTCCCAAGCAACAGGTAGATTATGTGTAGAAGAGAGAGGTGGTGGACGTGATAGGCTGGTGACGTTTTATTTCTAGATGAGCTTTTTCATGTTATTTTCACATTGTCGGTACTAGAAATAGTTAAAACACAGTGTGTCACAGTGTGTTCACGTTGTGGTCATACTGTGAAACACGGTTTTTGTTTTTCGTTGTTCGTTTATTGTTTTTGGCAGGCAAATGTGGATTGAGTAGTTACCCAAAGAGCTCTGTCTGTGGTTAATATTTTTCCCCTACGAATATATACCGGAAAGAATTATTTTACATCATAATAGCGTAGATGCACGTTGCTCGTGTTATCGGAACATTAAACTAGCGATGCGATTTTGGGAGAAGAATTCGCGATCTGAGGCACAACCATAATCTAATATAGACAATGTATTTAGAAAAAAATATCCTTGTGAAAAAAAATGTTTTGGCGATTCTTTATTTATTCATTTATTTAGTAATCTTTAGTAACGACACAGCCTATGTTTTCGTTCTTAGTTCTTGGTTCAAACGGAAAAAATGTGTTACTCCTGATGTATACTTTGTATTTCTCACGTAATTATTTGCAGGAGAAACTTACAACCAATCTGTTTTTTTAATTACATTTTTATGGCGACTCTGTGGACAGCAGATGTGCTGTAAAAATACAAATATTTTTCACAGTGTGGTTAATGTATCACCAAACAAGCCAACCTTGTTAAGTGCCCTTTATTAATACTCTACTATTTCAATCTTAAGTGTTATATACATATTCTGTTTATAAGGTAAACATTACGTGAATTACATTCATGAAAACTAATATCATTCAGACATAAACGAGGAAAGTTCAACAGTGTATTTTTAATTACGTAGCAAATACAAACTGTGATGTACTCATACCAGGTGAACTCCTCACTAAATTGGGTTGTGTTTCTATAAGTAGAAACCTAACTCTTTTTAGGAACATGTAGTATAATTAACCTATTTTGTTCATGTGCATCATTACAATTGGATTCATTGACACAAATAATTAAGCCTCAGTCTGTTTTCAATTTGGAGATAGACAAGGTAGTCATTTGGAAGAGTACTTTTTCTTAAATAGGTTTGATTTACAGATATATATATACATGTAAAATACACAGATAAGGGTGTGTGAGGTACAAGCCTTGATTTTTAGCAGTCACCTCAAATGTCAGCCTGTTTTATTCAGGCCTGTTGTACACTATAGACTTGTTTGCAACTGAATAGTTTTACTTCATTGTTACATTCTGTAGAATGAATATTACTGCAATTTGAATTGTTCTGTAAAAAACAGAAACAAACGGAATGAAATATACATTTATTCATAATATAACATTCATTGATGCGTTCAATGTTAATAATACTGAGAAATAAATTACACAATCTAAAAAAAAAAAAAAAAAAAAAATGATGGGTCAATCATGACCCGTCCTTTTGGTAATAGTGGCAACACTTTCAAACACAATTTGATCTGGATTCTGGTTCAAAGGCTTCGATTAACCCGGATACCACGTCAAAGTGTGTGTATGTGTGTGTGTGTGTGTGTTCGTGTGTGTGTGCATGTGTACAATTCAAATGTTGAATAGGTGACTTTATTAAATGGAAATGTCACTCTGCATGTTTTGAACAATACTATGCACTTATGAATAAGGTAGATATCAGTTATTAGATGTCATGATATCGTGCAATATTTAAAGTTGATTTGTGTTAAAAACGAAAGAAGACGAAGTAGAAAAAAAAAGAAAGAAAAAAAGAAAACAGTTACAATTGACCTGATGGTGGCACTGCATTAATTATTTTTTATTTAAAAGGGGGCAAGGGGTAATTGTTTGTTTAAAACTAGGTCAAGTTGTGTTTCGAGACG
>CALNVZ010003433.1:40714644-40725512 GCA_940671915.1 Paracentrotus lividus
CTCCCACCTCTATGCGAACAGGTACGGAATACAACCAAAGAAGTACAAATTTTCTGTTCCAATCATCTCAGGGCTTCCTCCTTGTGAAAATATCACAAACCTAGCACATAAAGACTTTACAATTTCTACTTCTTAACGCTATTTTCAGTGCCTCAAGTAGTAGTCTCACAAAAGTTACTGACAGCGATTATAGCAACGAATGACTACTACGTTTTATTACTCGCCTCCCACCTCAGTAATAAACAAAATGATAACTTCATTCTACCAGTAAGTGTTCCAAAATATATTTATCGTTCTTTTGTTCTGTATCAGTGGAGATTTTTATACACAAATATGTTCCAGACCTAACCGCCTTGGCTACACCAAATCAGTTACAGAGAAAATAATTCAATGAGCATAATGTCCCATGTGTAACATTAGTAAAATATTATTGAAAACTTGCACCTGTCCAGAGAAGATAGCCGTTGTCGTGTATACATCTGAAAATATGACTATATACAAAGTTTATCACAAATGTGGTTATCATAGACGTAAACCCGGTAAATCACAAGGAGCTACACTTAAGGATGAGAAAAACGCCAAATCGATCCGAACCCATTCCACCCACATGTGTCGCCTCACGTTAAACAATTCATTGAGTCAATTAACCACTCCAAGAATTGTCAATCACTTACGTACGTCCTTCAGAGACGTCACATGCTCTACGTGAGCTATATATTCTTATAATGGGGAAGAAACCAACCACATAGACTCAAGCCTGCTATATCACATACATGCATAGAACATAAAACAGCTCAAACTTCCCGCGCTTCATGCAATCCTATAGTGCGGCCAGAGCACAGTTTATTATTAATTTTTATATTGTCAGATATTAGTACTGATGTAAAAGCTGAACAGGCTATAAATAACAAAATAAAAAAAAAATTCACCAATAACAAAAGAGGCATTCACGCATGCCGAAAGTCATCACCGCCATCGAAAGTATCCCGAAATATCTCCAATAATTTAAACACAATAAATTTCTAAAAAACATCCAACTTAACAACCAAAATAATCATAAACCAATAAACACACAGTTTTTTTCTCTCAGACCACCAATCTGGGTGTCCACAACTCGCAATACGAGCTTGCTCTGTATCTACTTGATATTCATGTCCCTTAAATAATTATCGTGAACTAAAACAAGAAATAGCCGAATAACCCATCTTATTCGACTAAACGCAAAAATTAACCACTCAAATCTGATTATATGAGAGCAGTTGACAAAGATTATCATTTCACACAGTTAATCTTGATTGTATCTGAACAATAAATTAGACACTGTTTCTATAACCTAAAAATTATGTCATTTACTGTACCATTGCCACCAATACTCACATATCATTATGACTGGAACACCGTATGAAAACAGGATTATTCTTAAAAACAGTTCATGTTTCGCATGGAACCAAAAATATAACAGTTATCTACTCACTGAGTAAATATGCACTGAACAGACAGACGAACAAAACTGGACTTGTGGATTCTAATGGTTTTCAAATGATTTATTTTTCAAAAAAAAAAATAGACAAAAGCCTTATATTTGTTGTCTAAAAAAACACCGAAATCTGCTGCTGAAAAATGCATGACCATCATAGTAGATAATGCACGGTCTCATATCATGGTGACACTAAGACACACGATCCATTTAAACTGAGCCAAGCAGCTCGACACGTAATTAAACTCGGTTGACTCAATGCTATTTTGCCTCCCTTAAACGTATAGCAAGAAAATAGGATTCTGACGCGTAATAGTTAAATTAGCGAGGAACACAGTTCCGAATATATTCCTATCAAACAAATGCAAAATATCTGCAATTACGGGACCAGCAAACGGTTAATATGGAGAGGGTAGCGCCAACCAACTCTCAACAACCCGAATAACGAAAGTGGGCAACAAAAAAAAAAGACGCGCGCAGCAATCTTATATTACGCTGGGTGTAGAAGTTTTCATCATGAAGGTAGCCGCAGGCAAAGGGCCCATCGGAAATACTACCTGTGTTTCCTTAGTGTATTGATCCGATCCCACATGCGAACATAACGAATTATCATTCGGAATTCGCTTGATTGCTTTACTTAGCCTACATAAGCCTAAATAAATATAGACTGACTCAGAATACTACCAAGGCGAATCCCTAACTAATCTGCATCCCATCTATATGCTTTACTCTCTGAAGCTGATTTGTTCTCTTTCGCTACATCAACTTCCCCGTACCGCACCTCCCCGAATCTAGTGCGTATCTCTCGTAGAGGGTGTATTATGCTAACCAATGGCCACCTAAGAACGAAGTGTTTTCTAAGTGTTGTCACTACAACGCCCAGTATTTAGCTTCATCTGTTTCTATCTTTCTCGTATACTATATTTTCAGAACACCAACTACACACACACTAACATCACCTTCACTCTCATCATCTCTACCTGCAATCTGAATTTACAATAACACACTGGTTACATTACCTATACAGTAGCAAATCCTGTAGTTGGATATTATTCAGTCCTCCTCAAGAATATTGTCTAATAATGCCTTTTAATAACTACGCCATCTATCCCCTTCACACTGATATACAATTTCATTCAATATACAACCCAAAACATAGGCAACTTTTCATTGCCCCTGATGTTCCTGAACTACTCATATAATTGAACAGAGTAATTATACAAGAACCCAATACAATACATCAGCACAAGCTAACTACAATATCAATAGTCTTCAACAAAGTACACAGGATATTCGTCACAGTATGATATGTTAGACCCGCTTATGCTCAAGGTACTTCATAATAAATAATTCAACTCATGTATTAGCCTCATTACACGTTTATACAAGCTCATAGGTCAGAGCACTTATTCTGTGGCAACTTATTCTAGTATGTGCAAATTACCAGTCAACAATCGGGCATTGTCAGACCCGTCATATCTCCGTCTGTAACGTTTTATACATGGCCACATACATTATAAATACATATACGTGTCCCATAATCAAACTGACCAATCCCGATGACACAAAGGCGAAGGTAATATGGGCCACATTTTTGATTCATTTAACCAACCCCAAAATAATTCTAGCCCATAAATCGATAAGCCACCATGGCTTCTTTGTATCGAATGATTTACGCGAAAACGTTAATCACTCTGCAACTTTTGTTTTATTCTAATCTAAATCTTCGCTGAAAAAAAAAGAAAAAAAAAAAAATCTTATATGCAAATACTTGTAAATTCCACATTCGCACACACCCACATGCACGATTTTGCACTGAACCCCTCCCCCCGTATTCACAATGATTATACCCCCACGGTTTGCTTTATACCTGACATCTAATGCGGCGGTCACAACTCGTCGTAGGCTACGGGGCACGTGCCATCAACGTAGCCTGCGTTGTATGTACAATGCACGCACAAGTCCTGCGTTTCTGTAGTAAGGGTATTGTAAAAACTTCCTGCACGTCGTACATGCATTGTACCAGCAAGGTAACTCCGCTGCACGAATTATTTACGAAAATCATCGTAAAGAGTTGCACGTCGAAGGTACGGCGAGTTGTGACCGCCGCATTACTTTATGTTACAGTTTTATTATAATAAAAAAAATAATAATTGGTTATTTTTTATTATAAAGGTTTCATGTAGCCCCCAGGCTGCTATCGTTTCAATCATTTTTTTTTTTTGGTTTTGTTAGCTGACCGCTGTATTTGTCTCAACTTATTTACCCTATAACCTTTCCATGTTTTAAATTATATTTCCTTTAATTGCAATTTAATTTTCACATTTTGATACATTTCATTGGCGAGAACCCAGGCCAGCATATTGAGGAAGGGCGCCAAAGAAAGCTGAAGTGATACCGGCTAGAAAATTAAAATCTCATAGGCCCATATTCTGCTATGAAGACTGAGTTTGTAATGCGTCGCAAGTTCGTACAAAGCTACTTTGCCCAGTTGTAGCTTTTTATAAACTTGCGACGCATGCAAACTCAGTCTTCATAGCATAATATGGGCCAGAGGGTTTTATTTCGTTGATTCCTCGTGCAATAATCAATTTGTTATTATTATTATTATTTTTTTTTTTATTTGTAGATGGCGCAATTTAAGTTATAACACGTGGCGTCATACTAATCACGAGGCAACTTTATCGCTGATGATACACAGTTAGAACGCGGTTTAAAAATTTCGCTGTTTAAAAAAATGTTGGTTTAAAAGTTAAACATTCTTGTTTAATGTTTAAAAATTGTTGTTTAAAACCGGAAAAGCGAGGATCTATAGCCTTAAAAAAGGCCTGTTTAGAGATTAGAGTTTAAATATTAAACAGTTTTGTTTAAACAGGCCGAGGCAAATGTCACGTGAGAGTCATGAGCTAATGGCATCACTCGTTATATGCAAGGAAAGCCAGCGCAACATTTTAATCATGGCGAAGGACTTATGCCTCACACATTAAATACGTGTATGTACAGATATGTTGACTCAGTGGATAGAGCGTCTGCCTGATAATAGTCAGGCAGCCAGCTCAATACCCGGCCGCGTTAACCAAAAGTTGGAGCGTTTTTATTTTTGGAGAGAAGCATTAAACAATAATGTTGATATTTTAAACAACCATTAAACAACAGGTTGTTTAAACTTTTAAACAACAGGAGTGTTAAAGTTTAAACAATGCTGTGCGATTCACCAGTTAACACGCAGTTTTTTTAAGATTTTAAACAACCTGTTTAATTTTTTCTAACAGTGTAACGGTTGCGTTATGCATGTCTAAAATTATTTGTTAATTAATCACAAAGAGTAGATTTTGATGGATTGTAGTTTTATCTAACGGAGCAAAGTGAAACGACTTACGACTTGCAGGCGCAAATCAAAGAAAATCGAATTGAATGCATTTCGGGGGCCCAATTGTCTGGGAACAAAAGCGGCTCTTTGTCCCCGGAAAATTGGGCCCCCGAAATGCATTCAATTCGATTTTCTTGGATCCGCGTCTGACTTGTTTGATAACAAGTTTGATCTAATAACGGAATATGTAGATGTTACTAATTAACGGTTATACGAGATGTGATATAGAAAACTTTACACCTCGTACACATTAAAAAAAAAATTCTAACTTTGCACCGTTCACATCAATCAGTTCTGAATAACAATGTTACACTAGGGGCAAGCCTTAAAGAGCAACTTTGGACAGGGAGTGTATTATAAAACAATAATTAAAACAAAATGGCTTCAATAAAATCTTTACGAAGATCCAACTTTTGTAAGAAATTTTATATTATGATCACCTTGCTAAGATACTTAATGCGTTTAATGAGAGACCAAAAAATGTTTTATTGAATCTTACCAATAATTATTGAATGTATATAGTATATGTATTATTATTTTTGACAAGAGTGTTGTATATAAAATGAACCCATTATTGAAGTTGTAAAGACAATAAACGAATATTGTTAATAAATGATGCGTTGTAACTGAAGTACACAGCGCCATCTAAGGTTTATGCTTTTTGTACACGCATTCGATGTTACTAGAAATACAATGCAAGAAATTAAAGATATCAAATACTTACTTAATTCCAGAATATCGCAAAAATATCCTGGGTAGATTTTCTAAGTTACTACTGACAATTGAAAACAAAACAAAGTTCTGATAAACCAAAAAAACATTGTTCGTTTTTGTTTTAGTTTTTTTTTTTTTTTTTTTAGATCGAGTTCGAGTAGCCGCAATAGCAAGACATACAGTTCAAGGTTTTAAATACTAATATATAATATGTTGTTGTGGGGGTTGTCTCATCACGAGCAAACATCCGGGAATAATATGTTTTGTCTAACATTATTTACACATGTGTTCGGATAACATTAAGAATACGCTTAAAAACATCGATCTAAAAAATGTAGAGATGTCATTCCTTATCTAACACACACCCTAATTAAACATATGAACTGAACCATGTTCAGCCCTGTAGAAACAGAACAAACAAACCAAAAAACAAAAAACAAAACAAATCAATCCTAAATCAATGCCCACCGTAAATGTTAAACTAAGAACATGGTACTGCAGTACTCGTTATCAAACAATACTTGAAACATAAATGAATCAAATAAACTTAAATAAGATTTGAACGTACAATTCCTCACAAGACCAAGGTTACCAATAATGCAAGAAACTAAATCAATGCCCAACTTAAAAAGTCATACCAAAGAGCTTTCTCGAAGATTATTCAAACAACACTTAAATAGATACATGAGTAAACAAAGATTCCGAATGTACAATTCTCACAATAGACCAAGGTTGCTTCTGCAAAGAATCTGCCGGATATACGCGGTGTACCGTACAGAAAGAAGAAATGAAAACACGATTGAATAACATTTGGGAGAGGGTAATCTTTGTCAAGACGTGTAGCCTCTTAGCACTCCCCGCAAGCCTGAATAAAATCACCATCACTGCACCTAAGTAGAGAGTGCAATGTCAATTCAGACTCATGTTTCTTGAGCTAAGTGGCAGGCCGGTCGATTTCAGCTTTTTCCGCTGCAAAAACATCCCCTGCATGAATTCATGTGGCTCTGCAATCTAAACTCTGTTACTCCTCGATACTACTCGATGGAATAACACGTATTCTGCAATTTTCAATATGCAACCGGTTAAAGCGACGACACAAACAAAAAAAATCGTCGCCCAAAAGAAATTATTGAAATGTTTTGTTAGGGTCGCAGATGCCTATATATATCATAGTTAAAAACAAAGATGCTACTACATTTAAGTATGTTCAGACCAAAACCATAAGTGAAAAAATATAATGAATAAATATTAAGAGGAAATCAAAATGAAATTATAAGAGGGCAATGAAAACTGATAAATCATTTTTTTTAAAGTGTTTTTGCAGAGAGGGAGTGTCTGAATGGGCACAAAAGAGTTAAATAACAGAGCAAAACGCTTTGGTAAAAAAAAAGAAAAATACACAAAAAAATCCAATATTATTTCCATCGTATTATTACATTAAACCTTGGAAACGGAATGTGTCTACGGCTATATTGTGACTAATCGTTGGATGGTTTCGCAAACAGAAATAAATCAAATATATTACGAAAGTATTTGCATTCTCCTAATGTAATACATTCATGTCTTGTTGTTTCTTTGTGTTTCTATATTTTGTATCAAATTTCAATAGATTTTGTAAGTACAACTCTTGCCTGGCCTTTATGTTGTAATACATACAAGCCATCGTGATCTATTATACAGTTCATCTTGATACAAAGTTGAGATTTGATGACTTATTTGCAATGTTTGTCTAAAAAAATAAGATCTCTTGCAAATTCTAATTTATCGCAAACTAAAAAATCTACATTAGACTCACGTTGATTTTGAATAGATTATCACTTTTTTTTCGATACATGCACATGTGTATCATAATTCAAAACGTGCAAGCCTAAAACATTATCTTCATCATGTCCAGTTCCAAGACTGCATTAAAACCAAAATTAAAGCGCATATAATGTACCTTCAACCTGAAAAATTAAATCATGCCTCATATAATTTTTTTTTGTATTATTTTTTGAAATCGAGTTCTCATTGCTCTCTTCGTGCAGACGACAATATATTACTGAAATCAATCTGCTATCGATTCGAACCGAATGTATTTCTTGCTTCAATCTGCCGCAAATGGATGCACATGGATACCCCTCGTCGGTCAATTGAAAATAAAACAAAGATTAATTATTTTGCCGAAAACTTAGTTCAAAGGATGACAAATTGATAGGATAAAGACGGAGAGGAGCCACACGTATCAAGCAGGTTAAATTAATTTGATTAGATCACATTTGCAAGAAAGTATTTGAATTGAATTTGAAACACCAGCATATAAAACGCTAAAAAAGTAAAGTAATTACATTAATCTGGTAAAGACTAAATCTTTTTTGAATACCATATAAAAAAATTACTTTCCCCATTTCCTAAGCATGGCCCTAAAAAAAAAAAAAAAAATAATAAATAAAAAATCGTTGATCCTGCCGATCTGAGATAATAACATTTACGTTTATACATAAGTAGACCTTGTTTGTAGTTATTAATATTGTGAATTATCATTTCACAAAGTGCTATTATTCAGCATACACTAATATCACTGTGGCTATAATAATCCTCACGATAGGTACATGCAGGTAGGGCCCCCTAGCTCATTGCCAATTTGCATAAAAACAAAAGATACAGACTAATCTAATCTTCTTGTAATAACAAACACGCCACTTACTGAGAAAAACAATAAACACCGACCCCCCCCCCGCTGCAAATCAAAATGTTGACGGCATTACCAAAGTGCCCATACTAATGTATGTAAAAAACTACACTGACTCTACCATGTCTGGAATGTTGTTAAAATGTGAAAATAATTAACTCAAGAATATCATTTGAAATAAAGACCCGCAGAAATACTTGACAACAATGCTCATCCAAAAAGCACATCCATTCCAATCAAAACTTTTGACAAAATCACCATTTTAGCACCTCACACACTGTACAAACAAAACCATGAATTCAACGGAAAGGCGTGAAAAAAAATTAAAAAATCAATATTCAATTCCAAGAAGTACACATCCCATTATAAGTCGTACCAAAAAGTACACACCACATTAGCCCCATTATTTTTTTATTGCATGAAAAGGCGAGGTAGGCTAGTTCGTAACATAAGTGATATTGAAAATTAGACATCAATTCAAGTTTTTTTGTTTTTAACAGGCACTTATTAATGCAATTACAAATAAAAATTCCTTAAAAAAAAAAAATTCGGAGATAGCATGTCAATTACAATACTCGAGACATCGCCAAAAGGACTACACCATCAAACATAAAGATAAAAAATGTTACAGAAAAACGCGACCTAAAATGTAACGGCCCTAGCACATTAAGAGAACAATCTTTAAAAGTTATCCAAACAACACCCTATCAAGAAAAAAAAAAAACTGTTTCCTGAAATCAAAATATATTAATTACCGTTGAATTTATACTAAATTAAAGTTAACAATTATTAAAATTTAATTCACTAAATCAAATAAGGCCACACAATATATATAATTATATACGCGAATTACCGGAAAAAAATACAAAAAGAGATGGCTTCATCCCAATACTAAGTACCAGAACATTTTCCGCCATTTTGGATGGCCCATATATCCTGCACTAATGTTCGGGCAGGCAAGCATTCAATGCCACAGCACCCCTTCACACACAACAAACCTGGTACACGCTAGTAGAACAAATGAAACAATAAGCTATTAAAGTCATTACAATTGAGGTTACCCCCTCAAACACTCTTTCACCACCACACTGCGAAAATATCAAATTTTACATCAGAAAAAAATGCCGAAGTTTACCTAATGTTGGTTTCAGCAATTTCTCAGAGGAATTCGGCATTATGTGCTCTCAAGCACAGATATATTCGTATACAGTTATATGAACAACATAATGGTGCTCACACAGTCACCGCTCACCGGTCGACGGTCACGACATGATTTGCTTCAGGTGGCCCATATTGCCTGCTGGCCCATATTACCTGCATAACCCATCCCCGATAACCACCTCTCTATCTCTTTTTCACGATTTCTCACTTCTTACTCTCTTTAATAAGCCTAATGTTTTTTCTGGTGTTGTATTATACATATCCTCGATCCATCTTTATTTTACCCGCCAAGCCGTTTTCGGTTTTTTTTGAACATAATATATATACCTCATTTCTCGACGATTCATTGGCCTTTTTTCTTAATCATTGCTGTTTTCTCCTGGAAATGGCAGTTAAATAAATTCAAAACACTCTTGATTAAGCTTTTGATTTAAACATCCCTTGCGGATATCGTTTACATGTTATGCCCTTATCAATGGTCAGACATTTCGTGGAAAATTAACACCTTTTAATGTATATTCATTGATTTAGCCACCCATGTGTGTACTAAAAGCCAAATTGCCCGTCAGTCCTCCTGCCTCTTAAAAATATTGGAAAAAACAATTGCGCGCAGACACAAACCTACCTGAATAATACCTACTTCTTAAAAAGCGATCATCAAAACTTGACGGAATATTTTTAATTTCACAGCTGCAGCTCCTTCGAGACAGCTTTTTATACTATAGATGCAACCATAATAGACCTTTTTAATGTTCAAAGTCCTCTCCATCTCTTTCTATAGCTATAGTGTCTCTATGTTTTTATTCGGTGTTTAATATTGAGGCGTCCAACTGTCTAGAAGATGAGCACAGATGGACACAGGATAACGTAAGTTTTCAATTGCTCTGTTCGTAAAACGTCGGTTATCATTATTTCGTTTTGCCACCATTGGATTTTTCAATGCTCCGGCTGAAAACTAGTTTTAGATGGCTATAAAAAAATGATATAAGTTGCAAGTTTTATCATTATCACCATAATCAACTGGCCACGACATGATATCGTAATTGCGTTTGCCCAAAACAATGAAGACCACTAGCAATAAAAAACTGGCATTGGGAACGTTATGATTATTACAGTTGTTCATGCATCTAATTTTTTTTTTTTCTTTTTTGTAATGCCATCATAAACGTCTTGCTGTTATTGGGACTTTGTCACATATACCATAACGACAAGCTCATTCCACCCTTAAGAAGAATACTATATACAGGGAGAATGAGTTTGAGTTAATACCTCTGATAGTCGACAGCTAATGTTCCCAGCGTGCTCTTTAGCGTCGGAATTATTCCGCCTAAGACATTGTCTATCCTTCTTATACTAAGCGGTTGGCCGCCACAGGACACCTAGCGATCAATCCCCTGGCTACAAGACACAGAAAGAAACGGTTCATAGCATACCATGGCGACTGTTGTTGCCAATCCCCGCGGTTATTTCTTAAC
>CALNVZ010003433.1:40726949-40762834 GCA_940671915.1 Paracentrotus lividus
TACCAAAGGTGCCCAATACCTGCATGATGAGCTAATATGGGCCACATGTTATTTTAATGTAGTTTTAAAAACTACAATGACTCTCCATGTCTGGATTGCCTTAAAAGTGAAAAATCATCTAACTTAGATATCATTTTGAAATTATAAGACCCTTCAGTTAAATACTTGGACTTATATTTATTGTGTATTTATATTACTTTCATTATATAAGTCAATATAGGCCACATAAATTATTTATATTAATTACTATATGTGAATATACCCCAAAAAATCGTATGCAAAGAGATTGATGCCTCATCCCAATACAAGTACAGAATCTTCCCGCCATTTGGTGGCCCATATTACCTGCACTAATTGTTGTTCAGGCAGCATTCAATGCACATTGCCCCTTCACTACAACAAATTGAGCCTTTATAGCTAGTATGATCAAAAGGAAACTATAGCTTTTCTAAATATACAAAAACAATTGAGGTTACCCCCTCAAACACTCTTCACCATACATTCTGGTGAAATATCAATTTACATTAGGGTTAAAAAAATTGCCGTAAGTTTTACCATTTTGTTGGTTTCAGCAATTTTCTCAGAGAAATTTCAGGCATAGATCTCTCACGACGTTATATTTCGTATAAAATTTCATATGAACAACATGCCTACACCGGTCGACGGTCACGACATGCATTGCGCCAGTGCCTAACCTGCAGTACCCTAAACCATAGACAGTTCATATTGACAATCATGAATTTCAGATATTTTAAATTGCAACTTTTGCTATGCAAAGTTGTTTGATGTTTGTGCGATCGTTAGTTTGTTTGGGACAGATACTCGTAAAACATGTTACGCTTGATAAACATGTAGTCGTTTCGGACGGTTTATATGCACCATGGGACTTTGATTGCTGTCATTATTCAATTGCAACATGCACAATTACAATAAAATACACATCTCCAGAAAACAGAATGTAATTCTCGTATTGTGTTATTTTTCTTCCCGCTCAACAGGTTGGAACACCCACGATGAATAACTGACATAAAGAAATAGCTGCATTTTAATGGACTAAATGATACGTACATTCATTTACAAGCATGCAGCATTTTTAGTAAATGCATCCCCCCCTCCAACCCTTAAAACAAGTTAAATTTGTTAAAGGGCGTTTGATGAGAAGTATTCCTTTTTCGTTCTTCAAATGACTATAAAGTTAACGCTTTTAAACTAAGACGTGAATTCAAAATAATAATTGTTCAATATTTGTGTTAAGATTCCTTTTTCTTTCTAATAAAAATTATGGTATGGCTATTATGAATTCTGCCCAAATACGATTCTTCCAGGATCTACACATCAACATTGGCTATCCGAGGCCCTCCTGATAACTCTATTCTGCCGACACAAAAAGAAATAATTAAATGATTGTTTTGTATATTGTTAATGTCTCATACAATATACAGTACGTTTAAAAAGAATTATATGGAAGATTATATTAAATTTATTTCGATTTACGCAACATTGTCGGAAACAAGAGGATGATGAAATCAAAACGAAGACCACTTGAGAAGGCCTCGATGAGTAAACCCGGTGGTATACGATAATAACATCTTCGGACTCGTATCACGAAACAATTTATATCCGGCATACATGGATAAAGTCCCAAAGCGTAGTAATGCTTTCGTACATGTTATTATACCCAAACAAACGGTCTACATGTTACGTTAGTCTGCTACTCAATGTTAATTTGTTAAACCCATTTCCACCATTGTGTCACTCCATCCCAATGTTTTCAGGACTTTATTCTTCCCTATATTGCTGGTCACGTTTAGACTGGAGTAAAGATGTTGGTAACGTTTATTTGCCCGAAGCTTGAAAGAGCATGGAATAAGCCATCGTGTAGTTGGGGCGCGCTTTCTCTCTCCAATTATTCTCCCAAGCAAACAGGTAGATTTATGTGTAGAGAGAGAGTGGTGGACGTTGGCTGGTGACGTTTATTTTAGATGAGCTGTTCATGTTATTTCACTTGTCAGAGGTACTAGATAGAAATAGTAGAAACACAGTGTTCACAGTGTGTTCACGTTGTGGTTCATACTGTGAAACACGCGTTTTTGTTTTTTCGTTGTTCGTTTATTGTTTTGGCAGGCAAATTTGGATTAGTAGTTACCCAAAGAGCTTCTGTCTGTGGTTTATATTTTCCCTACGATATATACCGAAAGAATTATTTTACATCATAATAGCGTAGATGCACGTGCTGCGTGTTATCGACATAAACTAGCGATGCGATTTTGGAGAAGAATTCGCGATCTGGGCACAACCATAATCTAATATAGACAATGTATTTAGAAAAAATTCCTTGTTGAAAAAAAATGTTGTTGGCGATTCTATTTATTCATTATTATAATTCTTTAGTAACGACACAGCCTATGTTTCGTTCTTAGTTCTTGTCAACGGAAAAAAGTGTACCCTGATGTATACTGTATTCTCATAATATTTTGCAGGAGACTTACAACCATCTGTTTTTTTAATTAATTTTATGGCGACCTCTGGGACACAGATGTGCTGTAAAAATACAAATATTTTTCACAGTTGGTTATGTATCACCAAACCAACCAACCTGTTAAGTCCTTATCATACTCTACTATTTCAATCTTATAGTTATATAATATTCTGTTTATAAGGTAACATGTACGTGAATTACATTCAGAAAACTTAATATTCATTCGACATAAACGAGGAAAGTTCAACAGTGTATTTTTTAATTACGTAGGCAACATACAAACTGTGATGTACTCATACCAGGTGAATCCTCACTAAATTGGGTTGTGTTTCTATAAGTAGAAAACCTAACTCTTTTAGGAACATGTAGTAAATTAACCTATTTTGTTCAAGTGCTATTACATTGGATTCTTGACACAAATAATTAAGCCTCAGGTCTGTTTCAATTGGAGATAGACAACGTAGTCATTTGGAAGAGTACTTTTTCTTAAATAGTTTGATTTACAAGATATATATTACATGTAAAAACACAGATAAGGTATGTTGTGGGTGACAGCCTTGATTTAGCAGTTCACCTTCAATGTCAGCCGTTTTATTCAGGCCTGTGTACACTTGACTTGGTTTGCAACTGAATATTTACTCATTGTACTTCTGTAGAAGAATATTACTCAATTGAAGTGTTCGTAAAAAACAGAAACAAACGGAATTAATTACATTATCATAAATATAACATTCATTGATGCGTTCAATGTTAATAATACTGAGAAAAAAATACACATCTAAAAAAAAAAAAAAAAAAAAAAATGATGTCAATCAATGACCCGTCCTTTTTTAATAGTGGCAACACTTTCAAACACAATTTGATGCTGGATTCGCCGTTCAAAGGCTTCGATTACCCGGATTATCAGTCTCAAAAGTGTTGTATGTGGTCTGTGGTGTGTTCGGTGTGTGTGCATGGTACAATTCAATGTTGATAGGTGACTTTATTAAATGAAATGTCACTCTGCATGTTTGAACAATACTAGCACTTATGAATAGGTAGATATCAGTTATTAGAGTCATATATCGTGCAATATTTAAGTTATTTGTGTTAATAACGAAGAAGACGAAAGTAGAAAAAAAAAGAAAGAAAAAAAGAAAAACAGTTACAATGACCTGATGGTGCACTGCATTAATTATTTATTAAAAGGGGGCAAGTGGGTAATTGTTTGTTTAAAAATAGTTTAAGTTGTTTCGAGACGTACGAAAAGCAATTTTGAAACTTCTGTATTATTAAAACGTGCATTTATTTCATGCAGTCACGACCAAAACATGCAGGATCTTGTATTTCCACTGTTGTCTATTCGCAACGTGAAAACAATATTTGCTCATAACGTTTATGCAACAGTCCACACAGATACTTACGTTTTAGTACGTTTTTGTTGTATCCTGATTTCATCTTCTATTTTATAATTTCTTATGTATTTCGTTTTATTGGATGAACGAAATTATCACTATTTCCCACTGCTGACTATGATGCGAAGGCAATCGTGGGATCCGCAGAAAAGAAAATAATTTTTGGACGGCAATCGGACCGTAACTCAACGCAAGTGTCTGTGTAAACTGTAGCATTAAACTTTATGGAACTGGTGTCTTAACATGTTTGTGCAAATATGCCCGTCTCTATTGTCAGCAATACATTTACCACGAAACCGCCCAATGTTCTACTCTGGTCAGAAACAATTAATGATTTCCTTGAATTATTTTCGAGTGCACTTTTAAAACTCTCCCCCGTTTAAGCGGATTACTCTGGAAAGCGTAAATTACAGTTAGGCGCCTATTCTGACACGCCAAAAGTTAAAGAGCTAAAATGCTCAATAGCGACTAGTTTAGCTCGCGTGTGATTGGACTCTCGGTGGCGTCATTGAGAAATACTCTCGCTTGTACGATGAAACTTGCTAATTAAAATTTGATTACCATCTCTGTACAAATGCAGGTAAAGTGAAGGACAAACTTTTGTCAATCTGGAAGACGGGTGTCCTATTGTCCGGTGCTGCGGTGTGTGTTGTGTTTCTTACACATTGTTTACTATAGACGCTTGGTCCACTTGATAAACGTATATAAAACATTATAGTTAAATAGAGATCGCACTGTCTGTAAGGCAACACTTAACAATATGTTCATCCGTCATGGTAGTAACAACGGTTCAGTATGAACGTATATAGTAGTCCCGTGCCAATTTACACCAAAATGCAGTTTTTTGTTTTTTGCGATTTTTGACGCGCCATAATTTGTAATATGGGAAAGTCAAGCTATTTGTTCCCGAGATGAGGATATTTTCAACTTTTCACATTTTTGTTCAAGGGTGTCAGAAGGGTTAAAAGTACATATACGTGTATCTATATCACCACAAGTGTGTATGAAATAAAATCATGCACATAGGTCGGAAAGTCATTTCAAGTATATGACGTCACAAGCTATAAATAATCATGAAAAATTATAAAATGCCATTAAAAATGCTATTTTTCAAACCATTATTTCTTAAGGCTTTATTATACACTGTCGTCATAAAGTGGAATATTTTTTTCTGGCTCAGCGACATTGATGTTGCTCCTATTATTTCTTAAGTGTTTGTCACGCTTTCTTTGCCTGGATCCTGGGTATATCTTGGACGTTCCATCATCCCTTCCCGGAGATTTTTTCTTCAAAAAAGGTTTTTCAGCGCCCAGAGATGGCCATTCGTCATTTTTCTTAGTTTTGTGCCCTTTTTTGTTCACGCGACCCACCAAGCCTTCTCAGTCCTACCCCAAGAAACACGTCTGAGGTGAAATCTTGTATTGTCTTTTAAATTAAATCTAGGTATGGTTAAGGGCTGACTCTTTGTCTGGGGAGGGAGTCAAAATTCATTTGCATTTGGTTCAACATTCATTTATTCATTTTTAAACATCGAAATTTTATTTCTATTGTAAAATCTCAACCAAACATAAATTAAAAATTAAATATATCAATAAGGATATTTACAGCTATAAAAATTAAGGGGAAAATGATGATATTTAAGTGGTAAGATTTCATTTCTTTATAGCTAAGATTGGATAAAAATTTCGAATTTCCACCTCAATCTCCCGTTTTTTACTTCAACCCTCTCGCTAGAGAGAGACCTAAGCCTGTTCTCCCAGAAAACATTTACTATAAGAACAATAGATACATATTATCATCTCTCTGTACTGAGGGCTTTAACCGGGAAAACCAAATGGGCCCCAAAGGGAAAAAATGAGCAAAAATGTGCATCATGGGGATGACAAACTTTTGGAAAAAAGGTCCACGGAAGGGTTGGGAGAACGTTCAAGATATAGCCAGGGCCGAAAAGAAAAAGCGGGACAAACATATTCAAGAAATTAAAGTCAGAGCAATCTGTCGCATAGCGGCAAAAATATTCCACCTTATTGACGAACAGTGTAGCAATACAACCAAGGAAGTACAAATTCTTGTTTCAATATCATCTAGGCTTCCTCTTGTTGAAAATATCACAAAACCTAGCACATAACTTCATATTTTTATTCTAAGTATTTCATGTCTCAGTTAGTGAGTCCACAAAATGTTACTGAGCCGATATTTTTAAAGGAATAGTTTTATTTACTCGCCCTCCCACCAGTAATGAATATTTTAATATTAATTATTTCAGTAAGTGTTATATTATGTTCTTTTGTGTATCAGTGGGATTTTTTTTACACAAATGTGGGCTCGCCTTGGCTACACCAATATTTAAGGAAAATATTTCATGGAATAATGTCCCTGTGTTACATGTCATATTTATTTTTACCTTGCCAGAAAATGTGAGCTTTTGACATTTTTGTATTATACAAAAGTTTATACTGTTAAGAGGGTGCTATGCAAGTTTTTATCTGCTTTTTTAATCCTAGTATCATGTGAACAAATTCAAATTTAAAAACACAATTTTTTTCTGGTCCCATGTGTACGAACGAAAGACATTATCTAAATTAAATAATGAGTTGATATTTCAATTAGCGGTTTATATTTTGTTTAAGTCTTAGTTCGTTCAAAAATATACCTCAGGATTGGTTAAAAGCCTATTTGTCTTTTTTGTCCCGTTTGTTACATTGCTCAAATAGCGGGACTTGCCCTATAAGAAGAAATAGTTTGGACATAGTATTGAGACGTGTCTATTGGGAGATACTTGACGGATTAAAGGGGTTTCAGAGGCTCTGGATTTACCGTGTTTTGTATTTTACTGCTATTATTGGAATGTTGATTTCTTATCTTACTCAAGTCGATCTCGTTCTTTGTTAATTTGTGATGCTCGCCATCCTATCTCGCCCTTCGATCGCTTTTCCTTAGAGTGTATTGTTGGCGACGATTTTTATTTAGTTATCTGTTCTTTTTATATTTTCAACATTCACACACATCCTCACCTCTCTCTCTCTCTTAATTTTATCTTTCACTTTTTTATTATGTTGTATTTCATTCTTAAATACCCTTCCCTTTCTTCACTACAAAAACAATTTTTGTCAACATGATTGACCTCTTTTAACCATTGCCCATAATACAACAATCAGAGCTTTGTCATCAAGATTTGACCCGGAATCTCGGTCAATTGGCGCCCCATTATACTTCTAGGTCAAAATGACCGGAAAGAAAAAATCACTTTGATTTTAACCGGCAAGCCATACGCGGTTGTTTTTGGAACAGAAAGCCGGGTCGATCAAGCCTTGATGCGGAATCTTGGGGTCTTGACCCGTAAATTTTCTTTTCGTCAATTGACATTTAGTTTTAGACACAAAAAAAAAAAAAAAAAAAAAAAATCTCCAATTTGTCGTTTTTCCGCCCTGTTAAGTAATGTTTCCTCATTTTATTTATCATTTTGATTAACATTATTCTGACAATATTTGATTTTCAAAGGCAACATTAAATTTTTTATGTATCATTTTTTTTTTTTTTACCGATAACTGTACCATTGGCTGTCAGAAATAGTTTTTGTACAAGAAATAGTCACTCTATCCTTACACCGACACTTTCCGACCTCATTTAATTTTTCCAAATAATTCTAGCCATAACGATAGAACCACCCATTTCTTTTTGTATCGAATGAATTACGCGAAAAACGTTAATCACTCTGCAACTTTTTTTCTGTCGGCTGAAAAAAAGAAAAAAAAAAAATTTATATGCAAATACTTGTAAATTCACATTCGCACACACCCACATGCACGATTTTGCACTGAACCCTCCCCCCGTATTCACAATGATTTACCCCCACGGTTTGCTTTATACCTTGACATCTAATGCGGCGTCAAACTCGTCGTTAGGCTCGGGGCACGTGCCATCAACGTAGCCTTTTAGACAATGCACGCACAAGTCCTGCGTCTGTAGTAGGTATTGTAAAAACTTCCTGCACGTCGTACATGCATTACAGCAAGTAACTCCGCTGCACATTATTTACGGAAATCATCGTAAAAGAGTTGACACGTTCGAAGGTACGGGCGAGTTGTGACCGCCGCATTTACTTTGATGTTACAGTTTTATTATGAATAAAAAAAATATAAATTGGTTATTTTTTTATTATAAGGTTTCATGTAGCCCCCAGGCGCTATCGTTTCATCATTTTTTTTTTTTTGGTTTTGTTAGCTGACCGCTGTATTTGTTCAACTTATTACGTACCTTTTTTATACCTTCCAGTTTAAACTATATTTCCTTTAATTGCGATTTAATTTTCATTTTTCATTGGCGAGAACCAGGCCAGCATATTTGAGGAAGGCGCCAAAGAGTGAAGTAATACCGGCTAGAAAATAAAATCTCATAGGCCTATTCTGCTATGAAGACTGAGTTTGTAATGCGTCGCAAGTTACGGTACAAAGCTACTTTGCCCAGTTGTAGCTTTTAAAACTTGCGACGATGCAAACTCAGTCTTCAAGCATAATATGGGCAGAGGGTTATTTCGTTGATCCTCTTTGCATAATCAATTTGTTATTTTATTATTATTTTTTTTTTGTAGATGGCGCCAATTAAGTTATAACACGTGGCGTCTTCTTGGCACTTTATCGTCTGGATGATACAAGTTAGAACGCGTGTTTAAATATTCGCTGTTTTAAAAAAATGTTGTTAAAAGTTTAAACATTCTTGTTTTATGTTTTAAAAATTGTTGTTTAAAACGGTAAGCGATTTTTTATACCTTTTAAAAAAGGCCTGTTTAAGATTAGAGTTTAAATATTAAACAGTTTTGTTAAACAGGCCGAGGCAAATGTCACGTGAGAGTCATGAGCTAATGCTTCTCTTATATGCAAGAAGCCAGCGCAACTTTTATCATGCGAAGGACTTATGCCTTCCACACATTAAATACGTGTATTACAGATAGTTGACTCAGTGATTAGAGCGTCTGCCTGATAATATTCAGGCAGCCGCTCAGATTGGTTAGCGAACGAGGTACAGTTAGTAAATATTGGAATTATGGGGAAGAATCCACATTACTAAACCAACGTCGTGCAGTGCATCTCTGCTGCATTAGGTCCCTACAGCCGGGGCGTCCAAAGGCCCATTTTTACAAAATCTATTTTGAATAAAAATTAGCAGAATTCATTGTTCTAAACACACTAAACTTTATGTCAAAATAAAGATATTACATTGTCTTAACGCTTGTCATTTGAAATCAGACTAAAAAATCGAAAAACAGTGAAAGTTTTGAATGGAAGAAATGGTTATTTTTCTCACTTTTTTACGCAAATATTTTTTGTTTCCTTTTTCAATACATTTTAATAATAGTTGTTATAAAACATTTGATGTTTGAACTTTTTCTGAAAACTACATACGTGCATGTGAATGTGCTGTAAAAGAAGGGATTATATCTTATTCAGATAAAATTATGATAGCTAAAGTCTGAACGCAATATAGACAAATCACAATTGCCCGTATCGAAGAAGATTCCATACCCGTACGTGTATTAGGAAAGGCCGATAACATGCATAGCTTTTAGCAGACAAAACAAGTATCGAAATTTCTCTTTCTGTGTTTGCCTACACAGCATCGCATACAATCAGCTTTTAATACTCTTGTGCGGGTATTGTGTGATTCTCAGTCACGGGCAAATTTTGATTTTGCATATGCGTTCCTGATTAGTTCTATCTTATTCTTTATCGGAATAATATAACTCCCTTCTTTTACGCATCATTCACATGCACGTATTGGTAGTTTTAGAAAAGTTTAATCTAACATCTATACATCAATGTTTTATACAACTATTTATTAAAAATTATTGAAAAAAGGAACAAAAAACATTTTCGTAAAAAAGTGAGAAAAAAATCATTTCCTCATGAAAACTTTCACTGTTTTCGATTTCAGTCTGATTTCAAAATGACACAAGCGTTAAGACAATTTAATACTCTTTATTTTGACATCAAAGTTAGTGTGTTTAGAAAATGAATTCTACTATTTTTATTCAAAATAGAATTTTTTGTAAAATGGGCACTCATTTTGGACGCCCCCGGCTGTAGGGACCTTATGCAGCAGAGATGCACTGCCAGACGTTGGGTTTAGTAAATGTGGGATTCTTCCCCATATATTCCAATACTTTACTACTGGTACCTCGTTCAGCTAACCAATCTTGAGCTGGCTGCCTGACTATAATCGAAAGGTCGTGAGTTCAATACCCGGCCGCGTTAACCAAAAGTTGGAGCGTTTTTATTTTTGGAGAGAAGCATTAAACAATAATGTTGATATTTTAAACAACCATAAAACAACAGGTTGTTTAAACTTTTAAACAACAGGAGTGTTAAAGTTTTAAACAACGACGGGTTGTTTAATTCCTAAACAATGCTGTGCGATTCACCGGTTAACACGCAGTTGTTTAAGATTTTAAACAACTTGTTTAATTTTTTCTAACAGTGTAACGGTTGCGTTATGCATGTTTAAATTTATTTGTTAATTAATCACAAAGAGTAGATTTTGATGGATTATAGTTTTATCTAACGGAGCAAAGTGAAACGACTTACGACTTGCAGGCGCAAATCGAAGAAAATCGAATTGAATGCATTTCGGGGGCCCAATTGTCTGGGAACAAAAGCGGCTCTTTGTCCCAGGAAAATTGGGCTCCCGAAATGCATTCAATTCGATTTTCTTGGATCCGCGCCTGACTTGTTTGATAACAAGTTTGATCTAATAACGGAATATGTAGATGTTACTAATTAACGGTTATACGAGATGTGATATAGAAAACTTTACACCTCGTACACATTAAGAAAAAAATTCTAACTTTGCACCGTTCACATCAATCAGTTCTGAATAACAATGTTACAGTAGGGGCAAGCCTTAAAGTGCAACTTTGGACAGGGAGTGTATTATAAAACAATAATTAAAACAAAATGGCTTCAATAAAATCTTTACGAAGATCCAACTTTTGTAAGAAATTTTATATTATGATCACCTTGCTAAGATACTTAATGCGTTTAATGAGAGACCAAAAAATGTTTTATTGAATCTTATCAATAATCATTGTATGTATATAGTATATGTATTATTTTTGACAAGAGTGTTGTCTATAAAATGAACCCATTATTGAAGTTGTAAAGACATATTCGCCATAGTAAACGAATATTGTTTAGTAAATGATGCGTTGTACCTGAAGTACACAGCGCCATCTAAGGTTTATGCTTTTTGTACACGCATTCGATGTTACTAGAAATACAATGCAAGAAATAAAAAATATCAAATACTTACTTAATTCCAGAGTAAAAAGGCCGATCGCAAAAATATCCTGGGTAGATTTTCTAAGTTACTACTGACAATTGAAAACAAAACAAAGTTCTGATAAACCAAAAAACCATTGTTCGTTTTTGTTTTATTTTTTATCGGGAATAATTACTTTTGTTTTTTGTCTAACATTATTTTACACGTGTTTCGGATAACAGTGAAGAATACTGCTTACAAAACATCGTATCTAAAAAATGTAGAGATGTCATTCCTTTATCTAAACACACCTCCAATTAAACGTATGAACTGAACCATTTTCAGGCCCTTGTAAAAAAACAAAAAAACAAAAAACAACAACAACAACAACAAAAACAACAAAAAACAACAAAAAAACAAACAAATCAATTCCTTAATTCAATGCCCACCTTGAATGTTAAACTAAGAAGCATTGGTACTGGCAGTACTCGTTATCAAACAATACTTGAATACATAAATGAATAAATAAACTTAATAAGATTTGAACGTACAATTCCTCACAATGGACCAAGGTTACCAATAATGCAAGAAACTAAATCAATGCCCAACTTAAAAGTCATACCAAAGAGCTTTCTTCGAAGTATTTATTTTCAAACAACACTTAAATAGATACATGAATAAACAAAGATTCGTATGTACAATTTCTCACAATAGACCAAGGTTGCTTCTGCAAAGAATCTCCCGGATATACGCGGGCTACCGTACAGAAAGAAGAAATGAAAACACGATTGAATACATTTGGGAGAGGGTATTATCTTTGTCAAGACGTGTAGCCTCTTAGCACTCCCCCGAGCCTGGAATTAAAATCACCATCACTGCACCTAAGTAGAGAGTTGCAATGTCATATTCAGACTCATGTTTTTCTTGAGCTAAGTGGCAGGCCGGTCGATTTCAGGCTTTTTCCGCTGCAAAAACATCCCCTGCATGAATTCATGTGGCTCTGCAATCTAAACTCTTGTTACTCCTTTCGATACTACTCGATTGGAATAACACGTTATTCTGCATATTTTCAATATGCAACCGGTTAAAGCGACGACACAAACAAATAAAAATCGTGCGCCAAATATTATCATGAAAAGTTTTTGTTTGCATTGTTTTTGTTAGGGGTCGCAGATGCCTGATATATATTCATAGTTAAAAACAAAGATGCTACTACATTTTAAGTATTGTCAGACCAAAACCATAACTGAAATAAATATAATATGAATAATATTAATGAGGAAATCAAAATGAAATTATAAAGAGGGTTTCAATTGAAACTGATAATTTATTCATTTTTTTTAAAGTTTGTTTTGCAAAGAGGAGTGTCTGAATTAGGGCAACGTAAAGTTTATAAATATTGTCGAAGCAAAAGCGCTTTTGGTGAAATAAAAAAGGAAAAAAAAAATACGCAATTAAACCTTGGAAACTGGAATGTGTTCTACGGCTATATTGTGACTAATCGGTATTGGATGTTTTCCGCAAACAGAAATAAATACAAATATATAGAAAGTATTTGTCTATTTTCTTGTCCGTATATGTAATATTCATTCATGTCATTGTTTGTTTTTTCTTGTTGTTTTCTTTATATATTTTGTATTCATAATTTCAATTTAGATTTTGTAAGTACTACCTCTTGCCTGGCCTTTTATGTTGTAATACATACACAGCCATCGTGATCTATTATACAGTTCATCTTTGATACAAATGTTGAGATTTGATGACTTTATTTGCGATGTTTGTCTTTAATAAAGAAATAAGATCTCTTGCAAATTCTAATTTATCGCAAACTAAAAAAATCTACATTTTAGACTCACGTTGATTTTTATTAGATGTTTATCACTTCTTTTTTTTTCGTTTACATGCACATGTGTATCATAATTCAAAACGTGCAAGCCTACAACATTTATCTTCATCATGTCCATGTTCCAAGACTGCATTAAAACCAAATATTAAAGCGCATATAATGTTACCTTCACCTGAAAAATTAAATCATGCCTCATATAAATTTTTTTTTGTATTTATTTTTTTTTTGAAATCGAGTTTCTCATTGCTCTTCTTCGTGCAGACGACAATATATTACTGAAATCAATGACTGCTATCGATTTCGAACCGAATGTATTTCTTGCTTCAATCTGCCGCGAAATGGGATGCACATGGATACCCTTCGGTCTGGTGCAATGAAAATAAACAAAGATTATGTTATTTTGCCGAAAACTTAGTTCAGAGGGATACAAATTGAATTTGATAAAGACGGAGAGGGAGCCACACGTATAAAGCAGGTTGAATTAATTTGATTTAGATCACATTTTGCAAGAAAGTATTTTGAATTGATTTGAAACACCAGCATATAAAACGCTAAAAAAGTAAAGTTAATTAAATTAATCTGGTTAAGACTAAATCTTTCTTGAATACAATGTGAAGAAATATTTACTTTCCCCATTTCCTAAGCATGGGCCCTAAAAAAAATAAAAATAAAAATAAATAAAAAATCGTTGATCCTGCCGATCTGAGATAATAACATTTACGTTTATACATAAATAGACGTTTGTTTGTAGTTATTTAATATTGTGAATTATCATTTCACAAAGTGCGTATTATTTCAGCATACACTATATTTTTCACTGTGCTAATTATAATCCTCACTGATAGGGTACATGCAGGTATGGGCCCCCTAAAGCTCATTTGCCTAATTTGCATAAAATTACAAAATGACAGACAGTTTATATGAATCAATAACCACTGCTCTAACTTTTATTGTGAAGAAAAACAATTAACACCACCCCCCCCCCCCTGTCTGCAATATTCAAATGTTGACGTCATTACCAAAGTGCCCATGTATATAATGTATGTTTTAAAAACTACACTGACTCTACCATGTCGGAAATTTGCTTAAAATGTTGAAAATAATTAACTTTAAGATATCATTTGAAATTATGAGACCCGTCAGTAAATACTTTGACTATATATTTAATTGTTTTGTATTTTGTATATTATTTCTTTTTTTATAATATTATTTAAATATTATTATCACTATACAAGTCAATATTGGCCTACACTAAGTTATTTATATTAATTTTATACTGCGAATTTACCCAATAAATCGTAGCAAAGAGATTGATGCCTCATCCCAATACTAAGTACCAGAATCATTTCCGCCATTTTGGATGGCCCATATTACCTTCACTAATGTTGCTGTGTCAGGCAAGCATTCAATGCCACATTGCACCCCTTCACTACAACAAATTGACCTGTACACGCTAGTATGATCACAATGAAACAATAAGCTTACTAAAGTCATTACAAGTGAGGTTACCCCCTCAAACACTATTTCACCATCACATTCTGTGAAATATCAAATTTTACGTCAGGAAAAAAAATGCCGTAAGTTTTACCTAACTTGTTGGTTTTCAGCAATTTTCTCAGAGGAATTTCGGCATTAGATGCTCTCACGACGATATATTTTCGTATACAGTTCATATGAACAACATTATGGTGCTCACACCGGTCACCGGTCACCGGTCGACGGTCACGACATGATTTGCTTCAGGTGGCCCATATTACCTGCTGGCCCATATTACCTGCATGTACCCTACGCCCCTCGATAACCACCTCTCTATCTCTTTTTCACGATTTCTCACTTTCTTTACTCTCTTTAATAAGCCTAAATGTTTTTCTGGTGTTGTATTTATACCATGTGTCCTTCGATCCATCTTTATTTTACCCGTCCATGCCGTTTTTCTGGGTTTTTTTAACATAATATTTTATTACCTCATTTCTCGACGATTCATTGGCCTTTTTTCTTATCATTGCTTGTTTTCTCCTGGAAATGGCAGTTAAATAAATTCAAAACACTCTTGATTTAAGCTTTTGATTTAAACATCCCTCTGCGGATATCGTTTACATGTTATGCGCTCATCAATGGTCAGACATTTCGTGGAAAATTAACACCTTTTTAATGTATATTTCATTGATTTAGCCACCCATGTGTGTACTAAAAGCCAAATTTTCCCCATCAGTCCGTCCTGCCTCTTAAAAATAATGGAAAAAACAATTGCTGCGATAACAAACCTACCTGAATAATACCTACTTCTTAAAAAGCGATCATCAAACTTGACAGAATATTTTTAATTTCACAGCTCCATTGGCTGCCTTCGAGACAGCTTTTTTTATACTATATATGCAACCATGATAACCTTTTTAATGTTCAAAGTCTCTCTCCATCTTTTCTATAGCTATAGTGTCTTTATATTTTTATTCGGTGTTTAATATTGAGGCGTCACACTGTCTAGAAGATGAGCACAGATGGACACAGGATAACGTAAGTTTTAAAATTTGGCTCTGTTCGTAAAACGTCAGGTTATCTTTATTTGTCGTTTTGCCACCATTGGAGTTTTTATGCTCCGGCTGAAACTAGTTTTAGATGGCTCTTCGGTAGGAAAAACCAAAGTAAAGAAAAACATAGCGAACAGGGAAGAAAACAAAGGAAAAGTGAACAAAGATAGACCGTGGGTATGTCGAGAAGTAAAAAAAAAAAAAATAATAATAATAATAATATAAGTTGCAAGTTTTATCATTAATCAATAATCAACTGGCCACGACATTGATTCGTAATTGCGTTTGCCCAAAACATGATGAAGACCACTAGCAATAAAAACTAGCATTGGGAACGTTAATGATTTTATCAGTTTGTTTCATGCTATTTTTTTTTTCTTTATTTTTATGCATCATAACGTTTGCTGTTATTGGATTTGTCACATACCGCCATAACATGACAATGCATCTTAAACTTCACAAAATCACCCCGTCCCCTTCTCTTTACTCTAAATCTGTTTTCATTCATTCAAGCCGCTAGGCGACAATGCGTGGACTGTTTGATGGGTTATACCTCATGATAGTCGACAGCTAACTTGTTCCCAAAGCGTGCTCTTAGCGTCGAATTATCCGCCTAAGACATGTCTACCCTATATCTAAGCGGGGCCTGTCCAAACAGGAGCAGCCTAGCTGATCAAATTACCCCTGGTCTACAAGACACAGAAAGAAACGGTTTGCATAGTCATTACCATGGCGACATTTGTTGCCATATCCCCGCGGTTTATTTTCTTAAAACACCCGGACAAATTGTCAGACTTTTCTTTTCAATTCAAGCACAGAAGAGCAGAGTCAAGCAGATTATCCGTCATGGCTATTACAATGTTTTCGTGAAGAGAAAAATATTGTTAGAATCTAATAATCTGGTCAAGATCTCGTGATTTGTTAGAAATCATTACCATCGCTATGCGTGATGCATGTTCCCTAAAGTTAATTGGACGGGAAGAGCGAAGGGAGATGTGGTATTGCTTTTGTTGTTGTCTCACCACGAGAGGGTTCGTATCATAATTAACTTTAATGAGCGGAGAATATGTCGTCTATACTCAATCCAAATTGAATTATCCAGTTAGGGTGAGGTTTAGGTAAATAAAAGAATATCAATAAGAAGTAGGTCAAAAGCTTTCATAGAAGAAAAAACCAAACACTCGCATTAGCCACAAAGAGTAATATTTCTTTCAGTTAACGAAGGTGAATGAGCTGTTCTCAAATTCTTGCCCTAGCATGACTAGAGTAAAGTTCACTAAAATTTGCTGCCGTATTTAGTATTGAGGAAGGAAATGCATCGATGTTTTCATTTTATCTTAAAGAACTGTATCATAATTGTAGCCAACTGTCACTTTATGTAAGATTACATAATGCACTCCATTGTTTCCTTTTTGAGCGATCTTTCGAAGTCCTATTTTTTTAACGTCCCGCTGTGATTAAATTAGACAATTATAGTTGTATAAAGGTGTGAAGTGGAATGCTGTGTTTCTTAGGGAATATGGGATGCTTCATATTTTAGACGACAAGAGTTGACAGTTCATGGATATCTCTCAAATATCTCACAAATTTGTCAATTCCTGTGCTTTGAAATCATGACGTGAATCGGATTGGTCCGCGTCACCTTTCCATTAAATGCGGTAGTATAGCCTGAAGCACGATTGAAAAGATTATGAGATGGAAAGCACAAAATTATATTTACAGAGCGTCCATGAAAAAAACAACAACTTCGAGAGCCTCAGTTTAGACATTTATATCTAATGTGACATCAAGTTTTACTTCAACTTTAAGAGTAAACTCATACATTGTTCAGTGTTGCCAAACTTGTACATGTGCTATCGTGGATGACGGAGCAGTTCGATTTTTAAAAAATCTGCTTCAAAATATTCTTGTTGCAAGTTTAGAATATTGAAATGGATGGTTAACTACCGCCCAAACTCGGTACAAGGCAATTGTGACACAATTTTTTTTAAATTTTTTTTTAAATTCATTAGCGGACGCAGCCAGATTTCATACAATGAATGTATCGGGCCCATGCGTAAACTCAATAAAGCCGCTTTTGTCCCCGGACAATTGGGCCCGAGAAATGCATTCAAATCGATTTTGTTGGATCCGCGCCTGTAATTATTCTTTTTTTTTCTTTTTTTTTTCTTTCTAATTGCTCAGTCATTGATTACTTTACATTTGTTATCACTGGGCACACTGTTAGAAAATTTCTCGTATATGAGTATACAATTTTACAAATTTCCTGTAATAAAAGACTTTTTTCCTTTTTTAAAAACAGACCTCTTCTGTTACATTGCAGAAAATTTCTTGTTGTAAAAATTTACAGAATGATTCCGTCATTAATATAGAGACCTGCTCTGTTAAATTGCAGGAAAAAAAGTTCCTGCAGCAGAGCTCCCAGAACATATTTGTAGGGCCTACTTTTACTGCACCATTGTTAACACAATGTACAGTAAAATTATTAAAAAAATGGTATATGGAGTATGAAAATTTACTAATTTCCTGTAATAAAACACCTTTTCCTTTTTTCTTTTTTTTTTAACACACCTGTTCTGTTAAATTGCAGAAAATTTCCCGTCATAAAAATATAAAGAATGATTCTGTCATAGTTTCTGTATTTTGTTCGTGTAAAATCTTCTTCTTTTTTTTTTAACAGTGCAGAATATGGGTTAATCTTAACATAAAATAAGTAAGTTGTCACAACATAACATAAACTTTTAATACAGTGTTCTCAAATTCGGGTTTACCTTTTTCGTGGACGCACTGTATAAAAAGGGACTCCTCAGCCAAGTTTGTTTTCTTTTCAAGAAATCTAGGGCAAAGGTTTTCACCTGACAACACTGGACTGAGCAATGCAAAATAAAATACCATCGCAGTGTTTATTTCAACCGCATAAGAAAGCAAAACGATTTATTACATTTGTAATTGAACATGGTAATGGTAAAGAAGAAATGTCAAATTTGTATGTTAATTCAATTCCAGTTTATATTTTTTTGGACGAAAGGGTGTTTCAACGCCAAATTGCCCTACTTTAGATTGCTCCTTTTTCATGGACCCCACGAGGCGATTGTGCTAGTTTCTAGTCCAAACTTTACACGCTTTAATGTAAATTATGTTTCCATTATTGAATAAGCTGAGAATTTGAATATACCATAAACTAAAGTGCTGAATAAATAAATGGTTACTTTTTTTCTTTTAAATTGCCCGCCAGTGTTGAATACTGGTTGACGCCATCAACGTTTTCTCCCATTTAAAGTAAGCACAGTCTCGCATCCCGCACGCGGTGCGTCGGACTTACGCACTGCGTGTGTAACAAGTGTTGTGCACGGGTGAATGGGAGAAGACGTAGATGGCGTCCCCGAGTATTCAATACTGGCGTGGCCCTTAAAATATGTTTCTATCGCATTAAATGTATAATAATACAATTTACTCTACGTCTTTCATTTTGTTTTTCTTTCTTTCACACTCTCGCATTTTCTCATGTTCTTTCTATTTTAACATTGCATATAACCTGCTTTTTCATTTTGACTCAATACTGGTATTTTCAAATCTTCCTTTTTGCCCCCTCCCTATTCAATAAGTTTGATTAAATAAAACCTGTATTATAATCTAACCGGATTTCGATGGGAAACCAGATGCAAGTATTAACCCGAAAGCATTTTCAGGTTGTCTTACTTCTTTATAACCTAACGTTCATCGTCTCTGACAGAGCAAGGGTTCAACGCCTTGTACTTTCAAACGTGGGTGGTGCCGTTAGATTCGACAGTAATTGGAATCCAACAAGTGTTCTTCAATTTGCATAATTCTATTCTCAGTTTTATTTGATTTTTACGACGCTGACTGCTAAGCTTCGTGGATAACAATATACGTTAAGTAAGATATTCACCCCCATTGTGTGTGCCATCGCGGAGGCATTGCTTTTTTTTTTTTAACTTGACTGTAATTACGCATTTCAATTTTCCGACGGAATGTGTAAAATTATTAATGTTGCTTGTTTGGTAAACTCAAACATGAACGCTGAAAAATGGTGTAAGGTTTAATGTATCACTGTACTCCAGCCATGCCAGCTAGTACGTCTTTCAAATCAACTTGATTTTCATGAAGATTAAAATATTTTCAAAATTGTTAATTGAAAGCGAAAAGAGACAATTATTAAACTCATCATTTAGACGACTTGTGATGAAAAAAGAGGGGGGGGGGGTTGGTGAGGGATGCATCTACCTCAACCACTCCGATGGAAAGAAACACATAGTGGGGAAATTTCAAGAATGGGTCTATTTCTATCCTGAAATTAAATCGATAGGTGCCTCTCAACTTCCGTCTACATTACCTCAATAAAAACATTGGCGTATTTCCCTGAACCTTCTGATATTGTGGGAAGTTTGACAGTGCCCTGAATATCACGTGCACATTAGATGTGGCAAACGAGATATGGCAAGCGTCGTCTTTAATGTTACCATCGAAACTCCTTGGTTTTGTAAGGAAACATATAAGATATTCATTGTCCAAAAAGGCACATTTACTTCACAGTGCATACAAATTCCATTCATAAACGTGGGACTGTTGATGTATTTGAGGTTATAACCACTGTGGGGTTTTAAATCTTACATGTCAATTTATTTGTATTACGTCAGTCACGCACCTCACCTAACACAATCATTATTATTTTATAACAAATCTGTAAAGTGGATCTATCTAATAAAAAAAAAATAAAAAAAAACACACATCTCTCCCGGAGAAAGTTGATTTTTTTTTTCTTCAGTGCATTCATATCTACCGAAGACATAAGTATGTCTATTGATAAGTTGCATAACAGAGAGTGGTGTTACACCAATAGTATAGGATATCGTGCAGTTAAACAACTTTACAAACTGACACCCCCGAAACTTTAACTACGAGGCTTTTTGGTATAGGACTAGGTTTTAATAAGCAGTCAAGATTTTACTGTGGCAGGTTATATAAACGCCCATATGGCATATGCAGCTGATACCGTTCATGTGGGGTTTTTTTTTTTTTTTTTTTTTTTTTCAATATTGGGAATATTGAATTTTAGTAATTCCCTATTGTATTTTTTTCTGCCATGCGATATTTCATTCATATTAAGATTACGCCCCTGACGGTAAGGCCAGGGGTAGGCCTATGTCTTTTCCTCGGATATCTCTTCCACCGTTATTTTTTTGTGTGTATTTTGCTTTGTTTTACTTTGTTTGATTATTAAAAAAAAAATAGTTAATGCCCATCTTTCTTATTTCATAGAAAGTTACACCTTGTTCACGACAAGTTCATATCTACTTGTGATTAAAGTGTATCAGTTCAAATAAACCACGACAGGTGGTGGAATCGGTAAATCTTCTAGATTAAAATGGTACTCAAGCCTGCAATTAAACTTACTGATATACGTACAAGATATAAAATATAAGACTTACTGAAAATTTCATCAAAATCAGCTGAAAACTATAAAAAAAAGAAAAAAAAAATAGGTTGATAGAAGAGATGAAATTATATATATATATATATATATTTAAGCTAAATCATTAAGTGCATGGTAGGTCAAAAGTAATATCTAGTAGATTACACGTTGTGGGGCGGGGGCCAGTGGAGAGATCTTGCTAATTGGCAAATCAATACGAATATTGCGATTTTTGTATTGTTAAATATTTCTGACAAGAGTTATGCTGCTGAATAGCGTGGATTCGAGATCAAGCATTTAGATTCAGTATTCAGTATTCGAAAAAAGAATGATACAATTTGAAAAAAAATCACTCCCTTTGATATGGGCACTCGTGCTATCCTCATGAGCACATCTTATACAACATTCAAAAAACAAAACAAGCATGAACACATTATTAATTTAAATAAAACACTACATATCGTTACAGCCGTTATGTGCGTGTATTGTGGTTATCCCATGGAGATACTATAACTTAGTATCTCCATGGTTATCCTGACATTGTTAGTATTCAATGGAAGGTGTTCATATTCGCACAGTATACGTAGGAATAAATTATAAAACCGCAATCTCATGTAATTCAATATTTGATTGGTTAAAGTGATATATCTAAAGAAATCTTTAATCGTAATTAATTGATAAGATCTAGGAGATAACAATTATCGGGTTGGCGAGGGACAGTTTTGCACTTTACTAGACAGTGCGTGTTTGTTACTTTTAAAACCAGGTACTTGGAAACTTCATATTTTTTTTTTTTATTTACTTGAATTGAACATCAGTGTACTTCATTTCATACTGCTAAATGTTTACTTGTACTTTTATAACAACAAACAAAAGTAACTGGAAGTGCTTAGACTCCTTTTTATTTCCTTCTTTTTTTTTTTTTTTTTTCATGAAAGCAAACCACACACTAGTCAATGATTACCAAAACAGTGAGTCAACCGAATTATGTCTTTATTGTGAATTGCACAGTTATAAACAGATTTGTTACTTATGTTAGTGAAAGTAAAATTACAATTGCCGAACATAATTGAATAGCGTGAGCTTTGTACATCATTTATCTTTGGCCGTATTTTAATTTTTTTATATTGTAAAAAAAAAAAAAAATGCTGACAAAATATACAAAGTGCACAATATTAAAGGAAAAAGCAAAAGAGACCTCACGAGTAATATTATGAGTCAAGGATACATTGAAATCAGAAGACATGAGAATGAAAGCGGAAGTAAGATAATTTTAAAGGAGCATGGTTCGAAAATCAATATTCGGTGTTTTTTTTTTTTTTTTTTTTTTTTTTTGGGGGGGGGGTATGATATTTTACAACATTCTACTTAAAACAAATGTTTAAATTTAGGTAAACAAAGCTCAATTTCCAGGTAGTAGAATAGGTAATTGCAATGTGAAATAATATTTTTTGAAAGTGTGGATGATAGTGTTTTTATCGTCAACCAACTAGGATTTTATAGTAGAATATTCTAAAGCCAGAACAGCCTTTATTTGAAATCGTCTATGACGAGCGAACACACTCCTATTTCAAACTGTAATACGCACCTGGTCTCTGCTGTCACATTTTGGGGTCTCTGAGGTCAATGAAGAATGAATTAGGCAGAGAAAGAGAGCAACGGAGATAGAAAGAGATAGATAGAGAGGGGGTGGGTTTTGAGTAAGGTGAATAAACACATGCGGTAAGAGAAAGAGAGGACAACAAAGGAATATAGAAATACGAAAAGGAAGACAGCGAACAACATTTGGCATGTATATGGCAAGAGGTAGCGAAAGGGAAAATAGCAGGAAAGAAGAACGGAAATGTGAGGCAGAAAAGACAAGCATTACAAAGAGAGAGGTTGCGAACGTTAAAGGCATATTCCCCAACATACAAGAGAAAGAAAGAGAGAGAGAGAGAGAGAGTAAGATAGAGAGGAAAGGAGGGGGAATCCTCTGGAAAGTAACATAATTTCTTCGATGGAAGTCAGTCGATTGCTCAACTTTTTTTTCTTCTTCCCGCGAAGTCGATTGGAAGGTCAGCTGATCAGGTAGAACACGCGATCATTGATGCTGCTCATCTTGGTAGGTTTAAAGATGATCGAGATTAAGAGCAGATGACTGGTCGATGTGAAGCGCATCCCGTTGGTATAGATGGCGAGTCAGGTGGTCGGGTAAGGTTGCACTTAATTATCTCTTTCTGATAATATACAAAGAAACAGGCACGGATCCAGGATTTACAGTTTCAATGTTTTGAGAAGACCCAATTGTCTCGGGACAATAGCGGCTTTATTATTTCTGGTCATGGGCCGATACTTTCATTTGGCTGCTGTAAGGCTGGATCTGCTACTGATAAAGACACACACACACACACACACACACACACACGCACACACATACATATACACACACTAACAAACACACACATGCACTCACTCCAAAATCCCCAAAGTTTATATGTTTGTTATATTCTTTTTAAAGAAATTGAGTTCTTTATTCCAGAAAAGAAATATCAAAGGCTTTTGGTAATTTTTTTTGGACGCTTGATTTATTAAATTGCTGATTTGTTTGTTTGTGTTATAAAATGCTATCCAGACAACGCCCAGGGGACGCATAGCATTACATGAGGCTGTGAAAAAACGGGAGTTCCTGGCATCCCGACTGCTAGGAATTTTCCCGTAAAAAACGGCAATTTTTTACAGTGCACTCACTCCAAAACCCCCAAAGTTTATATGTTTGTTATATTCTTTTTATAGAAATTGAGTTCTTTATTCCAGAAAAGAAATATCAAAGGCTTTTGGTAATATTTTTTTTTTTGGACGCTTGATTTATTAAATTGCTGATTTGTGTGTTTGTGTTATAAAATGCGATCCAGACAACGCCCAGGGGACGCATAGCAAGAAACACAAATACTTTGCACAATAATTTTTAATCAAAATATCGATGACTCTACCTCCCGTAACCAAACAGCACTTCGATTAGCTTGTTGCTAGCATGTTCAGTTCAATTACCAAATATTTTTAAGATGTAAAGCTTCATGTGAGGTTATGTATTCAATTCAAAGCAGCGCAAGTGCAGCCTACATACTACAAGATGGTGTTCAATTATGCACGTGCAATTTTATATCTGGACTTCCATTCTAAAGATTAAAGGGTGTTTAAAAAAAAAAAAAAAAAAAAAACTTTTTTCAGACCTTGCTATCCTGCCCCTCATTTGCACAAAATGTTCAGGTTTAACTGTGTTGCTGTTTTAAAGACATTTCATATACTCAAGGGTGCAAACTCGCATCCGAAGAAATTGTGATGCTACTGTTACTCCTCAATGTGCTGCTACCGTTATGGCCCGGTCACAGCTACACGACGCACGGCCAGCGCACAAAAAAGATAGAAAATAAGCTTTGTGCGTCGTTGTGCGTCGAACTTTCTGATGATTTTGGAGAAGGTAATGCGTGTGTAGGGCGCTCCCACAGTCCTCCCACAGCGCTCCCACAGCGCTCCCACAGCGCATACACTGCGCACATATTAAAGCATCCAACGAATACAAAGCTTGCTCTGGCTGTCTACACGAATGACCCGCGCAGGCACAGCGCACAACCTGCGAACAATAGTGTTTACCCCCTCACATTGACGGTTCGATTGTTTGCAATGCATTCGCAACGCTTTGACCTACGCACATGTCACGAATGCTTAACGCGTAGTCTGCGTGTGTCTGGCGCTGCGCGCTCTGCGAATGTCTGGCGCTGGTGCTGCGCCCTCTGCGCATACCTGGCGCAGACGCACAACGACGAATCAAAAAGCGTTCATCTAGCGCGCTCGACGAGTGAGCGACGAGTGTCAGCTACAAGCCTATGGAGGGCCATCCACGCCATATCATATCATTCACTCACTCACTCGAGTGAGTGAGTGACTGGTACACATTTTTACAATCACTCACTCTAGTGACCAATCAGAGAGCTGGAACCTCACCTTCGACCCCCTCGCTGGAGTGGTTGTACGATCACTCAAGTTGTCGTACGTTCACTCGAGTGAATGTACAACCACTCATCAGTGGACGACCAAAGTGGCTGGTTTTATAACATCGTGCCGGGTGAGCCAAAATCGTCCATTCGGGGTCGCCACATTGAAACCTGTGTAATATAGGACGACCGGTTTAACGCGGACACATTCTCCTTTTCTTGTCGAAATTATTCGAAATTATTCCAATGACATCGACAGGTTTCACATTTGCCATGGTTATGATAGTCTCCCCAATCAGACTTGTTTCACAACGCAGGTCTGGTATGATATAATAACCATTCAGTTGGAGTTGAAAGGATTTAATGTTTAATAGCATTCAGAAGACTTAAATAAACACTAAAGACGTGGGATTGTTCAGTAGTAGAAACCTGAGAATTAGATGGAGAAAATTTACCTTCTTTGATTCTTGTTCTATTCATTTCTTTGTTAATGTGTTTTGTATAATGTATCATGGCAGATAAATAGACTTTCTGACGGAACGTAAGTAGAAGAAGAAAACTAATTGGTGAATGGCTGAATGAATTAAATTTAATAGGTTTTGAAGTAAATATAAAGAAATAAAAGGACTTAGACTTTTAGTAAGCCATTTATTACAGTCTTATGCCATTTGTACGTGATTGCTTAAAAAAACATCCACTATAACATGCCACGTGATCGCTCTAACAAGCGTTCACTCACGATGCAATTGCGTAATTGTATTAACAGTCATCCACTCGCTTCCGGGTCACGTGATTCTATCCCATGCATTCACTCACTCTGCTGTTAACACAATCATTCGGTCCTGTATAAAGTGGACGTCTCTAATCGCATCCACCCCACCCCACCTCTCTTTGACAATTGGTAGTTTTTTTTTCCAAACGCCCTCTTATACCCCCGTCACACTGAGCTCGTTCCTACTACGTCCTTGCAAATTTTGCCGAACGGGCATAGTCTGTGTGTAAACTGAGTGGGACGTATGTAAATACTTCTTACGATCTGTTTACGAACTTCATGGACTAGCTCGGTCGGATTTCAAAAAAAGTGTTCAAAAAAAATCGGGCGCCCATCTCGTCCTAAAATTTAACGGGGTGGCAACGTACCTGAAACGAGATGGACGTACTACAACGAAATTGCCGTACTTAAATCGTTCTAAAGATGTGCCAGGACGTCATACAAACGAGCATTGTATATTAATTATTCAAGTTCTAAAATTAAACGTAGTGACAACGTTCCTTAAACGGGTAGACTTACTCTGACGAGAAGGACGTACTACGAACATACGTTTCAATTTTTAAACAGAACGGCATATCATAATTCCCGTCACACTGAGCTAGTTCTCACTGCTTTCTAGTAGTTCTTGGTGAACGGCTCAATCTGTTTACACACGGACTGAACGTAGTGCAGCTATACATTCTTGTTAGATAATCGATATTGCGTCGTTTGCAGTACAGACCGTTTAAATCGTTTACGAACTTGGCGATGGGCCCGAACGGAGAGAACGGAATGGCATTCCGATTTTTTTTTAACATGTTCAAAAAAATCGTACTGGCTTCAAGTTCTAAAATTAAACGTAGTGACAACGTTCCTTAAACGGGTAGGACTTACTCTGAACGAGAAGGACGTACTACGAACATGTTATCTAACTTTATCATGCTGCGCATAGGCACTTTTAGTGACGGTTTGGACGTGCTACGAACGGTATAGAGTGAACGAGCCGTTTACTCGGTCTGAACTGGATAACAACGTATTGCGGACGCGATAAAAGACGGAATTGAAGTAACGAGAACTATTTATGAACTGCCTAGTATCGTATTCAAGAAATTATTTTTCAAAGTTATAAGTTCCAACCCGACCAAAGCCCGTTCAGCATTTTTTTAAAGAACGGGCAGAACGGGCAAGAACGTTATAGAACGACCTCAGTGTGACGGCCCCCGTACTGCGGTGTTAATACAAGTTTTATATTGTTCTCTGCTTAATGTTATTTACTCCCTCCCCCCCCCCTTTCACTCTCCTCCACTTTATACAGGAGCGAATAATTCACCAATATTTTTTCTTATTCTACTTACGTTTCCATCAGAAGGTTAATTTAAATGTCATGATACATAATATAAAAATAAATTAAGAAAGAAATTAATAGAACAAGAATCAATGAAGGTAAATTTTCTCAATCTAATTATCAGGTGTTTAATACTGAACAATCTCACGTCTTTAGTATTTCTTTAAGTCTTCTGAATGCTATTGTTAAACATAAATCCTTTTAACTCCAATTTAATAATTATTATAATTAGACCTGCGTTGTGGCAACCGAGTCTGAATGGTGAGACTATCGTAACCATGGCAAGTGTGTAACCTGTCGATGTTTATTGGAATGTTGAGAATAATTTCGACAAGAAATGGAGAATGTGTCCGCGTTAAACCGGTCTTCCTATTTCACATAGGTTTCAATGCGGCTACCCCGAGTGGACGATTTTGGCTGACCCCGCACAATGTTATAAATCCAGCCACTTTGGTCGTCCACTGATGAGTGGTTGTACATTCACTCGGGTGAACGTACAACTACTTGAGTGATCGTACAACCACTCCTGCGAGGGGTCGAAGGTGAGGTTCCAGCTCTCTGATTGGTCGAAACTGTACAATCACTCACTCACTAGAGTGAATGATTGTTAAATGTGTACCAGTCACCCACTCACTCGAGTGAGTGAGTGAATGATATGATATGGCGTGGATGGCCCTCCATACAAGCCAGCGCAAGACAACGCATTGCCCAAAACTGCTACTTTTTTGTGCGCTGGCCGTGCGTCGTGTAGCTGTGACCGGGCCATTACATTAAGAATACAAAGTGCACCCTAATTGTAGCGTGAATGGAACAATGACCGGGGTAATCATATGCTGCATTAAAGCATGTTGGTCTTAACAGCGTCGTGGAACAGTGGAAGCGTCGTGGTGTAGTGGTTCTGACTCTCGCCTTTCAATCAGAGGGTCGCAGGTTCGAATCCCAACCCGGCGTTAATTTCCTTCGGCAAGAAATTAATCCACAATTTGCTGCACTCGACCCAGGTGAGGTGAATGGGGACCTGGTAGGAATATTTATTCCTTGAAACGCAGCGCGCGTAAAATCTGCACTGCTAAAGCCAGGGTAATTATGCTGCATAATTGTAGAGCGCTTAGAGACTTCTGATAAAGTAAGTGTTAGGCGCTATATAAGCAAGTATAATTATTATTATTAACAGGTAAAGCGCTTTAATAAGAAAATCGGTATCATCATTATTATTGTTATTAATGAGTTTTGGTATTCCCTTGCATTTTCAGGGCTACACAATTTTGAATTATTTCCCACAGTGTGGTCATCGCACAATTCTGTTGTTCACACTGTTAAAAATTGTTCACAGTGTGATGATGAGAAATCCTATCTCCACACAGTGAAATTATGATGTTTACAATGTGAATTATTTTCCACAATGTGGTCGCTGTGAAATTCTGTTGGTCAAACTGTGAAAATATTTTCCACAGTGTGACGACAACTTGAAATTTTATCGTCACACTGTGAAATAGGTATCTACGGAATTACCACACTTTTGAATTCTATTGTTCGAATTGTGAAATATTTTTCACGCGGTTTTTCCACACTGTGAAATTAACTTCACACTGTGATTGAGTAAATTGACACTATAAAATCGAAAATTAATATGTGGAGGTGGGCACGCTGTGAACACCATGTTTTCACAGAGACGACCATGTGAACACACTGTGAACAAACACACTGTGGGACACTGTGTTGATTCCAGCAGGGATAAATGCCTTGAATAAGAAAGTTATACGTATGTTTGGTAGCGCATTACATTATATATCATATCATATACGTTTGTATCACGTGTTTTGTTAATTAATTATTACTGCATAATATGTGCATGTATAAGTATAAATAATTGCTCATTACATCACTTCTCCAAGTCAACTAAATGATGTTATGTAACTCGCCCACCTGAGTGACTGAAAAATGTTCAGATTGTTCAGAATTTTCAACGAATTTATTGCACCAATAGTATACAGTGCGGCCCAGACAAAACCAAACAAAAAACAACAACAAACAAACAAACAAACAAACAAAAACAAAAAAACAAACGAACCGAGATTGATCGAGGTTCTATTATACCATATTCTTAAACAAAAATCATAAAGGACCCATTAATATAAAGTCTAGAGTCTCCTCTTTTATTTGATGAAATCAATATAACCCATTTTGTCCCGCATAAGTGAGTAAAAACTATTTGAAGAGAGGAAACTACAAACTCGTTTAGCGGACGATATTTGAAATTCTCTTTCAAATCTCTACATATTTCAATCAAAATTAAAGTTAAATTGAAATGTCCTGCCCTTTCATACGACATTATTGAAATGCAAGCACTTTTTCAAAATAACACGACTGTCCTATTTCGGAAGCATTTGTATTGGTTGTGGTGTCAAATGAAAGAGCAGCAAACGAACTTCTTAAATATGTAGATTTCAAGGAGAATATGTGAGTATAGTTGTAACACACCCCAGAAATTGAGCAGAAATAATTATACAGTGCTCTTTCCCAACATATATTCACCAAACAATAAATAAGTTTGTCAGATCCAGCAAACTGCTTATTTATACATTTTTTGAAACCCCTACTGAATGATTTGAACAAATAAAACTAATGCGCAATACTGTGTTTATGTTCGTCCAGACAAGCATTTTTAATTGAATTATCAGATAAGTTATCAGATGTCCTGTTTTCCTCGAAAACATGGAAACAAAACTATAACAAATATACTCTTTCATATTTTCCATCTTCAATCTCCGTTTTTTGTCGATCCTGTTTTTTGGAGAAAACAGCGTCCACGTGTACGTGCTTTATGCGATCTATTTCTTTTAGCTGAAGACGATCAGTCAAAAAAAAAAAAAAAAAAATTGTCTCATATTTCCCGCGTGGTAGATGGAAGGAGGTTACTCGGGATGTTCTGGAAACGAGCCCGTCTCATTCAAGCACTCGATAAAAGTAAAATCGATCGGCAGAAGAGAGAGCGTTTTGTTCCACAGTGAGAACTTAATCACTACTTTGCGATTAATAAATAGATAAATAAATAACAAGTTTTAACGTTATGATTCTTGAATAAACCATTGGATACTGTAAGTTATGTACTTCGCAAAAGATACATTAAAAACAATCGGATCAGGTCAGGATTTTAAGAAACTATAAATATTTTCAAATGTTTAAGCTTATTAAAAAATGAAATAAAATTACTAAATCATTTCTTATTACAAAACCAGATTAGGCAGATGCATTCTTAAAGTAACGTTAACAGCGGTCCTTTATTTCTTAAGTAACTGTTTCGATTTCCGTGATAAATCGGCTAATTTAGATAAAAACAAAATGCTTGTGTTTATTTCTAAAAGAGATATTTAACATTACGCAGATCGGAAACAACACATAATACGAAGGGGTGAAAAATAGTATAAATCCTCCTTTTAACTGCTGAACACATCCAAGGTGAGCCCTCCTACGTGATAAAGTGCAAAAAAAAAATAGCCTCTCCTGAAATCTCTCTGTAATGCAATCCGGTCGAAGAGTTTAAGGAGAATATGCCACTCTTCTCGTTCAGCTAGAACTTAACCCATGCGACCCCGAGCTCTTAACCCTCTTTGCGGTGCATGCAAATTTAGCACCAAAGAACTCAATGGCGCCTTACGGTATGCATGTATATGTAATATCTGGTAAAAGCAGATTATTTCGTGTACCTAACTCGTTGAATTCGGAATTATTTTGATGCCTTAGATGATGTGCTAGGGCAATCAATTCCCGTAGGAAATAGGTTAATTTTCTCTACCGTGTTTTCTAAACGATTGTTTGCCACTTTTCTATAGTTGTTAGGATATTTCTTTGTGTTGCTATTGCATTTTGTAAATCCATGACACATTTGGTTGTATTTTCCCCCGTTATCTTAAGTTTAATACGAATTCGTTGTGTATCTTGTTATAATAGCATGCATTCGTTTAATCGCCCTCAATCATACCAAACCTTAACTTTCCCCTCATTCTTATCACTTTCTTTCTCTCTCTCTCCCTTTACCTAGAAAGGATAAGAAGTTTGCAACTTCTGGTTCTCTGAGGGTATGGACTTGGTAAATTATTGTGTATACTTCCAACCTCGGACCTACCTGCCAATGGAAGAAACAATCACAGCCTACATAAATCTACGTTTAATTTCTTCCTTTTTTTTTAGCTTTAGGTTTCGTCATTACAACTGGATATGTTTTGACAAGCGTCGTCTTTGAACCTACAATTTATCCAAATCTTCTCTGACTTCTCGCAAAGTAACCAAAACCATCATTATTATCACTCGTACTTCCGACATCTGAAATTATCTCCTCTTCTTCTTAAGTCGGTTCACCTGTACGACTAAGCTTCACTAACAGCTTCCAGTCTCAGGAGTAATTCTGACCCGTTACGGACAGGGTTTCACCCCTGGGAGAGTGGAGAAAAAACCAGGAACCACTGGGCTAATCATCAACTAATCGCGAAATACGAGTAGGGATTGCCGGATATTGTGCACCGTATATTCCAACAAATTGCCTTCATTAGATTTCCTACCGATTGCAAAGGATCGTGGTGCGAGGAATCTGGAGAGGATCTAGAACTAAGGTATTACTTCTACATTAGAACACGTTGGTGTATGACTGTAGAGTTCCATTTATGCAAGACTGAACAATGTCTGATGACATTATGCAACATTATATCCAATTATATATAGACAAACAGAAAATAAAGAGCATCACGCAATGACGCAAAAGTGCAGTTCAGAGTTATTGCTTCAAGAAACTTTCTCATTTCAACGTTATGTTATATAATTATGTAGTTTTCTGTAGGCCTAAAGATGTAATCTTCATACACCACATAATCTTCTTATTTTCAAACCACCTTGTTTTTGTTTGTACCACATCTTTGAATAAATTTGTTATGAAAAAATTATTAATCAGCTAAATTTCATTATTACGATTTTATATATTGGGATATTGGGATCTTATGTTCATTATCATTATTATTATTATTTCATATTAATGACAGAGTACGTGAATGATATATATATATAAAGGTATGTAAATATTTTTACCGATTAAAAGAGATCTATTTTGAAATAATGGAGGGAAAATAAAACGAGACATACGTAAAAAGGGGTCTACAAGGAGAAATTGAAAGAATGAAATCAATATCAGAATCATATTGAGTTTTTTTTTCTTTTTTTAATCGAGACAATTGTTCAAATAAATATAATATAAAAGGGGAAATGAAAGGAAGACGATCAACGACGAAAACGTTTTGGAACACAATCAGGAGAAGGCGAATAACAACAAACAAAAAACAAATCAAAGAAACTGTAGACGTGAAGAAAAATGAAAATGCTTTTGGCGTGACATGTACACGCATCCTGTTGGGGTGTCCCGTTTCCATCTTTACCATAACGTAATAAACGATTTTGACATTGACAACACTACAAGAAGAAATATGATCTCGTATATTCAATGCACTGCCATCGTTGTTTACGCATGCCCCAATCCATCATGCGCTCCTCATCGAGGTTAAGGTTGGAAGGAGAATGAGGGGGTGGGCTGAGGAGGCGTTTTGCACCTCTGTAAATACTCTCCATGTCTCATATCGTTTATTATATTCGTCGTCAAATACTCATGAGTTAACAGATCACTAAAATAATGGAGGTTTGAATACATTTTTGAAAGACCTCCTTTTTTTCAATTGTCGGTCTAGATTTTCCAAAAGCATGTTGTTTGAAAATAAATAATATGGGCAATTCCACGGTAACTGACGTTACACACAACCAGAATTTCTACATCTTTGTGTTGAGTTACATAAATAAGAATAACCTGGGTCGTCAAATTATATACCTAAATAAGAAGTGTAAAGCAAGGCGTTGTATAAAAAATTCCACCCAAACATCATTTCCATTAGAACGCAAGCAAAAACAGTTCGGTAACTGACGTTTCAGAAAACGGACATGCAAAAACAGGGTGTTTGATCAAATCTCAAAATCTCATGTCCACGACGTGTAAATGATAAGTCTTGTATGACATCTTTCCTAGGTCTTTATGAACAGATTTGCAAAATCAGAAGAGATTTTCATAATTTTGTTTATGCTGGGGAAACTTTTTGTGAAGACATGTCGGTAACTGACGTTACGTAACTGACGTTACCCTTACATCTTCCATAGACTTAGCACATGTAAAATCCAATTTTGAATCGGATCCAAATATTTTGTTTTCCTGGCTTTGAGAATTATGTGTTTGATTATGATATCACAACTATGTTCTAGGCAAAGATTGCCAAATAAGAAGTAATGTAATCATTTTCCTAATATTTAGCTAAAACTTTACTGTGAACACGACAGTTGTACACATACATTCCTATCGGGTTTGTACAGAATATTTTGAAAGTTTTATTTCTTACTACTATTCCATCACTTAAAATTGGAATATGTTAGGATTAAGATATCAGGAACTTAAAAATAGTTTTTGAATGATTAATACACGTAGGGTGTCCCACACATGTATTTTGTGTAGTGCATACAATTTTGGCAGAATTGGGTTCACTTATATCATTTGTTGATTCTAATCCTCACAGCACACAACAATTCTTATGTGTAATTGCTATCAACCTTTTGAAAATCATTTTAAACAGTTTCTCCTCAATGTATGACAGTAATTTGCATTTAAACTCATTTTGTACAAAGTTATGATCAGTTATTAATAATGCTGAATTTCAAAGCTGAGTATTGAAATTTGTTGAAAATTGCTGTTAGTCTTTGGCATCTACATTGTAAATGAAAGCCTGTCCAAAGTAAAATGTTTGTTCTGTCTTTGTTCTATCAAAAATCATGTACATCTCAGCAGAATCACAGACATACATGTAGGAGCTATGATCATACTTTTTTTTGGTTCTTTTTTCTTCCTCATTTATGACTGTATTATAAAAACACGAGAGAAGTTTTTAAATACAACCAAAATTGTATATACGTTTATCATAACATTTAAACTTGTTGGCTCATATTCCAAATACAGAATATATAGCAATGGATCCCGATCACACATCAATAGAAATTACTGAAAATCTAAGAATAGATTTGGAAGGGCTTAGGCCTACATGAACATGTACACTAATGGCTTTCCCAACTCTTAAATCATTAAAAGAGAAGTTACCATTGAACATCAGTCTTTTTATCGCTAGATGATTAGTTTAATCAATGGTAATTACTTCAGATACATACAGGTGTCCAAATTGTATTTTTTTTCTCAAGAAACGATAATTGCATCATGGTAACTGATGTTACACTATGTCATGGTAACTGACGTTACTCAGATTAGCTGTCAATTTTGACTTGATTGTATGTTGAATATCCATAGCTTTGCTATTGATAATAATGAAATGTAGTCATACATTAGACATCTTAATTGGCATAGTTGATACTTTCTACGTTGTGGAAAAAAATAAACAAGTTCATGTTTTCGGTAACTGACGTTACATCCCAAATGAGGGTAATATAAATCTCAAGTTTTTTATCAAAGTCACAATTAAACCAAATATTTTGAAATACAGTTTGATAAAGTGTCTTTCAAACAACTTTATCCATGTAAAAGATTATCTGGAACACAAAAGTTTTAGTTGGGAAAATGAAAATGAGTTTTTTGTAAATATACCTTTTCTATACCCAAAATCTATTTTAATATTTCAGCATTTGTTTAGAAGGTGAAAATGGCCGCCATCGGTAAAAATTTTATTGATTCTTAAAACTTCAACTCGTGTATTTTTTGAAAATCAAAATTATTTAAACCAAATATCATTTTGAATTTCTGGCACCCTTGTCCGGATTTCTGTGGAATTGCCCATATATATATATATATATATATATATATATATATATATATATATATACAAATGAATTCTACAAGTGCCAATGTTTATTCCCACATTGATTACATATAAACTTGGCGTACACAAAATAATTGGGCCATTGTGCCTTTGGCCGTTACACAAACAAAAATGCAATAAATTCAGTGCAAATGCAATACTATACAGTAGATCAAACCTACCCGATAAAAGGTGAATATACGAGAAATCATACCTTCTCATACTTACTCAATCATTTTAATATTCAATGTTACTCTAGCTGACAAAGTAGTTAGATATCCAAATCGCCATCTCACCAATAACTTTTGAATCTCTTTAACAGTTTTGTAGCGTAACTCCTTGGACCCCTCAAAGAATTATATTTTTCTTCTTTTTATTGATTAAAATGTGTTTAAGTAAAAGCTGGCCCACGAGGACGATGCAAGCTGTATATACTTTTGTTTTTTAAATCCCCTTGTACCGGCATCAATGATAAAATGAATAACTAGGATTGTATAATAAAAAAAGAAAAATTTGGCTCTGACGAAGATTATGCTAGGGTCGAAAGCTAAGGCTCCATTTGACTTCATTTTACTCAACTAGCTCTCCTTTATTGAATAAGCAGATTCAGCAGTTCTTTTATTTTGCATTTAAAATTCCAAAAAACAATAAGAGAACAAACATATATATATACATATATATCGATGTTTAAATCAATGTTTAAAAATGATAAAAAGAAATTTCTTTTTCGAGAACTTCTTTTCTCTCTAAAAAAAATTGCCCTGTCTTTCTCTCTCTCTCTCTCTCTCTCTCCTCTTTCCACCATTTAAAAAAAAAAAAAAATTTGTTTTTTTGGTTTCGAATCATTTGCTCCTCCAAAACCATCACCCGACCTCATCTGTATTTTAATAATTGTGTTTCAGAAGTTCAGTATGAAATAATTTTCACCTTAAAAACAACATTCCAAGCAATAAAATAGATGCCTTTTATCTTATATTGATAAAACGTGACAAGTCCC
>CALNVZ010003433.1:40769764-40795294 GCA_940671915.1 Paracentrotus lividus
AGAGTAGAGATAACTACACTGAAAACCTAAAACGGGTAGACGCTGACTAGCTTTAAGCTAGTCGTAGTGATGCCGCAGACTGACTAGCTTTAAAAGCTAGTCGGGCTCACGACGGACTATTTTCCTCTTCAAACACAACCGTTATTACTGGAACTAGCTTAAAAACTCGTCCGTCTCTACGGACTAGCTTGAAAGCTAGTCCGTCAAGTTAGTCGCGTCAAAGACGACTAGTTTTAATGTTCGTCTGTTCGGTCACGACGGACTAATTTTAAAGCTCGTCCGTCGTGACCGACTTAGTTTGACGGACTAGCCTAAAAGCTAGTCGTAGTGATGCCCAGACTGGAGAGCTTTAGAGCAGGACTAGCTTTACAGCTAGTCGTTCATGGTGTAAAGCTAGTCCGTCGCGCTTTTCTAACCGCGATGTCTGCTGCTGTCTTGACAGACTAGCATGACGGACGAGGTTAATATGGCTTCATCACCACTGGTCGAGAGACGTCAAGTCTGAAATATTAGAAGACATTATAAAGATACGATTAAAAACATGCATTTTGTCACAAGAATTTGAGCAAAAAATAAATAATAAATAAATAAATAATAATAAATAAACATTTTATTATGATGATATAAATCAGAAGACAGGAATTAATACGGAGGCACACATTAGTTAACATTATGGCAAATAATGGGGCACGGCCCAGGAGTCGCCGCAATGTCTTGGCATCATCATGACTTTTGTTGTTAGGCCTACCTGCTTTTGCATTTTCGGCGTATACACTTGTCCTTGAGAGCCACTTCAGAATCCTCAAAGTCCGCGCCTCTAATCCAATTTTCTTTTCTTTTCAGATACAAGTAATCTAAAAGAAAGTGGCGCCTATTTATATTATTAGAACTAAATTTCAATTTGGACAATTTAAGTGATTGTTCTGATCGTTGTAATACACACAATTTATAATTGATTTGGCAAGACATAATTTTTCGCGTTGGTGATTATAGCATTAATCTATGTGTGAAAAAAAATAACGCTATCTGTGAACTGAAACATAAGGAATTAAAAAAAGAGTACTCACATATTCATGTCACAGGAAGGAGATCGCCATTTTTATTCAAAATCTTAAGCTTTACGGGGTATATCCAGTGTGCGTCTGTACAGTTTGCTCATTAAATGGGAATTCACATACAGATAATGCAACTAATACATGTAATAGTGATGTCTTTTTCGCAATGCGCATGTTATTCAATAAATTGTAACCACTTTCTATTCACTGCTGTTGCTAAGCCAGGCATTCACCAGCAATCTATAAGAATAGAACGGTTCATGGGTTCTATAGTAACGAAGTATTCATTAGCCTGTAATTAAAGGCGCGTCCCACTGGCTCTTTAGGATGATTTTCGTATGAATGTGGATTGTTTGTTTTGTTTTTGTTTTTTGTTGCGGATGAACGAATCTGTATACGCAACTCATGTGCAATTAATCCTCCCGTCATGGGACCGGGCCTTACAGAATGGAACAGTATTTTAACATACTCGTGAATGGCATACTTGTCACGATTATGTTATTTCGGCTATCGTAAAGCTCTCAGATTGTCAAGCAAAAACAACCTTGTTTTGAGAATGTTGATTGTATCCAGCTTCTATTCACTGTTGTTGCTAAGCCGGGATTCACACAGCAGTCTGTAAGGAAATACCGGGTTCTTGAGTTCTATAGTAACAAGTATTCAATTAGCCTGTATTTGAAGAATGGAGAACAAATTTTGGAATCTACCGGTACTCGTGAATTGCATACTTGTCATGATAGATGTTATGTCTCGTAAGCTTTCAGATTGTCAACCGAAACAACCTTTGTTTCAGGATGTATCAACTTGATTATGCTCGTAAACAGAATAAATAGAGAAGGTACATTGAAACGACATTGCAACTATTTGTATCAAAAGCTAGTCAGTCATCCTAATGGGTGAACTGTCTACCCCCCTACTTTTTTTTTACCTAGTCGGTCACGACGCTGGACTAGCATCAACTTGACGACGAGCTTTAAAGCCGTCCGTCAAGTTGAGAGATGTAGATTCAGTTGTATGCTAGTCGTCTTGACGTACTAACATGGCACAGACTAGCTTTAAAACTAGTCCGTCTTGACCGACTAGCTTTAAAGCTAGTCGGTCCATTGACGGACGAGGTTAGGTTTTCAGTGTACGACCATGCCTAACTATATGCTTTTTCATAATGACACAACACAGGGTCTTTCCCTATTATTGTTTTTTTGTTTTTTGGGGGTTTTTTTTCTCAGTTTTCGTGTTCGAACTGTCATTGAAGCAGAATGTAATACTGACTTTTAAGACGACATACGTATCAGTTATTTGCATTACCTGGGGACCATTAAGCAGCTCAATGCGGCAATGATTTCTTAATCAGATTTGGTACATATTCTTAAAAACACACAATGTAGACGTAGACATTGAAACTCAAAGAGTGTTATAATCATTAGTGCTGTACGCCAACCAAACAATTCCACAGACCCACAAATCAAGAAACAGTAAATATTGAGAGACAGAATTACACATACTTTATTGTACGTTCAAGAACATTGATTATGACATTTAGCGTGGTACAATTTAATCCCTAGGACAAACAAAACTGAAACAGAGGAAAATTAGGAAATATAGTATTCTTAAAGCAAGGGTTACTGAACACCAAGAGACGTTAATGCATTTCGCAAACTTAATCATGTTACGTGTGCAATAATAATTTTTAAAAGATATATAAAATTAGTAGATCTGGGTTTTTGAACCAAAAAAGGAATGATGTTTAAGAGACTACTTAACAAGGTACACATTTGCATTATATAATAATGACAGGCTTTGGTTATGTCCCTAGATTAGCGGCGGATTTAACAAACATATTTCCCTGGGGAAACTAAACTGGTACTAGGCATAGAGTGAATAGAGTATTATAAAAGAAAACGTTTATTTTGGTTAAACAATAACTAAATAAAACCAATTATGAAAAAAAATGCAATATAACAGGTCAGTTGAGGTGGTTACAAATTTGCAAACTTAATCGAAGCTTGGCGTAATCTAGAAAAGTATTTCATACACGCCATGTCCGCGATTATCATAGAAACGTGGTCTCTTTTGTAATACAATCTTGAAGTCGCAGAGCGGCATACTTTCCAAAGCGTAAACTTGAAACGTGCATCTGTGGAAGCTAGTATATGAAATAAAATCATTCTCCAATGGACTGCGTTCGGAAAGCAATGTTTTCCCCTCCTAAATGGAATTTCAGTTGGGCTTGTTATTGACATGGATGATTGGTTGTACTTGATATTGACATGGATTGTTTATTGGGCTTGTTATTGACATGGATGGTTGTTTGGGCTTGTTGTAGACACGGTTGGTTGGTTTGTTTGGGCTGGCTATTGACATGGATTGTTAAGTTTGTTTTTGACATGGATGGTTGGTTGGGCTTGATATTGTCATGGATGGGTGGTTAGGCTTGTTTATTGTCATGGATGGTTGGTTGGGCTTGTTCATTTGAAATTGTATAATTAGATGAGTTTTCTTATTAACTTGAAGAGGCTTGAACATTTCATTTTTTTTTTTTTTTTAAAGCTTGTTTAATATTAACAGTTCACTGAGTTTAGCACTGTTCTTTTAAATTCTCTACAATTTGGAGGTTGTTCTTTTTATTCTGCTCAGGAATTATACTCATTCCCCAAACGTCTCCAAGGGGAATGGCCAAGAGCGCTATGAAATGACCGGGAGGACAGGCTGGAATTACCAGATATTGTGTATGGAACAAATAGCCAAGGAAACTGGGCCTACCGGGTGGAACACCCACCCAAGCTTGACCCTCTTGCATACGTTTAATGCTAGAGGGCCCTGGTCACGTGACCTATGTCCCTTGGGTTCCTATATTTGGTTTGTAACAACCGAAACTCAGCCTGTCGCCCTCCAATGATGATAATTAAGTAACTTTGAAAATGTATATATATTATATATATATATATATATATATATATATATATATATATATATATATATATATATGTATATATATTAAATATATATTCATATAAAGGTGAAATTAGTTTGGTACCAAATGGTAAAAATAATGATGTTATTTACATGTATGTTTCAGTTAAGTAAATTATACAGTGTGTTCCTAAAAAAAAGTAATCGAAGTTCAAAGGTCAGTCATTTCAAAAGTATATTATTTATTGTTGTAATTTGTTCACTACAATACTAAGTACCTAATCAGCTTTTATTTGAGACATTGCTTACTTCCACACTTTAATGGGCCACAGAGTTAGGGTCATTTGAAGGTGGTAGGTACAAACCCATTTTCCCAAGTTTTTCGTTTTTAGAGTATGAAACCAACTTTTTATAAAATTTTGGTTTCATAGTTTTGGGTTTTTTTGTCACACAAAGTTTCAATGAAAGGCAATCTCATTTGTCAAAGGACCTATCTCACTTGCAATGACATGGGTTCTCGATTATGCATGAGTCTCTGGAGTCTAGGAGAGGTCGCCGCGACACCTCCTGATTCTGCAAGAAGTCGCGAGAAAAATCAAACAACTGTTAAACATGTCCAGTCTTTTAGTAGACGTCTTTAATACACGAGCAAGTCACTGTGACGTCTTTGCGGGGTTGCCGCGACGTCCCTTAAGTATCCACGACGTCGCAGAGACGTTGTCGGAATTTGCTTACGATTAAAAGAAATCGAACGGGCTAATAATTTTTACTTGCTGGCGTCTTAAAGAAGTCTACTAAAAGACTGAACATGTTTGACTTTTGTTCCATTTTCCCTCGACGCCCTGAAGTCTCAGGAGACGTCACCATGATGTCTCCACGACTCAAGAGACTCATAATTGCGAACCTATCTCATTGCCATTAAAATAGGTCCTTTGACAAATTAGATTGCATTTCATTGAAACTTTGTGTGTGACAAAACCCCCAAAAAAAACATGAAACCAAAAATTTATAAAAAGTTGGTTTCATACCCTAAAAACGAACAACTTGGAAAAAATGGGTTTTGTACCTCTCATCTTCAAATGACCCTAACTTTGTGACCCATTACAGTTTGGACGTAGGCAATGTCTCAAATTAAAGCTGATGCGTTATAGTATTTTAGTAAACAAGTCACAAAAATAATCCGTATACTTTTGAAATGACTGACATTTGAACTTCGATTACCCTTTTTTAGGAACACACTGTATATTTATTACCGAACTTTTATTTCGTCTTTGTTAACGATGAAACTAAATATTGATTCATTGATGTCATGTTTGTACTTATGCAATGTCTCAAACGGAAAAAAGTGAGAAATTAGTGCTGTACGCCAACCAAACAATTCCACAGATCCACAAATCAAGAAAGAGTAAATATTGAGAGACAGAATTACACATAATTTATTGTACGTTCAAGAACATTGATTATGACATTTAGCGTGGTACAATTTAGCGTGGCAACCCTTGCCTCAAATTGTAATTCTTCTCAAAATAACTTTTAAAACGTTATGAAACATCAATAACTTATCCTAAATTTGGTTTTATAGGGAGTTGATAAACGGGATGTTGTTGTTGTTGTTGTTTTTGTAACTTCTTAAATGAATAGTTCTCCGGGTTAGGTGTGCGGATAATTGTCCAATACCCGTCCTTCCCTCGAAACTGCGTTATAACTATACATGAACCATATTAAATAATATTTTGAAGCAGTTTATATATTCTTGGGCACATTACGTCTACACTTTCCGACTCTTCGTGTGCCGTATGTCGGACAAAGCATTACCACCGGACATGTTATCCGGCGTCAGACGTACTAGAAGCTGGACCATGATAAGTTATTCAGTATATTCTTCACCTTATCGTTGGTCTTTCACCGGTGTGGCCGGGGCCTGATGAATAAGGAGACAACCACCATTTCGTTGAAATACCAGTTATCCCCTCTTCAAGTTATGCTACGGTCACACTAGTGCGTGAACCACTCACCTTCACACCGGCGTCTTGTCGGCGTCCTGCCCGCGTCAAGTTTGGTTGACAATGCTTGCTTCTTTTTTTGCGGAGACGCAACATGAATATCGACTACCATTGGTTGGCCCGCGGCAGCCTGATCGAATCTGCTGCGGACACGCACATGCAATACACGCAGAATCAGGTGTGACCGTGACATTACATGGCAATTCCATTATGAGGGATTGACGAAGAACGCATCGTTAATGGATGGTGGACGATTGCCTGTCCAGATAACTTTAAAGAATTGCCACAATCATAATAAAAAACAGAACGGATGGGGTTTTTTTTTTCAAAAGAAATGCAAACAACACAAGAAGTAATATTATGAGCGATAAAATGTTAACCACTTAAGCTTTGATATTTATGATATATCATCTCTCTGTCCCCATGCCATCAATTTATTTCAGGTAGATTTCTTAGCTTGAAATTAAGGCTTTCTTTTTAAAAGATAAGTAACATTTCACGTTGGTAAGATAACTCTAAGATTGACAGACTGAATGAGTATACTAACAAGCATATATTTTATGTTATTTACCTTACTATAATCTAGGTAAATGTTTGATGATAAATTCCTACGTAAATGGTTTACGCCGTTTGGATGTTAACCCATTGTATACTGAGAACTTTTCATAAAGTCGAATGAATCTTGATTGTCAAGCATGCTTGCAAGATACTCTTCTTATTTACAGATGTAACAAAGATAGCTTTAAATAGATCAATGTCATATAATTCAAATTATATAAGGTCTTTATATGTTTATGCAATCATGAGTGAAATAAACGGTCCACAAGAGGAATGTTCTTTTTTTTTTCTTCAGCCCGCATATATGCGGGGTTAGTATACAACGGGTTAAATATTAAAAGACAAGGATTTTTTTTTCAATTTGTCCCATATGGAAGAAACACATGCAACTGTAGTGTGAAAAATCGGAGCCAGACAGGTGTTTTAGGAAAATAATAGAACGTACGGTTTGTTAGACACGCACGTTGCAGGTACGAGGCACAGGATGTTTTTGTGATACTTTTCAAACAGAAACGTAGGAATCACATAAAATGGCCCACGACGGCTACATACAAATCAAGCTACGCTGCATGCACGTAGCCTACGATCCGTGTGTGACCCCTGCACTAATTAAAAAAGCAATTCCAAATTACCTGTAAATATAGTTCCCTCATTTAAAATAAAATTATACGAAATACATACAACAGAAGGAAAGTGTAATTATATACAGAAAAGTTGAACGCTCAAATCTTGCCGGTTTTCTTCATGACTCAGTTAAAATTAACATCAAAGGATTCGAACGTGAAAACATCGAAACAACAAGAAGAAAAAAAAAAACATACGTAATACAAGATCAGTCAATCAATATATAAGGACAATTGTGAAACCTAGTTATTGAAAGAACCATAATGAAGTTACAATGAATCTCCTTGAATCACTCTACAATTTACAAGCTTGTACGCATGTTCTTGCTGTGTAAAGATCCTCATATCAACACTGATATCAAGAGCAATTTCGGCGTAGATATAGAACAGGTTAATGTTCTTTTTTCGTGACCCATTTCCCCATTGTCAGCATAAAATGCAAAGTGAACTATTAATAAAGCAGCGTACAATGTGCATGTTGGTCAGATATATGTAGTACAAAATGAATCGGCTTCTTCCTTTATGATAATAAAGGAAAATGGTTTTTGGAACTGTTTTGCAAGGAAAAAGATTTTTTTGTCAATATTTTTTTCTTCAAATATCAATCAAATATATAGGCCGATTATTCGATGAAATATCACACAAACACACACACACACACACACACACACACAAATGTAAGATGAATTTAATAGAGAATTGACTTTCACACTGAACTGGAATCAAGTTGAAAGTGATTGTGATTTTTTTATCCTAATGCAGGTTTATTGCAATAAATCGAAACCAATATCAGGCATTTAATTGTGCTTTTACGTATACAGAACAAGTTTAATGTCACACTCTTGAAAAAACAACCCCCCCCCCCAAAAAAAAAAAAAAAAAAAAAAAAAAAAAAAAAAAAAAAAAAAAAAAAAAAAAAAAAAAAACCCCAAAAAAAAAAAAAAACATCTTGGTGGTGTTGCATAAAACTTTTTTTTCTAACCTGAGTTTCTCAGGTTTAAAAACTTGGGATATATAGCCCTATTTCTCGGGTTAATCAACGTGAGTTTTAAATCCCACTAAAAATCTATTGCCTAAATACTCTTGAAAACTCCGGTAGACACCCTATGTATTTGTGCAATACAAAAAAAAAATCAGGTAAAATATTGTAACCGGAGTTTTCAGATTTTTACCGGAAAAAACTCCGGTTGAAAATTTTATGCAACGGGGCCCAGGTTTCTATCATCCTTCCTTTGGCTCTTGGCTTTTAGGCTTTAGGGTGGTATCTCACTTCGCGGAGACGTCTCTGCGACAGATAAAAAATATTAGAGACGTCTCCGCGACGGTTTTTTAAAAACTGTTACAAAGCACTTACAAAGAACCGTCTCAAATTTGTTTCCGCGACTCATGAAACGTCTCAGAGACGTCTCCGCGACAATTTTGTTAAAACTTGTTGCGAAGATGTCTCCGGGACATCTCCGAGACGTCTCCGCGACGTTTCATGAGTCGCGGAAACAATTTTGAAATTGCTTTGTTAGAGGTTTTGAAAACTGTCGCGGAGATGTCTCTAATACTTTTTATCCGTCGCGGAAACGATTCTGTCGCGGAGACGTCTCCGCGACGGATAAAAAGTATTATAGATGTTTCCTAGACGTCTCTGCGACGTCTCCGCGATATTATTCCGAAACTGTGACAAAGCAGTTTCAAAGAACCGTCTGAAAGTTGTTTCCGCGACTCATAAAACGTCTCCGCGACGTTTCATGAGTCACGAAAACTACTTTGAGACGGCTCTTTGAAATTGCTTTGTCACAGTTTTTGAAAATTGTCGCGGAGACGTCTCTAATACTTTTTATCCGTCGCGGAGACGATATTTTCTATTCCGTCGCGTAGACGTCTCCGCGAAGTGAGATACCACCATAAGCCTCTCATTTTCTTCTATTTAATCCCTTCTTTGTACCCGATGAAGCTATTTATTTCTATTTTGTTCCAATTCCTGCTTGATGATGCTTACATATACCTTTGTTTTCTTGATTGGCTGCCTCTACCCTCACTTCTTTAATGGCCCATTTTGTTGTTGTTTTTATCATGTCTCTCAAGACCTTCCCTACATGTAGAGCTCTGTGCTTTCATGACTATATAATATGTACATCTTTACATGTTGTCATTTTGTCTGCTAAAACCGAAACCTCAAGCTCTTTTTGACTAAAATTTACTTTACTAGCTGTAGCTTGGAGGGTAGGCATTTCCATCAGTTACCTCATTTTTTTTTCTCTCTTTTTTTTTCTGACATACTTTGAAAATAAGATTGATTCAATCAGAACAGAAAATGTAACAATGTATCATTTACATATCAAAAACATTAGACATTAATCAATCTTGATACATGTTCAATATATATATTTTTCGAGATAGCTCAAAACAGGTTTCGAAATACAATAATGATTGAACGACTTAAAACGCAAGTCAATCAATACTTACAGGACAATCTTTATTAATGCCTGGAAAAAAATATAATTCTTTTTAATATTGTTGAAAATCTTGTAGGTGTAGCATTTGGTGTACAGTAAGATAACTGAGATCTGTCACAATTATATTCCTTGATCAGAAAACGTACGAAAAAGCAAAGTTATTTGGTTTATTTCTTATGCGTCAAACTAAATGGTATCGATTAGCATCTTGTGACATCCTTTAGAGCTGTGATATACGGTAGTTGGGGAAAATATCCAAATATAGAATATCCTAGTTCGCATATCTTGCCAAATAGATTGAAAGATTATATGATAAAACACATACAGAGTGAAAATAACATATGGAAAAACCATTTAAAAATGTATACATCTTTATATTCATAAAACAAATGTCTTATATCAAATTTATGGTGACGAAAAATTGAAAGAGTTTAAGATCAGTATGCTTCAGTTGAAAAGACATAATAGTGGACCGAACTGACAGAAAGGAAAAAAAAAAATCATCGGAAAAAGGGCCGGATCTCGCTGCTCGTTTTTACCAGTTTTCCCTATCCGACTCAGTGTGACAGCCGTGAGAAGTAATGTACCTATGCAACAACACAAAACAAACAAACAAACAAACAAAAATAAACATGAATTTGAAATGTTTCGTTTTTCGGCTTTCGGCAACATGAAAGTGGCGGCGAGCCAAACCCCTCTACTTCAAATCTAGTTCATTTCTGTTTTGTCTAGAATTTCCCATTTATATTCAAACATAATTGACTAAAAGGTTGAACCTTGGGCCTTGAAAAGGTATCGACTATTCCCCCTTACAACCCTTTCATTAGTACGTCCTTATAGACAAAGTTGTTTTGAACAGGTTAATTCACCAATTCTACCTTGGCGGATGTGTCCATCGATTTGCCCTATTTTGTTTCGGGTATTTTGGAATTGCAAATATTACAGACTGAGTGTACTAATGTGAGTGTAACTCCTTGAGCGACATTACAGATTATGTGCAATAACATTTGTATATCTCGTGTTCATTATGAAATGAAGGCTGATAGCTGACAGCGAATTTGGCTTGCACTAGCAGCAGTTTCTCTAACAACTTTAAACAAAGACTAAACAACAGACACAGCACGTAACTAGACAGAAAATTTGAACAGTAACAACATAGGAAAAAAATCCTTTTCTACACCAGGGGCATCCAAAATAGGTCGATTCAGATATATTGTATTACTTTGTTGTCCCAGAAGACAGTAATCTTAGTCCTTTATTATTCTCAATTTTATGATTTTATTTTTTTAAAGATAATTATTTTTTGCTTTGTCTGTGATCATATTATATAGATTTTCTGGATCCCGTTTTACATTAGCATCCTCCTTTTGTCGGCCTCGGATACGTAGATTTTTCCCCTCAAAATTGGAGCAGTTTTTCTTTTGTACTCGTACTTGGTAGAGTCTTTCTCTTTTTATATGCATTACTGCCGCGACATTCTGTTATTATTTTCGTAATACAATAAGAGGAAACGGTTGATTTCTTGCAATAGTTCACCAACCCTTGTACAGGCCTGAACTTTGCTTGTCAGATGCTTTATTATCTGTCTCTTCTCCTCCGTAGGCTGTTATTCTTTAATCCAAAAATATTCCTCAATAAGTACTTTCATCGCGCGAAGTTGTTATCGAAGTACTATCCCTGAAAATTGAGCCCGGAAAGAACGTCGCAGTACGAAACCGTAATCGACATCTGAGTTTCGTACGTCATATTCGCGTCTCATTTCCTGAGCCGTTGTGTACCCGTATACCTCTTCTGTTCTTGCTTGCGTCTCTAAGATAGTGACATCTTTTTATCGGGTTTTATTTTTGGCAGAATAGGATGGGTAAAGCACTTTTGGGGCCCAAACATCTGCGCCTGATAGACACATTTGTTTCTTTCTGCTTTTTTTGTGCAAGAATAGGGAAGGATTAAAGGATTTAAAGAGAAGAAAATCAGGAAGTTTCCAGCCTCTGTACTACGTTAGCGCACGAGTTTCATTGCACACATCCAATGCAAATTTCAGAACAGGCTTAAGAAAGACATATGGGAAGATAAACTTGAATTCGAAGTTGCTTGATATCCATATAAAATTATGATAAAAACTAATTGCGAGTGAGAAAGAGACGCGTTTGAAACTTCCGACGAATTTGAATTCTGGTTCATTTTGTTTTATCCGGTGAACACTATTAAAAAGCAAAAAACAAAAACAAAAAAAACTTACAGCTATTTATTGAAAACATGATGTCAATATATATAAAAAAAAAAAAAACGTTTAAAATAAACAAACAAAAACCAAAACAAACAGAAAATTGATACGTATACCGCGCTTTTCCCATGTGTCTTTAATAGCGCTTAAACCATGCACACCACACCTGACCTAAACTATTAAACAACAAATTCTCATTTCCGGATTGCACCTATCCCTTAGCAACCACATCATCCCACCGAATATTATGTTATTTTCTGTAATAGCATCAGTAACATTCTTTTTTATTCTTCTCCTTTCATTTTTTTTTTTTTTTTTTTTTTTTGTGTTGTGTGTAGAGTGCACAGTGGGAAGATTAGTGCCTCAGTGGCGTCCAAAGTACAATTACAACAATGTAAATGTATTTTTGAAATAATGTGACGCACTGTCGGACATATTTCTGTTTCCAAGCACTTGTAATAAAATTAATCATTAAGGTAGACATAATAATTACATTATTATGAAAGTTATTTCATAATGTAAAGTAATACGATTATTCGAATAAGCGAATAAACGCATTTGCGGAGGATGCAGGTCACAATAGCTAGCCATATTATGGCCAAATTCAATGCACACGGCCTTCCCGGAGCGGGAAATTGCGCCCCAGCAACAAGGCTGTGATTGGTCAGTCACTGCATGGTAAGCGCCGTAATACAGCGTCCCTAGTGATGGCTAAGCAACAGCTCCGTGGGTTACGCCCTTACGCGGTTAAGAGCCAATGAAACGCGGCGAACGATTTCAGCGTCGTACGCTTACGCGCCCACGTATGCGCTTGATTTAGAAGTTTGCATTCATTCTCAACTTAGTACTGGGGATACAAGACGCTAATTTGTAACCGGTCTTAATACCTTTTTCTTATCTGGATACATTATTTTAACTCTTAACGTGCCGGAGGCCCATAAATGGGCCCATAGCCCTGGCGTGCCGGAGGCCCATTTATGGGCCCAAAAAGTTTCAAAAAGTTGTTTCCTTTTTGCCCCCTAAAATGACGTCGAAAATTTACTTTTGAGCTATAATTTTGACATATTTGTTTAGGTGTATGATGTGACTTTCCAAATCCATACAAAAAATATATGTCATAGTGGAGTTTTTTGTCAGAAATAGACATTTTATACTGACGTATGATAATTTGATCACGACCAGAGAATTCCGAAGCGTCGAGTATGTGTGGCGTGTGTTTAGGTACCGGATGTCTATTCAGTTGCGTGCTATCTTGCGTGTGTGTCTCATTACACGTGACTTAATGGGGAAAGAAAAGCAAGGAACAATATGTACTTACCCAGCTTTTACACGGCAAATGAATACATTTTCAATGAACAGTAAGGCAGATTGTGTTATGTTTTCATTTTTATTAAATATGTAAGGGATGTAAATGTCAAAACTAACTTTTGTGAGACCTAAAATCAGTTTGTTATTACTTGGACTCATTCGTTCATTGTTTGTTTATTGATGGCCGTATTTACAGATACCATATCCTAAGCTACTGTCATGGTCTGTTTGTTGGGATCCTTATTTACTCCACTAAGGGGAACAGTGATGGTACTGAAATCAGGAATCGATGGCGAGTTCATGGAGCAAAAGTTAAAATATTAGTAGATATATTTCTCTCTCTCAATACACAATATATGCAAATTAGGAAACATATCATTACATTTACATATGTTCATGGAAATAATAATCTCTCTCTCTCTCTCAATACAATATAATATGAAAATAGGAAACATATTACATTTATATTTGTTCATGACAATAATAATTGCGCGCGCTCTCTCTCTCTCTCAATACAAAATATACGAAATTAGGAGACATAGCATTACATTTATATTCATTCATGAAAGTAATAATCAAGCACTCTCTCTCTCTATCGAAATAGTAAAGGGAACTAATGGGAAAAGAAAACATTGAAGTACACAAATCACATATTGTCATGTACTGATGGCGAAACAATTATTGATATATTATATTCATTCATGAAATTACTGATTAATTACTCATGAAAATAATAATCTACCTCACTTTCTTTCTCTCTCTCAATACGAAATATATGAAAATAGGAAACATAACATTACATTTATATTTGTTTATTATTGTGATAGTGGCATGACTAAGCGTGTTTACAAGTTTACAAGTTTGTAAACTCTTGCAGTGCAAAATGTTGTGCATCATTATTTCATTGACAGGTAAATGAAAGTGCGTTGCCCTGGCTTGACAATAGGCAATTAAATGATACCGGCTTTTAATTGTAGTGAACAATAGATGTTTACATGCGATGTCTACTAGGGATCTTTTCAAAATGTTCAGATCCGGACCTATTCATTATGGGGTGATTACGGGACACGTAGCTTTGAAAGACCAGTCGTTTATGTATATTTCATACGAAGATCACCACACAAAATTGCCCACAGCGGCTGTTTTCACCTCACCGGTCGGTCCGGCCCCATCGGGATAATGTGAGAAAGGCATTAAGGTCTGATTGAAGTTGAGATCATATTTTACAAATTACATGTATCATAATAAAGTAAATGGTTTCAATTCATCTCAAGACCGCTTGAATGTCTTCCCTGCCAACCCCCCCCCCCCCCTCCCAATTTATATGGCAGTCGAATTTATACACTTGCGAATGCAGGTATTTAGCGACAATACATGTGTTTTCTTTTTTCTATTGCAAATCAGATATGCATACCTTTGCACAAACATGCAGGTATACTGTTATTGATTCTATATTTTTTTTAAGTACAAGTAATAAAGAGGGCGATTTCTATTCTTTGAAATGAAATATATTTTGTATTGAGAAATAGAGAGAGAGAGAAAGAGTAATTATTATTTTCATCAACAAATATAAATGTAATGATATGTTTTCTAATTTCATTTAATTTTGTACTGAGAAACAGAGAGAGAGAGAGAGAGAGAAAGAGTAATTATTATTTTCATGAACAAAATATAAATGTAATATGTTTCCTATTTTCATATCTTTTGTATTTAGAGAGAGAGATGGAGAGAGAGTGGGATTGCTTTTATGAATAAATATAAATGTAATGGTTTGTTTTCTAATTTCACATATTTTGTATTAAAAAACAGAGAGAGAGAGAGAGAGAGAGAGAGAAGGAGGAAAAGAGAGAGAGAGAGAGAGAGAGAGAGAGCAATTAGTGCTTTCATGAACAAATATTAATGTAATTATATGTTTCCTATTTTCATATATACACATGTATTTTGTATTGAGAGAGAGAGAGAGCGATTATTATTTTCATGAACAAATAAAAATGTAATGATATGTCTCCTAATTTCATTTATTTTGTATTGAGAGAGAGAGAGAGAGCGCGCGATTATTATTTTCATAAACAAATATAAATGTAATGATATGTTTCCTATTTCATTTTTGTATTGAGAGAGAGAGAGAGAGAGCGATGAGTAATTATAAATAGAATGCTATGTTTCCTCATTTCATATATTTTCTTCGCTCAATGATATTTTGTTTTCTCATTAATCCCTTTTACTTATTTTGTAATGAGATAGAGATAGAGAGAGAGGGAGAGAGAGAAAGTTTATTGTTTTCATGAATAAATATTTATATATCAATAATTGTTTCGCTAACGGTACATGACAATGTGTGATGTGTGTACATGTACTTACATATGTAAATAGATTATGTATTCAATGATAGTAATAATCGGGATCAGTACATGACATTTCACGTTCATTTCCAAATTGCAGGACACGATAGAGATAGAGAGGAAGGGGGGGGGGAGAGGGGGAGAGAAGACAGAGAAAAAAGAATACAAAACAAGACTAAGGAGTAAGGAGTAAATGAAATTAATACTCAAACTGCGATATGAAACTTATCAGTTCGATAATGTTCAAGTATTTGGTTATTTGCAGCGCAATCCTGCATACCACGTAGGGTATAGCAGTTGACTCATTTCTGAATAGGAACAGTAACAACAGCTACAAAAAAAAATCGATAGCGGCAATATACCAAAACTTTAGACTTCTGTCTGCATTCTGCTCGCGTCCGGTTGGTATTAAAGCCTAATCTGTGGATTAGCATTATCGATTTCTTGGGCTTGAACTATGGCGGTTGCAAAACAGCCAACAATGGAGAAAAAAACAGAAAAAATAACAACCGGATATTCGTAAGAAATGCTTTTCTGGAGGGGATGGACTAGCTTTTAGACTTTTCCTTATAAAATTGTAACCGGACCATCATTCGCTACAAATTTGGTATTTTTGGAAAGGCAATAAACCAGGCTATAACGTCATTTAGTGAACAATATTTCATGACTATTTTTTAGCAAACCATGGTCTCCGAAAGTCGATACAGGAGACTATTTACTCTGCGGTAAAAACACATGTTTCTTCTTTCCCAGAAAACAAGTATTTTTGATAAATTTTACAAAACAAAATTATACTGATAAGAAGCAGGAGGAAATTTCCTACAACTTACTCATTAACTTTTTTTTCTTACGATCAGTCAGTGCGGAGATATCGCTGTTGATATATTGGCTAACAGTTACGTTTTGATATCAATGGCGTTTGCGCTAAAACCCCCGGCGGTCATCGCCAGGGGTTTGCCGAACCTGGCTACGTTATAGAGTTAATAACAAGAACTGCTAGGCGTGAGATTAGTTTGTTTTCTTCTAGCATTACGAGAAGTATTTCCTAACAAAGTCTATGTTTTGTATTCATTTGGAAATGGATCACCGATTTAAGTTGGAAACCAGAAAGTAAGTATAGCCTATAAGGCCTATGGCTTCTCTACGCCTAAGGCTAAGTCTACGGTTGAAACGACGTGAACCTGCCGGGGAATTTAGTAACTAAGCGTTGCAGATCTAGAGCTATGATCTAGAAGAGGAAGATAAATGTAGATACAATGGACCAGGAACCTTGGCTGTAGCCGAATCACTCTAGAGCAATGCTAGCTGAGCACTGCTGCACTGCAGGTCGACCGGTCGTACCGGTACACCGCCTGAGCTGTTTTTGAATTTGAGTGGAGATAGAGCCATGTCGGAGCATGCAGCAACAGCTACAGACAGCAGACTCCTACCCGGACAAGCCAGATAGGCCAGCAATATCATCATTGTTCATGCCAGAATGCGGCAGGTGAGTGTCTCACAATTCAATAGCCTTACATTGTCGATCTAGATAACTGTTATAGATCTACTGCTAGACCTAACGTTAGATCAGAATCTACGGTCTAGGCCTCGATCCATCAATTTAAGTTGGTATTAAGCATGGTATGAGAGGAATTTAAAATTTTCTTCTCAAGCTCAGCTCAATCGATCCAGGCATCTTACGTTGTGGGGTTGCTCTTTGACGATAAAACTGGAAATCATGAATTGATGAATCAAGAATGTGAACTGATCTTAGACTTTTAGTTCTAAGAAGAAACAAATCGAAAGATGATGTTCAAAGAATGACAATTTGTTACAATAAAGATGAAATTTAGCACATAAACGAACCTCCACAAGGTAGGATTTTGTTGAACTTTATATCCATGGCAAAATGGCTGGACTATAGCCTAATGCCTAACGTGTTAGATCTACTCAATTGTCATGCAAGGTGTTGTCTTTAATACAGGCAGGCAAATCCGAATCCCCATTATTGATGAATTTTATACTTATCTACAGTCTGTGTCAAAAAAAAAAAAATGGTACAGTCAGGAAAAAATTATTTAGGTGTGAAATATTTTAATATAATATGTGTTTGTGGTAATCAAATTAAAGCCAATAGATTTTTCTTGCTGATGCGTTTTGTCCTGTTTAATTTGCTTTCGTAAAACAAAAGTTATGCTAAGTTTTGTGCGCACAAGAAACAAATCGAAATTACGCACGTCTATTGTTGTGGAGCGCCGAATTCACGGTCATTATGCGAAATCATACACAAAGGCATGGGACGGCGTGCAAAAAATGGATTTTTCTTGATTGTGGAAAATTATTCATATCTCAAAAAAATACTGCACCAAATGTATGAAAAAAATTGCAGAAGAAAGTTCTGATTTTCCTGCTTTATGAAAATACCAAACAATACTAGGTTGAAATTAATCTTCATACTATAAAAAAATGTTTTCAACTGTACCATTTTATTTGACACTGATGTAGAGTTGCAGGAAGTTATTCTTTTCACAAAATATGTGTTTTGTTCTACAGTTTGTGTAGACTCTATATTGATCTATTTTAAGGGTTTGAGTTTTATTCCATCTATTGGCTATGAAATCAAATCTCCCTAATTGTAATATCGTGTCCTTCACCTTAAATTTTAGACAGCTGCATTTAATTACCCTGCAGTATTTCCACTTCCCAAAATTAGGAATTTTTCGTATTTTCAAGGAAATTTTCAGGAAGTAAAATAATTTCAGGAAATTTCGGGAATCTGAAAATCAAAGATGGCCACAATATCTGAGAGTAACACAGTTGAATATTCATGATATATATTGCATTATTTGCCTCATTTCAGAGCTCAAAGGTTTTTGGCTCGCGCTTCGCGCTCGCGTAGGTCTAAATGATTTTGTCCCTTTGTCAGGAGGTAGTGCGCAGCCAAAAGAGCTAGATCTAGATCTAGATCTCTAAATGTCTTTTTAAAGAAAAAACAAACAAATTTGAAGATCCCAAGAAATGCACGGAATTCCGGGAAATTTTGAGTCCAGTTTCTGAATTTGTTTTTTCCAAAGAGTAGAAACCTGTTACTTTGATGCGTTAGCGTAGGAGATTGATATTAAATGTTGTAGTAGGCCTATCGCATTCATGCAGTTGATTTTTTATTAGTTTTTAAAATATCATCAATTCTGAAAATATGACGTGCGATAAATCAAGATATTTTCCAATCCCTTAATCCTATAAACTGCAACAACATTGTAAATCTTTATTCAGATATCAGTTAAATGAAGTAAATAACAAAATAAAAAAAAATAAAAAAAAAAAAATACATATAAAGAACAATATAAGGAAATCACGTGAATAGCCGTTATGTGGCAACAATTTAGTTCTGTTAGGTATTCCATAAGGGAATCTAGTGTAAAGAGAAAGGTGTGGGAGAGAAGAGGAAAATTATTGTGAGCATTCATGTTAATTTCAGGATATTTAGAAATAGTATTACAGTAAAAAGCTGCACAATAAAGTATTGCTCTTCAATTGCCCTAATCTCTACTATAATTAACGCAATTAATGTTGTATGTATGTTAGTAAAAGGCTCATCAGTTTTTGTTCTAATTCCTCCAAATCGACACAGGAGGTTATACAAACAGTGAAACGGGTTTTTATCTATATTCGGTTGAAAATGGAACAGCTTAGGCTGAGAACCAACGTAAAACATGGTTTGTGTCGCCTTTTGATTTTTAAAAACGGATGAAATCTGTAGACTACAAAATAAAGGTAACATACGCATAATACCTTTATGACGTAACAATGCGTGCAATAATGCCACATCCTGGTAGCGGAACCCCCTTATGATGTAACAATGAATTTTGAATCAGTGATCAAATTGCACCAATATTATAGAAGGACGGGTCTGATACAAACAGTGGTCGGTTTTTATTTTACTCTGTTTCAAATGCTTAAGATTTTGCTGAAAACAGGACTTTAAACATAGATAAATAGATAAATGGTTTATTCGAATCAAAACAATAAACAATAAGTGTACATATCTCCAAGCTTCGTAGTTTGAAAACTAAATTGGTAATTGGATTAAAAAAGTATTTTCACTAGGTAAAATTCCATATAGACTTTTCTAAATGATATTTTAACTTGTATGACAATGGCGTCTATCCACCGTGCCACGAAATTCACCAGTGTTGCATAAAACAACAATACCCTGATAAACAGCCATGGCACGAGGTATCAACATCAATGTATACATATGAAGTAACTTTTAACAGTGGGATAAATAAAAAGAATCGAAGAGAAGAGAAGGAAAATGGAAAACAAGGAGGAATATTGTAATGAATTGATAAACTTATCATAAATTTGTACATGGTAATAAACATGATAGAACATTCAATTTCAACTCTGAAAACATGAATCACAAGGGGCGGCCAGCCAGTTTGAAAGAGGGTCGGGGACAGAGCCGAAAGTTTGGGGGGCTGAATAGACGGGTAGCAGAATATGCTTGGTTATATTCGAGATTTTGTGTCCCCCCCCGGGTGTCCTGTTAGTAGTCGTAATGTTGCAAAATATATACCACAACAGTTGATATGTTTGGGTCTCGAATTTCTTGCGTTGCCCGATACATGTGTACATGCATTTCTATTCTGTGTACGTTTTCGTGACTCAAAGCTGATTTGGGTTAATCCCTTATCATTGGGCGATTCCAAAGCCTCACAGCACAAAGTAATATATTTTAGAATGCCCCTTCCACATTACAATGTCCTATGACCAGATCAATAGGTTCACCCTAACCTATTGTAGTGCATTTGGTAAATTCGTTTGGTTACAGCTATTAGAAACCCGAATGATAAATCAAAATGAATAAACAATTACAATTATAATAACGACAATAGCTTATTACAGTTTTACAGGAATACCTAAAATACCATGAAACTTGATATATTTGTGAACATGTTACTTCTCGGAGCTCTCCGTCTTTTCATTACAGAGACTTGGATAGCGCATCCTGATTGTGTGGGAAAGCTGGATTCAGGGAGCAGCATGCACTACCAAACTACCTTCCTTGGGCATGTAGGGGTGCAAAATTGCTGGCACTGTGTTGGACCAAGCGGAATTACAGATTCAACCAGATGGGATGCAACTCGATGGATAGCTTCTGCACTAAATGGCATAACATTACTTGGAGAGATTAGAGTCCTCTGAATGGCGATAAAACGATGGTGATACCCATTCAAGATTGCGCAGAGAATATGTATCAGAACCGCATCGCTTGTTTGATAAGCTTGAAAATATAATTTGAGGATTCCGGAAATACATATTAACAACACACAAGGGAACGAAACAATGCGGAGATAACGCTGCTGCTTTGCAACGAGCTGTTACAGTAAAACGTATAGATTTCCCCGTGAACTGATATTGATGAATCCCCGGTAAATGGCAGTCGGTCAGTCGAGGAGACCCTCTTGTAACCAGAAAATCGCTCTCAGAATGCGACGCTGCTTCTGCGAAAGATCTGCAAAGACGATGGCCACATTTCAGTCTTAATTAGTACATGTATATCTTATATAGATGATTAACGTAGGAAATGATCTTGTAATATCATGCCTTCACAAGCAGCCTAGTGCAGATAGTATGAACCAAGAATGGCAACAAAAAAAAAAAAAAAAAAAATGGCTTTTGGGTTTTTTGGAGTTTCTTTATGATATCGGTCATAATTTGAACAAAAGGGGAGGGACTGTAGACTTAGGTCAAGTAAGCATTGGGTAGGGGACCAAGTTCTGAGTCTCCTGTCTTGGAACTCCGGTGGATGTCTTCCTCCGGCAGGTCACATGACCAGGTTCCCTCCCAGAATTCACGTTCAGGTCTTAAAGCTTCTCCCCTCCTATATTTAACACATTCTATTGAACAGATGATTGGGAAAATGTATGTTTAAATGTTCAAAGATGGAAATTGAAACAAACTTGAATTGAATGATAAACATGATAAATTTATAGGGGGAATCCGCATTCCAGGAAACACCTGTCCTGGAATTCCGGGTCGATCTCTTCCTTCCGGGAGGTCACGTGACCCGCAATCCTCCCTGTCCATTGGCCTCCTTCAAGGAGGCCACTTTTGCTTGATTTTTACTTGATAAATATTGTTGACAAACTGATTAACAAGTACATGTTGTAAATGATGTTTTGATCTGGGAATATCCCCAGTAGCAATAAAAGTTGAGAAACGGCAATCATGTCTGAACTGTATTCATTCTCGCAATACGATTATTCGAATAAGCGAATAAACGCATTTGCGGGAGGATGCAGGTCACAATAGCTAGCCATATTATGGCCAAATTCAATGCACACGGCCTTCCCGGAGGCGGGAAAATTGCCGCCCAGCAACAAGGCTGTGATTGGTCCAGTCAACTGCATGGTAAGCGCCGTAATACAGCGTCCCTAGTGATGGCTAAGCAACAGCTCCGTGGGTTACGCCCTTACGCGGTTAAGAGCCAATGAAACGCGGCGAACGATTTCAGCGTCGTACGCTTACGCGCCCAACGTATGCGCTTGATTAGAAGTTTGCATTCATTCTCAACTTAGTACTGGGGGATACAAGACGCTAATTTCCTCCCTCCCACCCAGTTATAGAATATGACTCTGGTTACTTCTAAGAATTATATTTACAGTTTAATTACGCTACATCATAGTCTAAAATATTTTATATGCTTCAACTTCTTAATTTGCTATTGTCCATTTATTAATTAATGTTGCTTGTGAATTTCCTTTATGAAAATTGTATCGATCTTCTCTTCTTTTGCTATATATGTGATAGTTACATAATTAGGCCTTTGTTAAGAACATGAGAATAATTTGGTTTAATATGCATTATATAAATTACTTTATATTATTATTAAGAATACCGGATTGCAGGGTGAGGGTCGGAGGTATGGTTTATGCGCCCCGTAGTAATGTTGCAAAGATAACGATATTAAATATATAAGATATATGAACCAGAGGCTAGGAGTAGAAATTACATTGGTCAAATGAAGTCTTGTTAATGAAAAACTATGGAATTACACGAATCTCATTTCAAATTAATGCAAAAGGATAAACAGAAAGGACATGATAATAGAACAGTAAGAGATTTCTTGATCTGGTTTCTTCATTGTGGAATTAGGATGTTTATGGCGGGACATTTGGGCTTATTCCAGTCGGTCGAATTGGCATATGATCCGGTCACGTGAATAAGGCTGTTTTGGTTGGATGGTTGGGTTTGAATTTCATTTCAAATGAACGCAGATAGATAACGATAAGGGAAATAATACAAATAAAGAGATTACTTGGCATGGTTTTTTATAGTTGAATTGGGGCTGTGTATGGCAGAACATTTGGGCTTGTTGTAGTCAGTCGAATTAGAATATACTCCGGTTACTTGAATATTGATGTTTTGGTTGGTTGGTTGGGCTTGTTGTGGTTGGTTGGTTGGGCTTGTTCGATTCAGTTAGATAAGGTTGTTTTGGCTGGTCGGTTGGGCCTGTTGTGGTTGGTTGTTGGGCTTTGTCCTTGTTGGTTGGTTGGTTGGGCCTGTTCTGGTTGGTTGGTTGGGCTTGTTCTGGTTGGTTGGCTGGGCTTTGTTTTGGTTGGTTGGATAAGTTTCTTTATGATATCGGTCATAATTTGAACAAAAGGGGAGGAGCTGTAGACTTAGGTCAAGTAAGCATTGGGTAGGGGAACCAAGTTCTGAGTCTCCTGTCTTGGAACTCCGGTTGGATGTCTTCCTCCCGGCAGGTCACATGACCAGGTTCCCCTCCCCAGAATTCACGTTCAGGTCTTAAAGCTTCTCCCCCTCCTATATTTAGGACACATTCTATTGAACAGATGATTAATGGAAAAATGTATGTTTAAATGTTCAAAGATGGAAATTGAAACAAACTTGAATTGAATGATAAACATGATAATTTTATAGGGGAATCCGCATTCCAGGAAACACCTGTCCTGAATTCCGGTCGGATATCTTTCTTCCGGGAGGTCACGTGACCCGCATTCCCCTTGTCATTGGGCTCCTTCAAGGAGGCCACTTTTGCTTGATTTTTGACTTGATAAATATGTTTGACAAACTGATTAACAAGTACATGTTGTAAATGATGTTTTTGATCTGGGAATATCCCCAGTAGCAATAAAAGTTGAGAAAACGGCAATCATGTCTGAACTGTATTCATTCTCGCAATAATACCTTTACGATAAGTTTGCTTGATTGTGGTCTCCATTCATGATATTCTATTCGAGGAAGTATAAGGTAGGTATTTATATAAACTAAGTGAAATGAAAAGATAATTATTGTGTATGCAGGGATTAACGAGAGCGTATGGATGACCGCTAGAGAATATTATGAAAATGTGAATACTTTGTTATATTGTTGATATGTTATAAATACCCCCCCCAAAAAAAAAAAAAAAAAAAAAAATAATAATAATAATAATAATAATAATAATAAATAAATAAATTTAATATAAAATTAAATAAATAAATAAAAGGATAATAGTAATAATATAAATATAATAACAATAATAAAAAATACATGTATAAATGCATAATTAAATTGAAAATGAGTAAATAAATAAATGAAAATAAAAGGCAAATAAATAAATGAATTAGTTAATAAAAAAATAAATAAAGTAAATAAATGAATAAATAACACACAAAACAAACTAAAAAAGAGTCAATAAATAGATGAAATAAAAAGGCAAATAAAAAAATGAATTATTTACTAAAATAAATAAATTAAGGTAAATAAATGAATAAATAACACAACAAAACAAACTAAAAATAAATGAATATATGGAAAATAAAAAACAAAACAAAAAATAAAAAATAAGCCAAAATTACAGATGTTTGAAAAAAAAAAATCATTAAAAACCTTCCCCTCATGCTTTTTGTAGGTCAGTGTGTTCACATCTACTGAAGATGATAACATTACATGCTAACATTTAAAGTTATACGATCATGGATGTTACGGGCGAAGAGAACGCTGTTCGGCTTATAATTGTTATACACATGCCTGTATACAATTTGACTTAGGGTGGTATCTCACTTCAGGAGACGTTCCGCGACGGAATACAAATATCGTCTCCGCGACGGATAAAAAGTATTAGAGACGTCTCCGAGACGTTTCCGCGACGTCTCCGCGGCAATTTAAAAAAAAAAAAAAAAAAACTGTGACAAAGCATTTTCAAAGAACCGTCTCAAATTAGTTTTCGCGATTCATGAAACGTCGCAGAGACGTCTCGGAGACGTCCGCGACAAGTTTCAAAAATTTCTCGCGGAAACAACGTGAGACGGTTCTTTGTAACTGCTTTGTCACAGTTTTTGAAAAATGTCGCGGAGAACGTCTCGTAGACGTCGCTAATACTTTTTATCCGTCGCGGAGACGTCTCCGCGAAGTGAGATACCACCTTACAGTATCGACAACATTACTATCAGAGACTCAGCTGCCTAAAATACAGTAAGTGATAAGACGGTACGTGACCGAACAACTCATTGATATGTGAACAAAACTACTTCTCTTTGTCGTTAAGTCAAAGAACCTCTATCCTTGAAATTAATTAGATTTTATAGGATAATGATATAGAGTTGCTTCATTTTCTCTCTTTTTTCTCTCTCTTTTTCTTTTTTGTTCTTTTTTTTTGTTGTTTGTGTAGAGTGTACAGTGGGGAAGATTTAGTGCCTCAGTGCGCGTCCAAAGTACAATTACAACAAATGTAAATGTATTATTGAATAAATGTGACGCACTGTCGGACATATTTCTATTTCCAAGCACTCTGTAATAAAATTAATCATTAAGGTAGACATAATAATTACATTATTATGAAAGTTATTTTATAATGTAAAAGTAAATAATACCTTTACGATAAGTTTGCTTGATTGTGTCTCCATTCATGATATTCTATTCGAGGAATATAGGTAGGTATTTATATAAACTAAGTGAAATGAAAAGATAATTATCGTGTATGCAGGGTTAACGAAGAGCGTATTGGATACCGCTAGAGAATATATGAAAATGTGAATACTTGTTTAATTGTTGATATGTTAAAATACCC
>CALNVZ010003433.1:40808840-40823304 GCA_940671915.1 Paracentrotus lividus
TTATCTCGGCTTCTGTAGAAGCCCGTCGTAGCAGACTGAACACCTCGCTCGGCTTCTGTAGAAGCCCGTCGCACCCAAAGGGTTAAGTTTAATATTATCCAAAATTTTAACTTTCTTTTTTTTTTTGGCGATATGTTCACATCTATTGCAGATCCTAACAATAACATTTAAAGGTAAACGATCATGAATGTTACGACAAAGAGAACGCTGTTCGGCTTAGGCCTATATATATTTTTTTACGCGCATGCATATGCGTTTATCATTAGGTGTTCTCCGTCATAGCAACAGAGCAAATTTATACAGGCTAAAACATTTTTTGGTTGCTTTGACGGATATCAATCGACGCCAAAATTTGACACCAATTCCGTGAGTGTGACAGCCACGTAATGGATTGTGACGTCATAATGGGGGCGCAACCTGCGCGCATGTATCATGAAACGCACAGATTTGACATGCACATTTAGCATTTGCTGGTTTAAAGGGTACCCCCCCCCCCAAAAAAAAAAAAAAAAAAAAAAAAAAATAAATAAATAAATAAAAAAATTAAATTAATAAATAAATAAATAAATAAAAATAAAAATAAAAATAAAAATAATAATAATAATAATAATAATAATAATAATAATAATAATAATAGTAATAATGAAAAATAAATAAAATAAATAAATAAATAAATAAATAAATAAAAATAATTGGATGAAAAGCAAAAAAATACAAATAATAATGTTATTTTTAAAAAAACGGAATAGATAATACTCAATGCTGAAATAAGTAGGCAGTAGGCATGAAAATATACGATTATATCACTTTTACATATTATATAAAATTAATAAATAGTATGATGTGATTATAAAACATCACAATGAAACTTGTGAATGCATGGAATGAAAACGTTGATGGGTTCGGCATAATGGTATAATATTATAGGTCATGAACCCAAGTTTTACGGGATGCCTCCTGAAGCTATGGAGAGGTATATCATGTGTACTTTGTGAACGAGTAATTGATTGGAATTTGATTCATGAGGGAACTGACCGAATTTTGGGTTCCCGGAAACAACAACAACAACTAAAATCTTACGTGCCAAAAGATAACACAAGATTCCTGCATCGCTTGAAGCAAAAACAATATACGATATATGGGACATTCATACGGCTGATACCCATCCCCTTAAGATAAAACGTTTTGTTTTATGGATGTTTACTGATATTTGATAATAATTTAATAGATTAAACAATTGTTGGCGGTCCTAAGAGTATTACCAGATCCGGGCATAACAAAATAGCTATAGGATTCGGTTCGGTGTTGACCCCAGAACCTATCGGATTCAAATATTTTCGTTTAAGAATTTAAGTTTTAGGTGCTTACCGATGTTACTGGGATATTATAGTTTTAGTGCTTTACTGGGTTGGATTGTTCCATGTGTATCGGACGGTCCCCCTTTTTTTTTTTTTTTTTTTTTTTTTTTTTTTTTTTTTTATCTGAGTTTTGTTTTAATAACCGGTTTTAATAGGAAAAAACGCATCGACCCTGTCGAAACAAAAGCAAATAGGGTACAAAAAAAAGGGTAGACAACCTTTCAAGAGTATCAATTTCGTATATTTATGTTTGCAGTCAATAAACCACTGTTTGTTACTGTTGGCGAAATGGGATGAGTGGCAAAAAGTGAAAACCGCCACTCTTACCGTTAAGAATAACGTAAGATAAAAACGAGTGGAGACAAGAAATTTGAAACAGAATTGATCAGGCTATAGGCAGCTGCATGTCAAAGGGTTGTAACACGTGTTCTACGTAATATGCGTAAGGACTTGGGTAGCCGAAAAAAAGATCAAATTGTTGTCAACATCGGTCGTTCTCCCCTTGCTCCCGTTTCTAAACTTTATTCTAGAAATGTCGTCTTTGAAAGTCCTTCGCTTAACATTATTCCAATCGGGTTTTTTTTCCCTTTTATCCGCCTTGATAATTAACTGCCCCCGTGTTCCATTCCATCCCTTACCATGCGTTTATCACATCAATTCCCCAATCTAACCCCTCCCAAAACACGCATTAATATTAATTTGAATCAGCCCCTTTTTACACAGTCACCCTCATCCACACTGTCTAATTGGTTCCAATCCATCATTTTCATCGAGTGTCCATGCCTCCTTGAATATACCTCGCTTTAAAGCCAATACGAACCAGCAGTCTCGATAGCACCATCTCACGTTCTCAAGTACTCAATTCTGCCCTGATTTCTAACCCATAATGCAACATCCTGAGGAGAGTAGTCTTATAATACAGGCCCACGTCAATGATAAACACTACCTCTCTACTTAATACATTCATATCCTAACTATAATGTTAACAAGTTGCAAAATTATTGAGCAATTTATTCACTGTATTTTTAGTAGTTATATCGTAAGGCATATTTTGAAAATAGCTATTTATAACACACAATCAATAAGAGTGTTGGTCAGTTCGCTTTCGCTTTAGTCTCTAATCAGTACTCCTCTTCTTCGTTCCATGAACATTAATTATATTAGGTTGTTGACATCCCTGAATCGTCTCATTACCATCACACCCACGGAATCAAATCAACCAAAGTCTGCAGAGACATTCGACAATGGAATCAAGCTTTACCCCCGAGCACATGCTTGTTCATTGTTTGTAAGTGGGAAGAAAATGAATAACATTTATTTTGAAAGACAAGTTCGAATGACTAAAACAAGCTAGCATTTGTATGTCAATTGATATAACCCTCGAGTGTTACCACTTCTATTTTGAGCAGATGTCCTGCGAAATTTTAAATGGCAGATTACATCATATAATGATTGCTATTTGTTGTCATTTAAAGGCAAGCAGCATGTTTTTCTTTAATATAATCTTATTTGAGACGAAAATGCTATTAACTTTAATGGCACATTAATATTGCACGATTCACGTTGATAGCAACTTAATGGTTACATTCTTGTTTTATGACGTAACGTTTCTATGGGCGTTTATGGTTGTCTCCCTACCTTTTTCCCGTACCTCAACTGGGTCAAGTCTGAGAAATGCTGAAGCATGTCTGGTCAGGAAGTTTAGGAAGTAACAGTGATACGAAAAATTAAGTAGTGTAAACCGGTGTGTTAGCTGTGGGGTACGTTTGTGGGAGGTTAGATGGTATAAGGGTGCTCGGAAATGTGAGGATGAATTGAAAACATGCTGATGAGTCAATTCATTTTTTTAAAATGTCTGCACACGGATATAATAAACTCATTAAAATATCAACATTTCGGGAGTCGAAAAAGTTAATGTCTTACTATCATTTTAGCCATCTATGTGTGTTTTTTTTTCATCAGTGCTTGAGTCACAGACACAAGGGGGCGCATTTATCTGCGGGGAAGAAATTGGAAGTGAGTCTAGTAGTGCAGATGAGCTCTTAATTATGTCCTAAACCTTTCTGGTGTATTCTTAGTGCGCATGGACAATCATCCAGGTTCGAGGAGCTTGGTCTGCTTCTCAATTGTTTTCCCCTTAGATTTATCGTTGGTGAGATTGGCGCTTATTCCGTCAATGAAAACGTTATATCTTACTAGTAAAAATGGTGTTATTTAATCAATAACACTGTCAGAGTATCTTGCCAATCGCTGATGACACTGCCCTCTCGTGTCATACAAATATCGCTTCCCGGACAAGCCCCTAATCCTGTGTAGGTATCTCGAATTATTTGGAAAATCATGAACAACACTTGAATCTGGAGAAAAATCAGAACATTGAAGAAAAATAGAAATCGATGCACCAACAGTCTAGTTTTTTTCTTTTTCCCCTTTGTTCTCTTCCCCTCCCCTTTTTTCCCCTTAATTTCCCCAGTTTTAATATATGACGAGTGAGTCAAAAAAAACTTTACACATAGAAAAATGCCAATAAAAAGAAAACCAATTTATAAACCCCAAATTAGTTTACATATTCTAAAAGAGTAACTCCTCCCGCATCTTCTGGTACCATTTTTGTGTGGCATGTCTTAACGCTTGGATGAACACGACGCATTGTTTGTGAACATGCAAATTTCGAATTGTTCAAGGTTCGGGATGAACTTGAAACAACAAAAGCTACATAAAAGCAACTCCATCATGAATAAAATAGCATACCTTTTTAACAAAAATATTTTGGGCCAAATAACTTGACGAGGGTGTTGGTACAGTTATCGACAAGATTCTGTGTAAAAAAAAATTAGACTGATTCATCAAGTAATCCATGAATAAGTACACATCAAAAGGTAAACTGTCACTGGCAGACCTAAACAGGCCTCTTAATACTTTTGAAAAGTAATTATTTTATCTTTGACGTGTGCTCATTCATGCTTGACTCTCTATATCTCTCTCATTTTCACACAAAATGTAGTCGATATGTATAACAACGCCCCTGCCAAGTTATTTGGCGCAAGACAGTTTCGTTAAAAAGTTATGCTATGTTAAAGGAGAATTGTCCCTTTGTAGATAGTTGGCTTACTGTGGATGCAGAAAAATCAAATAAGCACATTAGTGAAGATTTGGTGAAAATCGGATAAATGATAAGAAAGTTATGAGTATTTGAATATTGAAATCTCTAATGACATTGGAAATCTCCCATTGGCAACGCGGTCACCATTTGTGATGTCACAAAGGGAGAACTCCCCATATTGTGTGCACCAAAACTATTCAAAATGTCTCTTTATTTTCATTTTAATGATAGATCAGCTTTTCTTTTCATGATATATTATGACTTTCATATATTTACAAGTCATCCCATAAAAAGATTCTTTATTCTCTGTTTAGAATCAAGAAAAAAGAGGATTTCAGTACAATGTGTACAATATATATGGGAAAGATCTCCCTGCATTACATCACACATCATGGTCGCGTTGCCAATTGGAGGATCTCCATATATGATCTCAAAATCTAAAAATTCATATCTCTCTTATTCATTGCCTGATTTTTCTGAAACTTTCCCAAAATGTTTTGGGGGTTTGTCTCCATTCACTGAAGCTAAATTTCTCTGAGGGGATAATTCCCCTTTAATTAGGATGGAGTTGCTTTTTTGATAGCTTTTGTTGTTTCGATTTTACTCCCACTTTTGCACAATTCGAAACTCACATGTTCGCAAACAATGCGCCGTGTTCATCCAAGCGTAAGGATATAATACACAAAATTGGTACCAAAAGATGGAGTTACTCTTTCAGAATATGTATACGAATTTGGGGTTTATAAATTGGTTTTCTTTTTATTGACATTTGTCTAGGTTTAAAGTTTTTTTTTCTGACTCACTCGATATAATCCATGCATTATATTAAGATTAACTTTTTTTTTTTTTTTTTTTTTTTTTGGGGGGGGGGGGGTTCTCGCTTCACACTAATTGCAAAAGACAATGCATTATCAAAATACAAGGTCTTATCAACGAAAAATCAAGGAAGCAATTATAAAAGTAAAAGATAAGTACAATTATTGGCCCAGAATAAGTAAATGTAATATTTGAGATATAAAGCGAAGTTTATTATCTGTTATGGTGTGTGGCTGTGTGTGTACGCGCGTGTGTGTGAACGGGAGAGGGGGTTGCAAAAGCTGAAATGATATAAATGTTGTTAATAATATTAATTACAGCAATGCTAGGTTAAGAGCCGCGGATGTCAGTCGAACACGTAATATTGAAAATACTTTACATTAACATACAATGGTAGAAACCTGGTAATGCCCACTCGTAAATGAATACAGATTAAGAACCAGACATCACTAATCTTCATTGCAGTTTCTGCATTCTAGTTACATTGAAATTGTATCATTTTTTCTTGCAATTTTTTTTTTAGTAATCATAAAAAGTGCTAACTGTAATCTTAGACAAGATAGATAAAAATAAAAATATATCCTCCAATAATAATGATAAAGATACTCAATTTTTATGTAGCGCAAATTACGTTCCGAAGCGCTTTGGAGAAGAAGATAAGAATTCAATTACAGAAATAACATGAAAAGATAATATTCTTTCCGGTCAATTTGACCAGGAGAGAAAAATCAATGTATTGACCCGAAACCGGGTTGACCAGAATCTTTACCCGGAATTTTAATCTCTTTATGCCATATACACTTTGACCCCAAATGTGGGAGAACCGTTTTTTTTTTTTTTTTTTTTTTTTTTTTTTTAATCTGGAATCCGAATAAAAATTTACCCTGATTAAAGTGTATGGCTCCGAAAGTGCGGGATTGTAAATGAATCCAATGACCGGGGTAATAATATACTGTAAGCGCTGTGACATAGTTTACTATGAAGAGCGCATTAAATGCTAGTTATTATTATTATTATTATCATTATTATCATTGACCCAGAGTCCGGGTTATGAATGATCCAGAATGGGTCAAATATGACCACATTTAACCATTTGACCGTTTCTCTATCTCGGTCTTTCTCCCTCTCTCCGGCTAGTTCTCCATTTCTCTAATTCATTTTCTATTCCCCATCAATCCACCAACATTTACTTGCTTTGTCTTAAACACACTATACCATTTACATTTCCCACTCTTTTAAGTAATCAATTATCGAGCGATATGTGTGGGTGCTTAACCCGATATTAACCAGAAGCAGGCAAATATCTAAGTTTTCCTAAACATTGCGAATCCAAACCCGATCTTGTGCCGGCGGCGGGCATAGGATAACAAACGGATGTTCAACCAAAATCGTAGCTTTTGAAAGCAGAGGCACGTTTGAAGCGTCTTGTGATGGAAACGAACCTGGACATCTAATGCCCGGGCCGTCTACAATTTTCAACTGTAATTAATTAATCGCTTTCATCTACACTGATCGTGCATTTAAAAAGAAGTAAAGAGGGATGAAAGTTAGATTTGGATGTAGTTTACGGCGCCAAAAACTCTTGAGATTCGCACAGCTTTTGAAGTGCTCATGTCTCCACCCTGTCTCTACCCTTTATATTCTTATTGTATTTATAATTAATATTACTATTTTTATCATTATTATCATTATTGTTATTGTTATTATTATCATTATTTTTATTATCATTATTATTATTATTATTATTATTATTATTATTATTATCATTATTATTATTATTATTATTATTGTTATTATTATCACTATTATTATTACTACTATTATCATTTTATTATATATATATATATATATATATATATATATTTTTTTTCAATTATTACTTCTATTACTATCAGCTGTTAATTCACAACTGTTGGTTTGCGATTTTGTTTATCTCTTTGCGAACTTTTCATTTCTTGCGCAATATAATTTTCGCGATTAGTATATATTCCAGTTTGTTTAAGTTTTTTTTTCTGTAAATGATAAACTACGTAGGGTTTAGCAACCTTTTGCAGGTACATAAGACCTTTACTTAATAAATATCTGTAAGGGTATCAATCTTTAGATGGTTCTTGATAGTGTCTATTTCCAGTGCTTTTCTGGTTTCTTGTCTCCTTGAATTAAGGAGTCCAGCCTTAGGATATGAAAGACTACTCGTGTGCATGTCGTCAGATTCATAACATTTAATAAAATGTACCATATAACAATTATTTTTTTTGCGAGAGGCATTGTACCAGATTAATAAAAATATTGCAAGAGATCATATTTCTCTCATATTTGTATATTAATAATAATAATAATAATAATAATAAGAGGTTCTTATATAGCGCTTAATATGAAACAATATCACTAGATATATGTCATTTAAAACATTATAAGTTTTAAAAAAAAGGAATTAAATAAGTAATTCTTTAAAAAAAAATCGTGACAAAGATGATATCAAATTTTTGTGCTAATAATCGTGGTGCTTAAGGGTGCGCCTATCTCTCGCGACCGTGTTACCATCGTAACGATTTAAACACAATCATCAACTATTCCCTGACGATGAAAACAAGATGCCCTTACCGTTCTGATGCATCGGATGGGGGGGGGGGGGAATTTGCACGGATTAAAATCGTAACTGAACGTGTAGTAATCTGAAGAAAATGAGTTCAAGCCCAAAGGCTGCGATTATTATCCAATAGTGAAGCGATTTTCCTTGAAATCATCGAAACTGTCCGGAAATGCGTGAGGATGGATTTTTAAGGAGTACGACATTGAATTATGACGATCATGAGCAATTATCTCATAACATTGCCTATAATGCAGGACAATTATAAAAAGATATATTACATATGATTAGAAATGTTTGTCATTGCGAAAATCTGCAATCTTAAAAGATTGTCTATTATTTAGTAATGGATGAAAAGGACAAAAAAATACCAAAAATGTAAATTATATTATAGGTCTACTAATTAAAATAAATATTTTAGAAATGTTACAAGTTTCATTTTAAGTGTACTTAACTTCGATTTAGTAAAGTCAATGATGTATCATGGAATTTGTGTAATAAAAGATTTAAACAAATTAAAAACAAACAACATAAATGTTTGAATTAAAGTGTTTGTTGGTGTCTCTTGTCTAAGGTTTAGCAGGAATGTTATAGGTTTTCCCGGTCAATTTTAAACTCTTTGCAATCGAATTTGTTTATGTTCATTCAATTTAAACGATACTTTAGGGAGCATAGCTATAGGTCTACGTTTAGGTTTTTAAACGCGATCACATTTCGGACTAAAGTAATTTCAAATTGATCGGAGATAGTTAAAACTTGACTGGGAAAACCTAATATATTATATTTCCAAGTTGTAATGTTTTTAGGCTTATCTCTCTCGAACCAGTGTACTATAAAAAAGAAATGATACACTGACACTTATTTTCAATTAATTTAGGGTGATCTATCCTATGACCTAACACAAAATAACGCAATATAGATGAGTAGCATTCGCAGGAGTACAACAATAAGTTAATGAAAGAGCCTTAAAATCCTTTCCGAAAAAAGTCCCCCTTTTTGCACTTGAATATCTTACTTTTTTTTACTTTTTTAAATATCTGCCTAAGTATAGGGCTGATACAATTAACTGTTTCCGCGTTAGCCCAACGGGTTGAACCAAACTATGAAATCGGATTTCAAAACGGAAGCATTGCAAGTTTTGATGTATGATTGCCGGACGAAAGTATGACAGTTTTGACGGAACATTTCTACGATGTTTTCGGATTTAAAAGAATGGAATCTCGTAGAAAATAGCTTGTCAAGATGTAACGCCAAATGAGTGCGATCAGGAGAAGAGCAATAAGACAGATAGTCATCAATGGCGGATTAAGGGTATCGTGAGAGGGGGGACCCAATATTGACATTAAAGATTTTTTAACATCAAATTTTTCCCCATCACACCGGCGTTACGTCGGTACGCGGAGGTGCAGGGGAGGGGAGGGGAGGCATTACAATTTTTGTTTTTCAACGTTCAGTGAGTCATCCATTATGATTGCGTTTGTTCTGTTGTTTTTGTTTGTTTATTGTGTTTTGTTGTTGTTGTTGGTTGTTTGTTTTTTTTTTTTGCTTGGGTGGGGAGGGGAGGGCGCTAATTAAATCTAGAGCAATTTTTGAGAGCTACAAAGGCCAAACATAGCGACACAGGGATAACGTAGCCATGAGCTTTACATGGCCAAACAAAGGTAAAAGTAGTCGGGGTATTGTGAGAATGTCACGGCGGCAAGATTGGTCAGGCCTCACCACTTGGTTTTCAAGTGGCTCTCTTCTTTCAAGAGGCGTTTTAGGAAGCAGAAGAAAAATGGATGCCACTGACAATAGAAGTGAGTGGTTGAGTTTGGGGAAGGGATATCCCAAGACATTTTTTAAAGCATCTCTGTTCTTCATAAGTTTGTTACATAGATGTCGCTCCTGAGCAGAAAGGATATAAATGATCAATAGCTGAAACCAAATGCCAAACTCGCAGCGCGAAAATGCACGCTCGCCTTCTTTTGTTGTATCGTGTTTGTAGTTTTTTTTTTGTTTTTTTTTTTCCATTGTGCAGCAAAATATTACCTGTAAATCAAAAATAAGAAACTACACAGATGCTTGTTATTGTTCACGACTTCCATGCAAGCCTACAATTTCTCTTTCAGGCCAGCATGTCATTATCACCCTGGCGTTATATATTTTTAATATATGTAATGAATAATTTAATAAAAGGTTGACACGGTTTAGCCATTTTGATATCTGTCATAATAAGAAAAACAAAACACAATTTGTCAAATTAAATGTTTTTAATGCTAATTTCAATTAAATTTTATAAACAAAATCAAAAATACAAAAATTGATTGTATCGTATCGTTCTATTATAATGCCCTGGATTCACGTTACATTTTTTTTTTTCAGTAGTTACATTAATTAAGAAAAATGCGCTTAAATAACTGATGCCATAATATTTCTTGTGCTTACTATAAAGATATTATAGATATATTTAAATTTGAAAATGCTCAGGATTCACGTAACAAAATAGTTTCAATAGTTATATATATTAAGAAAAATACGCTTAAATAACTGATGCCATAATATTTCTCGGGCTTCCTATAAAGGTATTAAAGACGTATTTAACATTAAAACGATTACCAACGTCATAATACTTTGTCAAGTTCAATAAAAGCAAAGTCTGTATGGCTATGTAAACGCTGTCTCCACAATCAAGAGAAGGTCACAAACACATCAATATCCTACACTTAACCAACGATTTCTTTGACCTTTACATGATATTTCCACAATAAAGTCCGGGAATACCCCTATGGTTAAGAAAAGAGAATATCGTACAAAAATCATGCAGGATATTATCGGGATTAAACCTACAGAGTAATATGTCTCGACGTTTTGTAGGCATCAATATCAAAGACATTTTGAGAATTAGACTTAAGTGCATGAGCGGCAGTCAAACAAAGAAGTAAGATAGGCAGATGGGGACAAACATAATTGTTGGCCAAGGGAAAGAGGAGAGAAAGAAGGAAGACTGTGTAGAGAAGAAGAAGAAGAATCACAACAAGAAGAAGATGATGACGATGAAGAAGAAGAAGAAGAAGAGAGAGAAGAAGAAGAAAAAAGATGAATACATAATGTCAAACAATAATCCGTCATCATGGTAAAGATAATGGGAAACAAAAATGAACGATACAGAGAGACTGAGTAAGACGGGAAGGGGGAAAACAGTAATGTAGAGAGATAAGGTATGAAAGAGAGGACAGAAAGAGAGGGAGAGAAAAAATGAAAGAGAGAGGGGATAGAGAGAGAGAGAGAGACAGAGAGAGAGAGAAAGAAGTGGAAGAAAGAGGGAATCATAGTCCAGACGGATAGTCATGAAAGTCGAGGATACAATAAAATAAATAATTGGAAAATAAAGATACCAACTCCGGCTACACACAACTCAAATATAATACAAAGAACACAGACGGAATGATAACCTATAATGTAGCAATACGAAGACATTCAACATTTGACTTTTCATTTGATGCAATTGAGATGAAAGACCTTCAACTGCTGACCCACATTTTAAGGTTTCCTGTCCATACCGGGATGATATCCGGTGGTAAAAATTTCTGCCTTCGCCCTCAAGAAGAGTGCCATATATCGGCTAATAATGTAGGCTAAGGTCGGTTTCATCGGCCCCAAAAGAAATTGATAAGCAAAAAAAAAACCTCTGTGCTCGTGAAAGCGGGGGGGGGGGAGGGGGGCGGTTTCGAACCACCCGAAAACCCCCCCCCCCCTAGTTTACGGCCCTTTAACCTTATTTCTAATTGCAGTCAGTTCACTTCAGTCGGTTTGCTCATTCTTTGAAGGTTCCCTTTTCTTTTTAATTTAACATAAAATGCGCGCATACACACGAAATACACATATTAATGCAAAAACACAAACGATATATTAGCTTTGAACTAATATCGTAGAAAGGATATATCTTTGCCTTCTTATCCAGGCAAGAGTTCACATTAAAGCTGTGTTAGTGAGTTAAAATCTTTGTATTATTTGTGTTTTTAAATTCACTGCTGAATTTATTGCTTTTATCAATTACGTCGATAATTAATTTAAATAAATTGGCCATTTCACGCTATTTACTATAATTGAAAGCTCTAAATGAAGTGAGTGACATAACATTTCAATACCAAATTGTCTCGACATTCCGGTAACCTAATTAAGAAATCATTGAAAGGTTAAAAAAACTTTGACGTTAACAAATTTTATTTATTCTGTTTAACAAATGGTGAGATATCAATGTTAATGTAGGGTAACTTTTTTGAGACCCGTGTGGAGGAAAATTGGCTGTATCAAAGTACGAAAGAGGACTTAAAAAGAACTTTATTGAATTGTATTGCACCTTCCCCCTTTCTTTTCTTTCCCACCCCCCCCCCCCTTTTTTTTTTCTTTTTTTTTTTGCTGGGGTGGGGATCTGTTCTGCGTCTGATGTAGAAGAGTTAATACCGATTGAATAATTTCCCTCGCCTACCAACGAGCTACGATGCATCCCTTTGGAGACAAAAAAAAAACGTCCGCATCTTCTATCCGCCAAGTCCACAAATTGGAGAGTGAAAGTCTTCCGACCTCTTCATCATGTCAATGACGTTGTCTTTGGTATGTTCATTCTTAATCATTCAGATGGATCATACGTTTTAGCGCAAATCAGAAGAAAATATTCTTTGCTGTTTCTTCCGTTTTAGGTAACAAGGTCCTACTGTCCTGAACGAAAGCGTTTGTCAATTAGCCATCTTCCCTGCCTCCGAACTCCAGGATCTGCATTCGGCCTGTGGGAAGCTGCGCGAATGCCGCTAATAGTGGAGAGAATTAGATGTCTGGTTTTAGATCTAATGTAGTCAGTCCATCGTTTCGAACTACGCCTCGAATTCAATTACAAAGCACATGGTAGACCGGGTATGGACGTTACAAAATTCACATTTTGGGCCAGATAATTCTAATGAAAGAACTCACGCACTCCATATTGGTCGTCTGTAGTTAGCCTATTATGTTGGCTTAAAACCTGAGGCATATTAAAACTTTGAAAAACATTGTAAACACTAATTAACTACAGCCTTAATTATGTTGAAGACATTTTTTGTTAACCAACTACCCCATATACGGGGTAGGTTCTTACACCATACGGGGTCAAATTGTTACATAATTAAACATACGGGGTTAAGTTGACAATGTTGTAAATCTCTTATTACGGCGATTCTTTAAAAATGTTGAACCTTTTTTTGGAAAAAAATATAAGTTGTCCTTTTTGTTTTTTGAGCTGCCACATTCAATTAGAGCATTGTCTGAAGTTTTTCATGAAATGCATTTTTTTATCTTAATTTTTACAAATTTTCATGCTCATTTGCATAAATTAACATCAAAAAATCATGAAATTAGAAAAATGATACGTAAAATATCATTTGTTTGACTCTGATTGATTGTATATGCTGCGTCTCCTTAACCTTGATTATTGTCATTATTAACCTTTTTTAACTTTCATTCCTTTAAATTTAATTTTGAAAATAATGGTGTTGAAATTGATTGTTTAAAATAATAACTAAAGAAATTAAATTGCCATTCAATGTCACACACGTGACCAAAACTACGAAAAGTAAAGCCCCCCGAAAACCATGCCGTTCTATTATTTATTACATTGTTTCTCCAAAGCTAGATATAATTGTTGCCTTTGCCATTCACCAATATGAAGCCATGATAGCTTATTTAGTTTATTAATTAACTTGAAATTGGTCACACAAGTGACACGGGTCACGTGTGTATGACCAACTATGGTTCATTGCCTTAGAAAAAGGACTAGGCTATTCGGCATTCTTCTGAAAAGTGACCTTTTGGGGGACAAATAAATTTTTTGCTTTTTATTTTAAGCTGCATAATCAATAACAGCCATGTCTTAAGTTTCATGAAACTGATTGTTTTTTTCATGTGATTTTTGCAATTGTTCATGCTCATTTGCATTAAATTAACAAAATGATAATTACAATTGGAAAAACTGTAATAAAATATCATTTTTTTTAACCTGACGAATTGGGATATGCGACTTCCTTACTTGGATTACTGTCATTGATATTATTATTTACCTCTATTTCCTTTTAATCTAACCCCCCAAAATAATGTTGTTAAAATTGGATTATATTAAGATAATCAACCATGTAAATTATATTGCCCTCAAAATGTCACAACACAAAGTAACCAGAAAACACAAAAAGTTTATGCCCGTCTTAAACCATGGCTCTGGTATTTTATAATTATTTCTTCAAAGCTAGATTTAATGTAACTTGCATTTCACTAAATATGAATCATGTCAAGTTTTTAATTTTGGATTATTAATTAGCAAACAAATGGTCACACACGTGACCCTTCTGGGTGGGGGCGGTCATAATTCTGATTATTTTCACTTTCATTGGCTGAAATTAATTTATAGTCTCAGCATTATTATGCTCCAAAAATGTTCTGCAATAAAAAAAAAAAAAGAACAAAAAAGAACAAACAAACAAACAAAACAAAAGGTCGAAAAAACAAGGAAATACATAAGGAATCCATAAAACAATGAAATACACCAAGGAATTTAGTTCGTAATATCAATAATTTTTTGTCCAAGTACAA
>CALNVZ010003433.1:40823906-40910334 GCA_940671915.1 Paracentrotus lividus
TTGTTAGGAATCCTATAAAGATTATGCAAACACAAAATTAGCATTCCAGAAGCTGTAGTTTGTCAATTGGAACAAAAATTATGACTTCATGCAATGCGTAAATTAGCATAATTAGTTCATAAAAAATAAAATATTATTATTATGGGAAAATTAACAGTGCTTTCTTGTAGTTACATCACACACTACCATCGTGCAAATTTTCGGCGCGCTCGCGCTATCAACAGCAAAAATCTGAGGGGGCATCATGCCCTTCCCCCCTTTCCCTACCCGCCCTTCCCCCAGTCTTGACAGCTACCAAAACACCCCATTGACTGACTAGGGTTGAGTTCATAAAAAATTTTACCACAGCGGATATAGTAATTGCTCAAAATGTACATTTATTGCATAATACATAATATATTCATTTTTCTGTACAATTTGCCATAGGTCACACACGTGACCCACTAAAATGTCACACACGTGACCCGACATCACGATATAAAATAATAGATAAAAAAAGACATTTCAGAGATGACTCCTATCCAGTGGTATTTTTTGGCTAACAGGTCCATAATGCATTTCTCACAGCAATAAGAACATTTCATCATTTTAAAACTCACAGGAATTTCAAAATGAAATTGAACTTTCAAAATCATGCCGTTCTGTGAAGTCACACACGTGACCCACTGCTTTTGACCTCTGACCTTGAACATGCATATTGCAAATATAAAAAAAATACTTCCAAATGATAGCCAACAAAATATATTAGCATGATACAAACATTAAATCAGTATATCTTTAAAATTGTTAGAGTTATAGCCAATTAAAGTCAAGATTTTGCATAATTTCGGTCACACACGTGACCAAGAATGGTCCTATACCATACTTTAATTTCAACTTTCCAGTTTCTTGACATCGTTAACAGTAGATCAAGTAGAGCTCGAGAATAGACAAAAGTAATAATAGAAAAATAAAAATATTAACACCTGAAAATTTAGACAAAATGTAATTTTACATATGTAATGTAATTGGGGTAAGTTGTTACATCAACATGGGGTAGGCTGTTGTAACAACCTACCCCATTGGTGATTTTACACACAGAAATCAATTGTACCACAGTCATTAGGCAGAATTACAGGGCATGGCTAGGGGGTCTATTAGTGACATACATGTACTATATTTACAATACCAGACTATCATCATGTGCCTTCAGTTGTAAGAGCTATTACAAATTTAATTTTTTGTCAAAGATTTACTTTGAACTGTAAAAAATGTTTTTTGTTGATTTACTTTTTAATGAAACAACGGAGAAACCTCACGACCGGCAGTTCATCACAGTATGTGTAGGCTGATATAGATGCAGTTAGCACATCCTCTCTTGTTCCAGCTTAGCACACTGAGAACTGTAACAACTGACCCGTGTAACTTCATCCCCGGTCTCCCCTATGCCCCCCCCATCCCCGAAAGTTAAATGACCTTGAAAAGAACATGCCCTGTTAATGGTGGTTTTTAAAATCCATTTTGACACACACACAAAACCATAAACAAACAAACAAGGAATTATAACAAATTCCATACTAATGCAATTTTCCTGAGACCCCCCCCCCCACGGCATACAGGTTTCATTTATTGTTCGGGACTTTTTAAAGAATAAAATGTTGCTAATGGTTATTCCAGGGGGCACGCGCATACTTGCAGTTCTTTGCCGTACCGCCTTTTTGTTTGATTAATTAATATTTCTTTTCTTCAGTGCGGCAACTATGACATTATTTTTGTTTTGTTTTTGTTTTGAAATGTTTTATATTTTTATCTGAAATGATTATGAAATGTCATCTGTAATCAATGTAGTGTATTAAAAGTCATACAAGTAAGCCGTGATTGTCTAAATATATTTTAACTTTTATTTACCAACTGATTTATGCACTAAGTCATTTTTTAAAACAGTTTGTTATTAGTGTATATGTGACTACCGAGACCAAATGCGTCTACCGTTTGACAATATCCTGATATAAACGTTTGGGAAGCATCATCTTCCTTTTCTGTAAATGTTACTAGTCACCTCAAAATAGACCCATTTAGGTATTTTTCATATCCCATTTTGTTAATGATTATTATTTCTCATTTTATAACCTTAAACAGTTAAATTTGATAAATAACTCGACGCTTGATTTTTTTTTTTTTTTTTGGGGGGGGGGGGGGGAGGGCTGAGATTTGAGTACTTAATTGAAATGGGCTCTTCAGAAACAAAATTATTAGCAAATTAAAGCTCATGTATAGTTTTGGGAGAACATTTTTTTTGTTTTACTTCCATAGTATAATAATATGAAGTAATACCTCAAATAACCTCTGTGTACAAAGTGATTTGTTTTAAATTCCACTTTAAGACCTGAATTTAGCAACAAAACTCTGTAAATCGATCTGTTGAGTGGCCATGCCTAAACAGGATGACACCAGAGAGAGTGCAACGCGCAGTGGTTTGTGATCAAAGTATATGCTATTGATACACAGACTAATACACACAGAATGCACACACACCATACCAGTCAGCAGTGGTGTGGCATGCCTAGGGCTCAGGGGTGAGAGTGAAGGAAGTATGGTCTCATTTTGATGAACATCTCCCCATGTTTATGCTAACTATAACATATCATGGAAAGACATGCATGATTCATGGTTATATCGCTTGTTCATGTATTGATATGTCATTGGAACAATATGAGGAAAAGTTGAGTAAGTTTTAGAAAAATGCAATTTTCTCTACCACAACTATACTTGGGCTTTAACGATTGGTTAAAGTCCTGTTTTTTGTTTTGTTTTTTTAAAGAAATTTGACATTTTGACATTTTGACATTTTCCTCTTTTCTCCTGACTTCTTAAATCCATCTTTTGACATGACAGGTCCAAAAAAAAAACAGCAAACAAACAACAACAAAAAAAACAAATAGTTGCTGAGAGTAATCTCTTATTAGCAATACAATATAACAAGAACGATAGAGGAAAATGCCTGTAGATGTAACCAGATTTCTCTTGGTCTTAACCCGGTCGGGTATTTAACCTCTGTTCAAATCAGTTCATGCTTCAAGGACTCTTCGTCTCCGTGCGTCCTTTTATTAAGCCGTCGGATATTTTTAAGGATGAAGGTACCTTATTTATTCCTCCTTAAATATTTATATAATGCTCTATCTTTTTACGGCAGAAGTAATTAAGTTAGATTTGGAGGGTCATAATCTCAACTTATATAGCGTAATTAATCTTTAGTTTCAATTTTGAATGACTGCGCCATAAGAAATATATACAACAAAGACAACAATCCTTTGATTTATTTAAAAGGACAAATCGAAGCACTAAGGATGATGACTTAACTGATTTTTGCGTGGAATATGACCTATTTTATCTAACCTTGCCTTTTTTATTCGTATTATAATTAACAAGACACTTGTAAGCATTTATACTACTCGCGTATTAAAAGAAGGGTTGTTTCATCCGTTAAGTCTACAACTCCGAGTTAAATACCCCCACCTTTTTTTTTCATCTTCTTCTTCTTCTTCTTCTTTTCTTTTTTCCTCTTTTTTCCCTTTCATGTGTTTATTTTTAAGATTTTTTTTTTTGTGTGTTAATATTATTTTTTTTTTGCGAGGGAAGAGGTAATTATCGTATTCTATTTAAATTTAGATTATATTTGACGAGTGTAGTGGAAGAAATTCTTTCAATCCTCCTTCTTTCAAAGTGTAGACTTGGATGTTCTGATCCAGCTGTCACTTTTTATATGGAAGGCCTCGTGCCCTTAGAATCTAAGATTACTTCATATACAATTATTACATGTAGTTGAATCATAATCACACGTGTTCAGCAGTTAACTCGTTATGACAATTTATTGATAGATTACTCAGTTGCATATAGACCAGGCCAAGATCGGAATCGTAAGACTATAGGGTATAAATCAGTAATGCACTGTTGGTGTGGCACAGCCTCTCGGAATCTGGACTAGGCGTCGCTCAAGATCCGATATCCTGAATTAGATTGGAGCCTCTGCTTTCAGACTAGCTGTAAAGATTCGACAATCCCCCGTGAGGAGAATTCGGTCAGGGTGGATCACTGTACGGGGTCGTTGGGGCAGCGGAGATGCGGGGATAGAGATATATATCGGCATGTTTCTTCAATCGATGTGGATTGTTTTGGTTTAGGTAACTGGAGTGAAAGACAAACACATGGGGAAGTGCTCCCATCGCGAGATGTAGAGAAGGAGACAGGTTCCCAGCTTTCATGTTAAGGATGCTTAGGATGTAGAGAGATGGATGATACAACACTGGTTTCAATTTTTTTAAGCAATCGCATACTAAGTCTTGTGAGAGTAAAAGTACCGAGGGGGCAGTTGTCCTGGGGAAAGTTGTCTATGGACATAGTCTTTCAAAGGGGGAGCTGTCCTCACATAATTATCAATATGTGGCTTCCCTTGGTAAATTGTCATTGTGGTAGTTGCCATGAGGAAGATGTCCAGGGGTAGTTGTCCTAGGGGTAGTTGTTATTGAGGTATAGTGGGTAGTTGGCCAGGGGTAGTTTTCCTGGGGGTATTTCTTCTTAGAAGTTTTTTTTTCACAAGGGAAGATTAACAGGTGTGGTTGTTCAGTTAATATCTATAGTAGATTTGAAAACAGTTTTGACATTGGAGTGATTGCCCTGGGGGTTAGTTGCCCGAGGGATTAGGGAAGTTGTCATAGAAGCAGTTGCAACGGGATGGTGTTCCGGAGGTTGCCCATGTACAGTAGAAAAAATGTACATGAAGAACTTGATTTCAAAAGGAGCTAAATCTATTTTTGATTAAAATCTTCAAACCAAGTTATTGATTTCAAACCCACCATAGCTCAGACTGGTAAATGTCTGTGGAAGAAATTTTAAATCTGTACTCTGAGAGCAGTTATTTCAAAATGCACATTTGAATATCACGTTTCCATAGACACCAGTCAAAGATTTGTCAAGGAAATGCCATTTGCTCAGAAGACAAAAGGGGACTTAGCTCCCTTTGGAATCAAACTCTTCATATGCAAATATCTTCGGTAGATGTGAAACCAGTGAGTGAGTTTTATCCCATACTAAATACTCTACAGTCTTGCGTCAAATGAAATGGTACAAGTGGAAAACAATTTTTACAGTATGAAGATTAATCACAGCCTGCTATTGTTTGGTATTTTCATTAAGCAGGAAGATCAGACTTCACCTGCATTTTTTTTCATCACATTTGGTGTTGTAATTTTTGAAATATGACTAGTTTTCTAAAATCAAGAAAAATCCATTTTTCGCACCCCTTCCCATGCCTATGTGTATAGGTTTCGCATAATGGCCATGAAGTGCTCAATTTCGATTAGTTCCTCGTCGCACAAAATTTAGCACAACTTTTGTTTTACGAAAGCAAATTATAAAGAACAAAGCACATCAGCAAGGAAAATCTTTTGGCTTTATTTTGGTACCACAAACACACATTATATGAAAATATTTCACTCCTCAATAATCTTTTTCCGACTGTACCATTTTTTTTTTTTTTTTTTTTTTTTGGACACAGACTGTAGTAAAAGAGATTGTGTAATTTTCATCTGTTGTTAATCCGTATTAAAAGTTATTTCCCCACACTCTTGCGTTCTACTTTTTGTCATGTCTTTGCGGCTACTGTCTAATACGCACACATAATTAAGGTCTTTTAATCACCCCGCCCAGTTGCAGCGATCAGACGCGTAATGTCACAACAACGCATTATTTACGTCTGGGATCAACCTGTGATATCACAATCCGTGACTGGGAGTCGAACCGAGGTCCGATCCGCATCAGTGTGTAGGCTTAATTTCTTTTATTTTTTGTTTAACCAAGATGTAAACATTTCAAATGATTTTAGTTATTTTCTCTAAATAAGCCCATAAACTGAAAAAAAAAATCGGACTGAGGTTCGATTCCCAGTCACGAATTTTGGATGGTGACGTCAAGTATTGGCCCCAGACGTAAATAATGCGTTGTGGTGACATTATGCGTCGGTGAGACATTACCGGTCGTAGCAGGCCCGACCTCTATTTATCTCTTTCTTTGTCTTTTTCTCTCACTCTCTGTCTGCTTATGTCTTTTTCGCGTTAGTTTGTCGCCTTTCCTTACGTTGTTGTGTCGATATCAAGTTATTCTTTCTGGCTAGCGGGTGTTGAAAACGTGTATTGTAACATACACCATATTTCAATCGTCACCCTAATTTTTCCTGACAATGGAATGGAATAATATATCCTCTGTCATAATTCTGTGAAGCGTCTAGGGTATGTGGGGGAAAAAAAACTAATTTTGTGCCTTCTAAACAGCGTGTGCAGCATTGTTTTCATGGAAAAACGTACCACTTTTACATTGGTTGAATCCCGAATATTCCATGCATTGAATTAATCAGTTACAGACCTTTTAGACTCAGGACCTAATGGTCAAATCGGGCATCAACACTGAAGGACGGCCAGTTTGCGAATGCGGAGAGGAGGAGACCATGAGTCACCTCCTACAATGCCCTCTTCTGCCTTCCCCCTGTTCCCCAGCTGATCTTACTACCCTTTCGCCTAATGGGATCGCGTGCGTTCAGTATCTAATGGGCAGAGTCTGAATCATATTCTAATCCACAAATAAACAAAAATTGAGAGAAAGGACACGAGAAGAAGAAAAAGACTCAGGACCCTGGGTACTGAACCTTAATTGTAACCTCTAACATTTCTGTAAGTAATCTTAGAGATTTCCGTATAGCGCAATAACCCTGAAATTTAACAGAGCAGCCAAACCCTTCTCCTCCCACTCTTCCTTGTGAAAGCATCCGATAAAAATCCACAAGTTATATAAATGATATTTTGTTGCCATTATTCACAGCTACGCAGTCTAGGACAGGTAAATGCATTGCAAATACAGTTTTATAAAGCATGCATGCATCTGCCGGGTAATTGAACTGGAAAGTTTGTCTGATGTATTGTGGATACCTGAGTCCAAACTTGCTTGCAATTGTTTATACTCCAGGACCTATGTATTCCATAATTATACCGTAGTTTTCCAAATTTATGTTGTTTTTGTATATATTTATATCTGGTGGGTAACGATTTCATACAGTTTATTGTCTGTTTTAGGAATGCTATTTGCACTTTTCATTATAATGTGTTTAAAAATAATGTACCGTCACGGTAGTTTATATTGAGTCTGATGTATTCGAACCCGGCTAATGTTGATACCATTAGAGTGAGAAGGCCGGCTTACACAATAACAGTAAATGGACACCATATTTTTTTCATTGCTGGATCTTCAAGGCTAATCTTAGCTATCTCGTGTCGAATTGAACACAGACAGAGACCAAACAGGACTTACCCATAGAGGTTATTCACCTCTTGTCTATTAAAGCCCTTCTTAAGATAAAATCATGATGTCCTGCTCTGACAAAAGGAGGTAAGTGACAAAAGTGTGAATTATTTATAGCCTATTTTCATATTTTATGTAGCGTGCTTTTTGTTCCTGGAAAAATTAAGCTTTTATCATACTAGAAGATGTTTTTGCGTAAGGAATTTTGATACTGCATTACTCGCGACCCGTCGGTGTTACAAATCCTGTTTACATGAACTGTCATGTTCTATTTTGCTTTAGTTGAACACCAGCGTCCTGGGTACAGAATACGGGCCATAGTGTTCCATGATTGACCTTTTGCTTGATCAAACATAATTACCAATAATTATACAATGATGACTTTAGATCTAAACTCAAGTTTTTAAAAACCGGGGTAAACAAAATGATAAAGAAATAACAATCTTGACTGATGTTCCGTCTAGACCTTTTATCCGTATCAGGCCTTTCTCCCCGGAGGACAACTCCCCCGGGGACAACTCCCGGAGGACAGCTCCCCCGGAGGACAACTCCCCCGGCGGACAACTCCCCCGGAGGACAACTCCCCCGCTGACATCTCCCCCGGAGGACAATCTCCCCCGGAGACAACTCCCCCGGAGGACAACTCCCCCGGAGGACAACTCCCGCCGTAGGACAACTCCCCCGCAGGACAACTCCCCGCAGGACATCTCCCCGGAGGACAGGTCCCCCAAGGACAACTCCCCGGAGGACATCTCACCCGATGAAAACTCCTCCGCAGGTCAAGTCCCACAAAGGACATATCCCCGAGTACAACTCCCCCGGAGGACAAAAATTATATAAATTTTTATCACACCTCTTCAATTATACAAAAATACATGTACATAATTTGATACAAGGGTTTTGTTTTGTTTTGTTTTGGCTTGTTTCGGCAAATGTTTTAGAATTATAAATGTTTTCATTGGATATGTTGACGGAAATATTGAAAATTGGTTGATATGCCTAGATGTTTTAGGTTCCGTCTACTTCTGGAGATATTTTCATACCAACACTAGTTGCAATAACACCCTCTTATAGCGAACACACGGCATGATGCAAAGCTGTGCAAGTACATACTTATGACACACACCATTCAGATATGAATATTCGGTTTGTTTTGGATAAATGTAAACAATTGTCTGTAAAATTTTAAACCCAATGACCATGATTGTATGACATTATTCCTTGTAAAACTGACAAAACAAGTGATGATGTTTGAATTGATTTTTATGAATTTCTTTTTTGATAAATAAAAATTGTGTTCTCTTTAAACTTTTGTGCCCATTCTAATTTGTTTATGGTGTGATTAATTATTAATTAAAGCTTTATTATCGTGGCTCACCCCCCCCCCCCCCCTTGCTGAAGACGACTAGAGAAAACGTAGGCGACTCGCCTTCATGCTCTTTCTTACTCCTGTAGCTTCAAATTTAAGCTCCCCATTTAGCATCCTTCCTTTTTCAACATTTTCTTTTATGTCTTGCATTTTCATTAATTTTCCTTTTCTGAGGTCACATTTCGTTGGGGTACCTCTGAATCTGCCAAAACTAGCAACCTTTTGAGGGAAGGAGTAGCCATTCATAGATTGGAAGGGGTGGTTCCAATGGATGATTAGCAATTAAACAACCATTCCCATCCCCGCTTGTCATTACAGAAGGTTACTCCATGCAAAAAGACTGTAATAATTGTAACAGAAAGAAAAACCAAGGGGTTAGCATAAAATCAATATACAAAGCATTTAAAGTGAGGGAGATGTCCTCCGGGGAGTTGTTCTTGGGGGACCTGTACTCGCGGGGAGATGTCCTGCGGGGGAAGTTGTCCTGCGGGGGAGTTGTCCTCCGGGGGAGTTGTCCTGCGGGGGAGTTGTCCTCCGGGGGAGTTGTCCTCCAGGGAGTTGTCTCCGGGGAGCTGTCCTGCGGGGGAGATGTCCTGCGGGGGAGTTGTCCTGGCGGGGAGCTGTCCTCTGGGGAGTTGTCCTCCGGGGGAGCTGTCCTCCGGGAGTTGTCCCCGGGGGAGTTGTCCTCCGGGGGAGATGTCCTAGAACCCTTTTATCTCTTTAAATCATGGCTCAGAATATTTGCGTTTTTTCCTCTCGCTAAATATAAAAATCACACAATCATGACATGTGTCAAAGACCTTGTTTGAGTAATTGTGTTACATGCATGGTCACCAGGCCTAATGACACATCTGAAACGTTACCTCTCCACTAATAAAGACTGTCACAAAGTCCGTATCAACGGCTTCGTACCATCCCCACCCCCATTTCTTTTGATCATGCATCCACCACTTAGGTTTGTATTCTTAGGAATCCTATTGTCGGACAAACCTTCAGAACAACAAGATTTACTGAATGATATTTAACGACCAATACACGGTATATAATGGTAGGGGGTCCTAAAGCTATGCGGGTCTTAAAGCTACGCACTGCAAAATAGGCGCTAAAGTGAAAGGGCCAAAATATGCACTCGCATAATACAGGCTCCGTGATAGCAAAATAGTGTTTCATTTCAAAGTTCAAAATTCCACCTTTTACGGCTAAAAATTTAAAAAAAGGTGCAAAAAAGCTAAATATTATTGAATTATGGAACAATTTCATAATATACCGTGAAAATTTGGAAGAAAACACGTAATTAAAATTGTTAAATCAAACTTCAAAGTGAGTGCGTAGACTTAAGACCCGTTCAGTTCTGACGGCAACGGAAGAGAAGGTCTCGATCTGGCGGCGATTTTCGTAATTGCTCTTAGTTTGATTCCATGCTTTTTGCATCAAGATAATCCTCAGAAAATAAAGCAAAAGATGGTACAAAAATAGTCATATGAAATATTGAGTTCTATGACTTCTAAATCGTTAAAAACTAAGTGCGTAGCTTTTGGTCCCTCCTTTATACATAAACTTCTTATTAAACAATAACGTAATCAAGAATGTATAAAGTTTAACCTCCCCCCCCCCCCGAAAAAAAAAACAAACAAACAAACTAACAAAACAAAACAACAACAACAACAACAACAACAAAACGGGAACACATGTGAGAGCGGGAGGTCATTAACGAGATATAGAGATAAATAGAGAAAATTAATGGTCGTTCGGGAATAGAAAAGGGTGACGTAGTTAAGAGCAGTAAAGGTTAATACTTGGCAACTATGTTTTCTCCTTGATCCATCGATGAAAAAGGGTGGAGATTTGATGATCTTTATTTATGGTCAAGGGTCTTTTTTCTTAATAGTTCTATTCTGAATAATTTGCAGAGTTTGGTATCAAATTGAAGAAATATGATATAAAGCACATTGTTTGTGATTTCCGAGCGATAGTAATCATGGTAACCTGTAATGTGAATGCTGTTAGAGTCAGTATTCGGGGAAACTTATGCACTTATATTAATTGGTTAAATGTGTTTGCCCAGCATGCTGAACAGCGTATGGATATGTTCTGGCAGGTGGGACGAGAGTTTTAATTGTTTTGACGTTATTCGGTAGCGTGCACTTACGTCACTCTAGTTTGAAACTTCATTCACAGGGCAAGTCTACGCTATTTGTTCCCAAGGTGGTGATTTTTAGACTTTTTGACAATATTTGTGTCAAGTGTGTCAGTGGGTTTGCAAAGGTATACATAATGAAATGAAATGCTCCAAATTTTATTGTCCGAAACGGATATTTATTTTGCCCCTTTTCTCGTGGGCCCGGCAGCCGCTGAGCAGCGCCAGAAGGACGTTGCTCTATCCCCCTCTTGTTGAACGCCAAACAGGGAAGCAGCAACTACCATTTTTTAACGTCTTTTGGTGTCATATATCACCATAAAGGATATGTTTGATCTGCGTAATGGTAACTTACCACACTCTTGAATTGATTATTGTAATGTTATACAGCACAGATATTCTACGATACAAAAAGCAGATGGACAGGTACATCTACCAAAACTTAGGACTTCTCTAGGCCAATTTTCTCTATCCTTCTTAGGCAGTATATTCTGGAATAATGTACCACCTGATATCAAGCTAAAACCATCCAGAATCTCCTTCAGGAACTCTTTAAAAAATGCATATAATAAATCAATAACATTGCTTCTCTAATGTGTAATTTGCTTGTAATTTCACTTCATATAAACTATGTATCAATAGTTGGTATCTGTATCTGTAATAGTCTTATGTTATTACGACATTATACTTTGTATGTAAATAATGAAGAGGGCCAGGCTCGACTAGCACATGTGATATTTCTGGTCATTTACCATTTGGTATGTTATTCATTATGTATGTCATGAAATGTTATCATTGGTAAATAAATAAATCAAATATAAAAATAAAAAATAAACTTAAATGCAGAATGAGAACAAAGAGTCATTTCAAGGTCATTATGACTTTATCAAGCGTCACATTAATATTCATTAAAAATGCTAATTTTTAACCAATTTAAAAAAGAGGTTTGTAATAAGAAGTACAACCAAAAAGTTTTGTATTATTCTGTTTCTATATTTCTTGGCCTACTCTGGTGAAAATATCAGCGAAAGCCGTAGCACATAGCGTCTAAATATTTTTAACATTAAAATATTCAGGTCTCAAGGAATAGGTCTCACAAAAGTTATTACTCACCTTCCACCTTAGAAATGAACAAAATAAGTGTTTTTTACATTTATGTTTTGTATTAATGTTATTTTGTTTTATCAGGAGATTTTTTAACAAAAAGATGTTGCTAAGTCTTTGCTCACAACCAATTGTTTAATGAAAAATATTACAGGAAATAATTGTCCCGTGTGGATAACCTGACGTATTTTCTAATAACTTGACCTTGCCAAGAAAACTCGAAGTTGTAACTAACATTAAAATCTTGTCCTTAACAATGTGTATTACATTTTTAAAAAAGGATAAGACTATGCAAGTTGGTAGATGTACTTTTTAAATTCCCAGAGTTATATGTGAGAACAAAAGTCAAAAATTTGAAAACAATTTTTTTTTTCTGGCCCGTTATGTTACCGACGAATATAATGATCATGACAAATAATTATGAATTGGTTTATTTCAACTATTTTTTTAAAAAATGTTTTTGGTTGAAAGATTCTTAGTACACTTCAGGGAATAATACTTAAGGATTGAAGATGTTTCATTTAAGATTTATCATAACAAGCCCTATTTTGGCTCTGAATGTCCCGTTTGTTACCGCGCAAAATAGCTTGGAACTAATTGCTCAAACAAAGACATTTTTCCTTGCTGGTAAATATACCGTAGAAGGAGGGGTTTTGGGTGTTTGCAAGTGCGGTAAAAAACTTCTGCCAAGAATTTTCTCAATCGAGCTTGTATCTCTTGTTGTTTTATTTTGTTGCTTTTGTCGCGATATCGGAGGAGAAATAGCATATTTATTTAGTCAAAAACAGTGGAAGCAGGGTTTTCAGCGGAGCATTGCCCCAACGATTTGCAAAAGTTTGAATGTCGAAGTCAACCAGTAGCCTCTTTTTTTTTTGTAATTTATTGTTTTTTGTTTTTATGGAGCAAAAGAATTTTTATGTTGCAAAGTTGATCCGCACAACCACAAGGACGATCAGAGAACCTAGATTGGAACGTTGAAAATTATGGTCCTATCCGCACAAAGAGCATTTGCCGTGGACCGATAAAACTAAGACTATACTGAAACACAAGGCGTCACATGGAGCGGCTTATTTTGGTCTGAAAACTATACGTTGTGTCAGAGTGATCATTATAGTAGGTTTAGATCAGTGGTCAGGTATCCCGAAGGGTCTTTGGTGTTTAAATCTACGGAGATGTTCCTGAAGAAAGAAAAAAGGGGGGGGGGTGGGTGGAGTGGCGTGGGTAGTAGTTTACGACGCACGCAAATGCTTGCGAAGGATATAATTTCAACGTCCAACAGGTGTGGTTTGTGCGGGCAAAACTTTTGCAAATAAAATCTTTTTGCTCCATAAAAGACAAACAATAATAAAAAAAAAGAGACTGTTTGGACTTCGACATCTTAAAACTTTGCAAATCGTTGGCATGCTCCGTGAACCTCGCTTCACTGTTTTGACTAAATAAATATTGTATTCTCTCTCCGATACGCCGACAAACAGCAACAAAATACAAAGATCAGCGATTGAAAATTCTGGAGAGAGTTTTTTTACCACGCAGTTTTGCAACACAAACCCTCCTTCTACGTATATTTACCAGCAGATGTCTCTTTGGTTGTGGAGCAATTAGTCATGCTATTTTGGCGCGGTAACAACGGGACATTCAGACAAAAATAGGGCTTGTATGATAATCTTAATGTAAATTCAATCCTTAAGTTAATTCTGAAGGTACTAAAATCTTCTTAACAAAAACATTTTTAAAAAAATAGTTGAATAAACCAATTCATAATTATTTGATGATCATTTATTCGTCGGTAACAAAACGGGCCAGAAAAAAAAATTGGTTTTCAAATTTTGACTTTGTTCAATATAACTCTGAATTTAAAAAGTACATCTACTTGCATAGTCTTATCCTCTTAAAATGTAATACATTGTAAGGACAGATTTTAATGTTAGTACAACTTCGGTTTTCTGGCAGGTCAAGTTTTAGAAAATACGTCAGGTATCACACGGGACAATTATTTTCCTGTATATATTTTCATTAAACCAATTGGTGTAGCAAAAGACTTGCAACATCTTTTGTTAAAAATCTGATAAACAAAAGACAACTAAAAACATAAATGTAAACACTTATTGTTTCATTTCTAAGGTTGGAAGGTGAGATAATAACTTTTGTGAGACTATTCCTGGAGAACCTGAATATTTTAAATGTAAAAATATAGAAGCGCTATGTGCTAGGTTCGTGATATTTTACCAAGAGTAGGCCAAGAAAATATAGAAACAGAAATACAAACTTTTGGTTGTATTCTTATTACAAACCTCTTTTTAAATGGTTAAATAGCATTTTTAATGAATATTAATGAGCCTTGAAACGTCATAATGACATTGAATGACTCTTTGTTCTCATTTGCATTAAGAGTTTATTTTTTATTTGATTTGATTTATTTATTTACCAATGTAAACTATTATGACATACATAATGAAACATTCAAATGGTAAATGGGACCAGAAAATAGCACTGCTACGTCGAGCCTGGCCCTCTTCATTATTACATACAAAGTAAATGTCGTAATAAACATAAGACTATACAGATCAGATAGCAACATTGATACATAGTTTATTGAAGTGTAAATTACAGCAATTACACATAGAGCAAATTGTTATTGATTTATTATATGCATTTTTAAAGAGTTCCTGAGGAGATTCTGGATGGTTTTAGCTTGATATCAGTGGTACATTATTCAGAATATACTGCTAAGAAGAAGATAGAAAATTGGCCTAGAGAAGTCTAAGTTTTGGTAGATGTACCTGTCCATCTGCTTTTTGTATCGTAGAATTTCTGTGCGTATAACATTACAATAATCAATTCAAGAGTGTGGTAAGTTACCATTACGGCAGATCAACAATACTCTTTATGGTGATATATGAACACAAAAAACGTTAAAAAATGGTAGTTTGCTGCTTCCCTGTTTGGCGTTCAACAAGGGGGGATTGAGCAACGTCCTTCTGGCGCTGCTCAGCGGCTGCGGGCCACGAAAAGGGGCAAATAATATCCGTCGGACAATAAAATTTGGAGCATTATTTCATTATGTATACTTTGCAAACCACTGACACACTTGACAGCAAATATTGTTAAAATGTCTAAATAATCACCACCTTTGTGGAACAAATAGCATGTAGACTTGCCCTGTGAATGAAGTTTCAAACTAGAGTGACGTAGTGCACCGCTAGAAATAACGTCAAAACAATTAAAACTCTCGTCCACCTGCCAGAAACATATCCATACGCTGTTCAGCATGCTGGGCAAACACTTTAACCATTAATATAAGTGCATAAGTTCCCCAATACTGACTCTAACAGCATTCACTATTACAGGTTACCATTGATTACTATCGCTCGGAAATCACAAACATGTGCTTATATCATATTTCTTCAATTTGATCAACTCTGCAAATTATTCAGAATAGACTATTAAGAAAAAGACCTTGACCATAAATAAAGATCATCAAATTCTGCCCCTTTTTCATCGATGGATCAAGGAGAAAACATATTTGCCAAGTATTAACCTTTACTGCTCTTACTACGTCACCTTTTCTATTCCGAACGACATTAATTTTCTCTTTATATTCTCTTAATCTCGTTAATGACCTCCCGCTCTCACATGTGTTCCCGTTTGTTGTTGTTGTTGTTGTTGTTGTTGTTTGTTTTGTTAGTTTGTTTGTTTGTTTTTTTTTTTTCGGGGGGGGAGGGGTTAAACTTTATACATTCTTGATTACGTTATTGTTTAATAAGAAGTTTTATGTATTAAGGAGGGACACAAACTACGCACTTAGTTTTAAACGATTTAGAAGTCATAAGAACTCAATATTTCATATGACTATTTTTGTACCATCTTTTGCTTTTATTTCTGAGGATTATCTTGATGCAAAAGCATGGAATCAAACTAAGAGCATATACGCAATTTTGTAGATACCGTATAATATTAGTTTGTATAGTTAGTAGTTTTTCTTTACAATTAAAAATACATATACATAATTATCTTGTCGCTAATTAATTACACAAATCAGATTTATATTTTATATTTCAGGATGTAGTTGTCATTTCCCTGTTTTATTTACAGAAAAATGGAGCTTTACTGACGTCATGGACTTATGTGGAAGTTGCGGTAAGAATCAATGCGAATAAAAACATTACGAACGATATAAACGTAGGTGCTATAAACATTTACTCTCGATATTGAAAGAGAAAAGCAAGAACAGAAATATTACTGAGAGTGAGATAGAGAGAGAGGAGGAAATGAGATGCCAAAATCATACAAAATAGATTTTTTTTTTTAAAGGCTTTCAGTGGATTTAATCAACCAATGTAGTTGGTAATTATCGTGTACTTTATTAATGTTCGGTCATATATTCCAATCAAATTCCTCATTCGTCCTCATTACACAAACACAAAGCTTTTGAACGGCTGCAATTATGCCGTTTATTTTCTGGATCCGCGTTTACTTTATCTATCTATTGTTTAATTAGTTGCAAAATGATCGTCTACATACATGACCAAGAGCAAGAAAGGCGTTTATAAATGCCTTTTTAAAAGACTGCGTTATCACCTCTTTGGTACTCACAACGTGGTATGGTTGTTCAACATATTAACCTTTTTTTTTTTAAATACATTTTGTCGTCTATTTATTAAAAGGAAGCGAATAAACGTGTACCGTTGCGTATCGATTTTACCCGCTACCTGTTCAAGGTTAGCTTGGGGACGACGAACGGATGATCAAAATTGCTCTTTGATGAAAAATACCTCATCCGATCCCTTATATTCTTTCATTAGAATGATCACGAATTCCTCGTTTCCCATCTCGACATGATTCCCACTGGGAATCGATACAGTTATACCAGTTATGAGCAGGCTGCAGTGCATTTTGCAGGTACGTTTCCTTCATTGAGTATTATGGACTATCACATATCGCACAGTTTGAATTATAAAACCATGCTCGCATCCAAAATACCATCTTATGTAGCTGCCTGAAATCTTCACCATGCTGCACTCAACCCTTACGACTTTAATAGAGAGTTACCAAAACGCACACTTTCGGTGATACACATCAGTGGGGAAAAATAATATGTACAAAAGGGAGAAATAAATGCTCAAGAGAGGGAAGTAATAATGAAAAGATAAATAAAAATATCGAGAGACAAAGAAAAAGAGATAAAGGAAGACAAAGAAGATTGTATTACACACACACACACATACACACACACACCCACACACACACACACACACATAGTTAAATTAATACGTTTATTTTATCAATGTTCCGAAAGTCGAATTTGAAATACATTAATAGGAAACGTATCATTATGATGTAAATCTAGAGCTCCAGCATATTAAGCTAAGGGCTATAAATTATGTGCTAAGGCCCCAAACTGTGAATGCTTCTGCCTGCTCTGTTAGCTTGATCCAAGAGAGGTAAATTACACCCCTAATCGAAACAGGTGCTTAGAGATAAGTGCTAGCGTGGGTGCAGATTGAATTAATACTCTACCGAAACATATCGACCTTGAACGTGCCTCGGCCTTGTGCTGCATTCAAACTTTTACCTCAAGCCAATTTTTGTTAAAACACATATTTTGGCGCCGAAAAAGCTCCCCTGTGGACCATGTATCAACATAATGCGTTACATGAATCGTATAATGATATTCCACTTACTACTATCATGATTGTACAGAACCATAAAACCCAGGTCATATCCCGCTGCTGTGAGTGTCTTTAGTCCCGTCTTTCTCTTTCCTTTTTTTTTTCCGGGAAGGCCACGGCCCTCACGTTTCTTTTAAAACATGGGGAGGAAGTGACAAGGGCACAGATCGAGTACGTTAGCACCCGTCATTCGCACGTTTTCGCCGTTCGTCATGTTTGTGCTGACGTACTGTATACAAATATCATCTTGACCCAACTTAATCCAAAAAATTAACTTGTTTGTTTTCCATGTTTTTGTTTTTTTTTTCTTCTGTTTTTCTGGGAGTGTAATATTGATGAGCATCATACTGATATTTAAATTTAACCCCTAATCTTTCTCTTCATTTTTTTTTCTTCATTCTTTCGTATGTACTCCTTTCGTTATAGTTTTTCATGTCCGTAATTCATTCTATTTTTTATATATTTTTATAAAAATAATTTATTATATCAAGAGACAACGGTTTATGTTTAAAATGTTTAGTATTAAAAAAGAAGATATTGTTCACGCTTTTATTAAATGCGAATTAAACAAACAATACCTAAAACATACAGAAAACATATTACAGAGAGTCTACAATGTTAAAAAAAATAGCAGTCTGCACCTTTTGAAAATTGAAAGCAACTGCCAAATCAGTTTATTTATGACTTTAGCCTTTTATAGTATTTATAACACCGTATAAGGTTATATTGGAAAGAAATAAATCGGGAAAAGAAAATAGAAAATGAAACATTTGTTAGAAATAGAAATCAGAAAAGAATAGAAATACAAGATAATGAACAGAAATGAATACGAACCAAGAGAAGATTTGAAAGAAATTATAAGAATTCATGTGATGTGAGATAAAGAAATGTGTATCAGTGCTTGTATAATTTGATGTAATATGAATGCTATACAATGTTATTATATCCATATTCATATTAATGCTCATTTGAGATATATCATTTGAATTTGAAATATATCCTCTGACATGTCTGATAGAGGGGAAAAAATCATTTTATATTATTATACATTACATTCCATTTTTTATTATTATTATTCTTTAGTTTACATGGATGGTTGTGTAGAATAATATTTGCCTTCGTGGCTGAGCTTTTAGTGCGTTACCCCAAGGGGATTTTATTTTTTTTTTATTTTAGCCATATCTCGATAGAGCTCGTCATTTTTTTCGACTTTATTTTTGTCCACAAATCATAATGGCCATATCTTATTTGTATGAAATACAACTAAGTATTGATCGAAAATTTACATTGCACTTTATGCATTGTGTAGACCCGTAAGCTCGGGATTGGCATCAGACGAAAATGCAGTTTGAAAATTTGTTTCTTAGATGAATAGGCGATGATACCAAGTTGTTCTTAGACCCAGCCGAAACTAGACCAAGTTGTTGGTAGAACAAATTAATTCAGCCATTGCTTACATGCAATGAGAGAATCAGACCTATTGCTGTTAGACCATATGGATATAAAACCCTTTCTTCTACTTAACTACATAATTGCACTAGACGGCATTGCAATGGAAGTAGAGAGTAAATCATAGCTATATTAGAATCATTTGGTGTGTATAACGCGTCTTATATCATGATTTATTCGAGGCCTAACCTTGCTTCGTGAAATCGGGCCATTAAGTAAGAAACCAAACAATAAGGGTTACTCAACGGCAAAATCGACTGCTTCTAAATTAAATGTTAATGTGTGACAGCTTGTTATGGGCTCCTTTTTCTTTATTATTGCACCTACCTTAAACAATTTGGTTCGCATTGCAAGAGAAATAATCACCTAGTTGAGTATTTACAAAGAATATGGCTGAACGCTAAACCGTATTGATTCTGCTATTTTCCATCTATAGACTTGTAAAAATATTTTTTAAAGCGAATTAATGAAGCTTTTATCATCTCCTATTTTGTATTCCCAGCTGTCCAAGCATCCGCAACTTAAATCAAAACAAGTGGCACAATCAGGATCTTACAGAAAGCAGATAGAGTGGAAGAGAAAATCGAGAACAAACCATTGTGTTGCCTTTTTAATCCCCTGCATCAGATTTACGTGCGTGTCTAATCATCCGGAGAAGCACGAATAATATCTGACTTGGATGCGCAGAGAGTAGTCTGAGCAGCTCTTTAACGGCGAGCCTTGAGCAGAGAGCGGCTGGGAGAGTTGGTGAGAGTGCGAAAGAGAGATGCGAACTGAATCTTGAACTTAAACAACTCTGCCACACTCTATTCGAAAGGAAGAGCGGGAAGTAATACGCACTGCAGCTGCGTACAGACGACATCTCAAAGAAGAAAAATAAAAGTTTTACTCTACTCGCTGCAGCGGCTCGAGCTGCACTTCTCGAGATACCATGGACTTTTCGTAATCAGGTATTGTATCGGCATAGCGAGGAGAAAAGCTGCCAAAGCCCCCTATAGCTTCAAGGATACGGGAGAAGAAATATAGTTGGAATCAAACCTTAATGCTTTCAAACCTCAGGCTTTGCTCCGGAAAGGTTTTCAGCGGGATTTAGTATTCGGTGTCAGCTTTGAATAATAAAAGACGTCAATGGTGTAATTTACCATCTAAAGAAGATATTAATGCATTGACCTGTGGATTGTGCCATTAACACGTTAAGTAACCATTTATTTTAAAAGCCATTCGTTACAAATTTGTCTGCGTCATACTCATGTTAATGTTTGATTTGATACAAAGATTACTCGTTATACTTTTCAGAAACAGTGATTGTATCGAAGTGGTTCGTTCGTAACTAACGTATATTATTCACACTGTAAACACGATTCGTAATGATAACAAATTTATTTGATGAAAAAAATTATTTTCTCTCTTTGGATAATGCATCACGGGATCCAAGTCGTATAACATGGATGAAGTGGATTTGTTCCTCTGTATTTCGTCATTATGATGATTTAAATACCTCCTTTATTTTCACCATGTAAACGGATTGTCATCTTACTTAAAATGGATTTAAATGTATATTCAACTTGTCATACAAGTGAGTGCTTAGAAGTGGTGTTATAAGGAACTCGGAGTAACGGTTGCTTCATTAGTTTCGAAGAGTTTATTTCGTTTCGAATCATCTTAGTTTGACTCCTATAAGTTGCCATGGAGAGTGAGTTAAGCTTCCAGAATTTGACAAGTGAAGTCGCCATGGAAACACCTCGAGGTTTCGAAGGTGTTTATACCTTCAACTTCAGCGCCGCTCATACGGTCAGCGTCGAATCCGTCATCTGTTGGAGTATCCTTGCCACCGCCATCATGGTCGTCGCAGGTGCTGGGAACATCATCGTCATCTGGATCGTCCTGACGAACCCACGGATGAGGACAGTGACGAACTATTTCCTACTAAACCTAGCCGTTGCGGATACAATGATTGCAACGATTGATATGCCGACAATGTTTACTTACATCGTCACCGAAAACTGGCCGTTCGGACTCGTCGGCTGCAAGATTGCCAAGTTTGTGGCGAATCTATCCGCAGTGGCGAGTATCTTGTCCTTAATGGCCGTTACGGTGGATCGCTTCCGAGCCATCGTTCACCCTCTTCTACCTCGCCTACCAAAACGCGTGATTATTGGTTCGGTGATATCTATCTGGATAGTAGCCGCAGCCTGGACGAGCCCCAGGTTCTTTTTCGCCGGACAGTATAAGTTCATTTATGCTGGAGGCACGGAACGGGTGCATTGTTACATCATATGGCCTCCAGATGGACAACCGTATGGATCCTATGACGTAGCGTGAGTACTCTCTAGATTTTTTTTTTATTTCAAAGCATGATACCCTGTCAAAAAAAGTAATACGAATTAGATTTAATAAATTTACTATCATCAGAATCATTTTAAAGATGAAGTCAACCAATCAATTCAATTAAAGTAACTAAGAAAAACAGAACAATAGAAGAAAGCATGTGTAAAAACAGATGGTGGTAAAAGTTCGAAGAGTATTCATCAGAAGATGGTAAAGTGGTGAATGTCTAATATTTTTATTTGGTGGCAGAACTTGCGAGCTGCATTCCTGATTGGTGCGTACTCTGATATACATAAATCTGTCCTCTTTCATGATTCTTAATTGAAAAATAGAATTATTTCATAGTCGCCGGGATATAAACATGGATTTGATAATATATTGAAAGGACAGTTCTGATTATCAATAAATTCTGATTATTACAATTGATTTAATTTTACATCGGGGAGAAAAAACAGATAAATTCCAGAATAGAATACTTCTTTTGTATCTCTAATTTATAGGAAATGATAATAACTGTGCATTGAAAAAGTGGATTCAACACTTTGCTGGCTCCAAGTTGACTACAATAAGAAACGACCTAATATCAGTCCATGTGCAAAATTAGTAAAGGTGCGGGTTACAGGTTTAGATCAAGTTAAGCATACTTACTGGACTGAAAGTGAACTAAATTCAAAAGCATGTAATTATGTAGGCCCCTATTCATCATAAACGTCAAATTCTGCTCCGACAACTAACTAATGATCAAAGATCTAACACTTACATATTGCAATGGTAGGCAAAAAATAAATCTATCATATCAAACCCCGGCCTTACCCAAATCCAACAGCCAAATTATATTGCAATTGCATTGTTATTACATGTCAAATATCCTTTTATATATATATATAATTTATATATATATATATATATATATATATATATATATATATATATATATATATATATATACATACGGGAATCACGTATGCCTCTTACAATAACACACTAGTGATTCGATACAAACATTTACCTTCACATGCACATTAACATATCCTTATAGCAAAATGTGTCAGATCACCAACAAGCGGGCCCTTAATTAAACAAATTACAGTCTAATGAAAATAACGGTCTCTGTTGATATTAGTAGCACATAATCATCGCAAGGCCACGTAATACAAATATCAAATCAATGTATTTCATTTCTCAGGACAACGTTGTTTTCTGTTTTTGTTGTTGTTGTTGTTGTTTTTTTTTTTTTTTTTTTCTCAGGGGCGGTCGTTTCTGTCAGAGACAGAGTACATACGTTCCATCATTATTTAGGCTTCCACTGGTGATAGACAACCGTGATGATTACTTTAGGGTTGTGAGATTCTTTAGTCACATGTAACCCTGCTGAAAAAAAAAAACACAGAGTCAATCAAATTGTGTTCAAACTAGAGAAACACTGTGAAAATGGGCGAAATTCACACAGTCGACTCTGTTAACACAGCGTTCGAGTCTTTCATAATCATAATATGACGACTGTGTGGATTTGGCCCAATGTGACCACGTTGTGTCACACTGTGTCACAGTATGTTCACAATGTGTTCACACTGTAAAACACTGTGAAACACTGTGCAACAATGTGTTTTTTTTCTGGCAGTGAAGATTGAAAAAAAAAATATATTCGTATATATATGATACATACAACTGGCAAACAAAACAGCGAGCGAAAGTCATAACAGCTTAGTTTTCATAATTATGACACAATACGTCTTATATCATGCTTGAGGCCAACAGTCTCTCCTATCCTAAGAGCCAATGACATTAACCGGTCAGGCTGAAACGTACCTCCATGGTAACGCCTCAGGTGTTCATCCTGTATTAATAAGGTATGAGGTTTGTGACGTGATTGTTTTATAATCCCATTTATAAACCTTTGCCCCTTTCCACAAAAGTTTTGACAGCCGCGGATGAAGAATTACTGACGTAACACCTAATGCCGACTCCTACCTGTCTATCTTTTATGAAAGTAATGAAACTTTAGTCTTCTTATTCTTGTTGTTGTTGTTGTTCTTGTTCTTCTTCTTCTACTTCCTCTTCTTCTTCTTCTTCTTCTTCTTCTTCTTCTTCTTCTTCTCCGTGTTCTTCTTCTTTCTTTGTAGTTGTATAAAAAAAAAAAAAAATTGCAGACTGTTATTCATTATCACCTTACTCAGTGGGATACTGGGCAATTCCATGTTTTGTCGACGTGGCATTAGACAACATTTTAACATCGAAACAAATAGTGACTGATGGTGACCCTCAAGTACTAACAGAAGGGGCACAAAAATCATGACTTAACTTGTAGCTGGCTTCCAGGAAGCAGCAGTTTGGGTTACACATCTTAAAAAATAGAAAAGAAATAAAAAAACTATATCGCAGGGGACGCATAACAAACATTAACAAAAATAACAAAAAATATAGAATTTAAAAAAAATTAATCGCCCACTTTCGCATACATGCTCCCAAAAAACGCAACACAACTAATAATTCCTTTGTATTCAGTAAAGGTATGACAATTACTCTCGCTAGATGAATAACTGGATTCAAATTAATTATAAAGTAGTTTTTGCATTAAAGGGATGCAGTTACATTGAATGATATTCAAATCACATTTATTCGATTTAGCTTATTTTGCCAACATAATTATAAACACTTAGGTCAGTCTGGTATCTCTTCAAAATTGCAAGCTAATTGCTTGCTTTACTTTCGAGATATCAATGATTTTATACTCAAATTTTATAAACCAACACCGGATGGTTTATAAAACCATGTGCTTTTCCATACACCCATTTCCTGTTGTAAAGTCCCCCGTCCCTAGAGGCCTGGTGAGCTATCAGCAGAGGGTACTGGTGTTCGGCTGTATGCTTGGCATTGTTTGTTACACTGTTTTAAGGAAGTAAATAACTTCCATTTGATTTGAAACTTTCAGTAGTTTGTTTTTACTATTGGAACAATATAATTTTATTAATCTTAATATAATTGCTCTTGTTTTTGAAAGTTACTAAATCCCTTTAACAATTGATTATCTTTGTTCGAACAATGCCAAGAAAAATTATTGTCACAAAAACGAAGATAATGTGATTTTCTTTTTGGAACCCAAATGTACGCCACCTGTTCTTGTTTGGCAAAAAAAGTAAACAATCATTTAGATAAATTGTACATATATTTACTTTAATTTTTACATAATTATTTTTATAATCAGGCGTCAATCCTAACAAATTTGTCGTTGGCCAGTTACTATCCGCAAACACTGTAAAGGCATCTTCATCCCTTTATTCACATCAACGCGCTAGATTACTCCAACGCCCACCCGATTTGACGCACAATTACGCCACTATAAGGATTTACGATTGTTCGGTTGATAGCTTCTCTCTGAGGACAAGGAAAGAATTGGTTATCTTGCTATCAAGGTAAGGCAACGTATTTGATAAAGTGAAAAGACACCCTTTCGTCATAGTTAATGTGATGTATTCAATCGGACTGGTCACAAGAAAAATACTCGGGGTTCAGATACGATCGACATTTGTTTGACCCGATTCAGGTGAGGTACACAGTGTTCATTTTAAAGTCTTGTTGAATTATGTTTATGATTCGTTTGACATTTTAACATTTGTTTTTCTCGACCCAGGTGAGGTCAATCGGGTACTAGTATAGAAAGACACACTTGAGTAGTTACTAATGCATCATCAGGACACCCTGACCTATAGAAAGGGGAATTTTTGAAACTCGTTTGAAGATCTGTGAGACCTGTTCTTACAGGCCAGGCATGTTCTGCTAGCCAAAAGATTTATGGTAACGATCACAAAGGTCATTACCCAATATTTGCTATTCTGCAGCTTTTTTATATATCTTTTTAGAAAACAACTTATTAATTATTAAACTGTATCTTCATTGTAGTTGGAAGGTTGCCCTATATAACTGAAGTAGTGCAGCTAAAACAGATTTATACATCACCTGCAAAGGATTTATCCGGTCAAATATGACCCAAGTGTATCGTCTATATCCGTCGTCTTTGATCAAGATTTTCTCAATGAATAGTCGATTTTTCTAAAAACAAGTTTAAGTGGTATAGCGCTTAGAATTGGTAGTGGTACTATTAAAAAAAAGCTACCTCATACAGTGTGTCCCAGAAAAAGACAAATTGAACCAAACTTTGAGAGCCTTATATTCAAATTGTATTGCTATGTGATATCAATTTTCATTTCAAGAGAAAGACTAGCTCATATCCTATCCACTGATCCAAAACATGTACCTGTGCTTTCATGCATGACTGAGCATCTGAGCTTTCATAAAAACTTTGTCATATCAGCTGGAACCAAGTTTTGGCAGAAGCAACCCTGGTTTTCTGACCATTTATTATTTGAGCAAGGCCTCCATTGTAAGCGACAAATATAGTTACTGGGACTATTGGAATGCAGAGGCTTATTTGACCCTTATTTTTGAAACCCAAATGTTCAGTTATCCGTCATAGCATAATTATGTGTAAATTTGATATCATTGTATAGAATATGAGTTATTTGTTTTAATCAATAGAACTTATTGTCACATAAGTTAGAGAATCTTGATAAATTATGAGGTTCTCAAAGTTGATGCTTAGATTTTTTTTCTAGGACGCACTGTATAGGGAAAAGTACTTGCTTTGCTATTTTGTTAACATAATTATTTAGGTATGAATGTGATGAGCAACAAATATTGTGTTATCCTTCAAGTGGACCTAAATCATAATAATACACTGCTTTGAATGTTGCGTTCTTGGTTAAGAAATGAGATAGATTGAGTCGTTGGGGATTTGAGATTGTGCTATACATGGCTTCTGGCAAAACAAATATTCTATTCACCTTAAAACATTTTAGTTTATTAATAATTATAAACTAATTATAGGTTTATAAGGCTTGTCCTATCTTGGCAAATACAACGTGTTGGTTAGGATGCATTAACGTTAAATAATGTGCCTCGCATTATTATTCATTATATTCCATATACTAAGAAAGTTGCAACAGATTGGTCAAAAGTCAATCACATGATAAATTTTAGTTTTCCCTTCATCAATCATCACTCGTAGTGATAGTACTTTTGAGTTTCGCTGATCACTTCAGCGACCAGAGCAATAACGGGTTATCAATTATTTTTAGGATACACGAAAAAAAAGTGCTGTATCACTGGGTTTTTGTGTACTATAATCACTTTACCATCACATGCAGCGACAGATAAATTGCTCTGTGACGTAATAATTCTTTGTTTTTTTTTTTATTATTATAGTTTCTTTGTTACATCACAATCACTCCAGCCAATTTCAGCTAGGCCTACGCGCTAAAAAGGCATCGATAGGATGTTTTTAAAGGATCAAGGAAACCTTGAATTTTAACCAAGATATTGCTTTTCCCCTTACTCTTAAAATGTTTCAGATGTGGAATATAAAGAAAATAGTCACCTTTTGATCCAAATGACAAGGCAAACTATCACTTCCACGGCAAGCAGACGTACACGCTATCTCTCCTCAGCTTTACTTCGGAGGAGATAGTTTGTCCAGCTTTCCTGGGAAGTGATAGTCCTCCCATCATTTGGATCAACGGTGATTATTTGCTTACTATCCGGGAATGACATTCATAATGATACATACATGTATAGTGTTTGCAGCGTGATACACATTACCTGATTTCCCATGATATCTCATTATAAAACTCCCCCTCATTGCTGAAGCAATAGATGTAAACACCCATACCACGGACTTATCAAAATAAGACATTTAATGTTTTCTCCTCGCCGTGCAAATGTCAACAAAAACTCACAAATAAATCGCAATGATGATTATTTTTTGTGCAGTTGATTGTTTTTATATAAGTTATATATTTTCTGCGCCATAGAAAAATAAATGTAACATATTGAAATTTGAAATTGGTGAGCCTCTTTTACTTTTCCATAATAACAGTGTGATTTCATAATCAAACAAATGTAATGATCGGTGGAAAGATGTGTATTTTAAATAACAGCAAAACGAAGAGTAAAACCATAATGAGAGAAAGAAAGGAGATTTTAACCACAAATCAGAGGCTTTCAATTAAAACTCAAACATGCCCAAAGCAAACATATATCCTGCTATGGTACCACGACTTGCATGAATAATACAAGTTGACATGGGCCCATTTCACATTATTCCTGAAGTATGTCGGTGTTAAGTATAATGTAATATTTGCAGGGATATCCAGATAGAATGCATCGCCCATCTCTCCGGGATTCGCTTCAGCATGTGAACGGGAAGAGTACACTCTGGTATTAACTGAGCAGGGTGGTGTTTCATCAAGTCGTACTTAAAGTTACGAACGGCTTTACGAATGACAGGAACATGTTCCTGGGTGCTGTACTAATCACATGCTTCGTAATTTAGCGCAAGAACTGATCACCAGTCTTTCGTAGAGTCATTCATAACTTACGAACGACTCGGTGAAACACCCCCTGGATTACTCTCTCCATCGAATTGCATCCGCAGGAAAGGGGGCCTAAGGTTATGCCATGAAGCCAAATTCACTAAAATGCTTTCTCACCTGAGGATGCATTACTGAAATTTGTACGCTCAATACACTAATAATCAGCCATTAAAGAAAACAAGAACACCCAGTCCTGGATTTCTTACTTACATCACTCGCACTTTAGTACAGCGATGTTATGTACTACTTGTTAGATTGGTTAAGACAACTTTGTCTAATGTGAAGTGGCCCGATCGATGATTTCATCCCGGTATGTGAGGTTAGAGATTGATCTGACTGTCACAAACAATAACTGGGTGATAAAGTAGAACATTATCAAGGAGTTAAAGGAGCTGGTAACAGGTTATTTGCTATTAAAGGGAATGTGTAACTTTGTGGAGGCTTGCCAAATTTTGAGGTATGGGGCCCTACATGCTATCAGTGCATGTCATAATGTGTCAAGATGTAATCCTGAAAATTTCATTTTCATAGCTTCATTTCATGTTTCACAATTAGTAGAATAGTGCAAGTGACCGGAAATAACAGATTATTTTCGCTCACAGTCTGCAGTGCTATTTTAGACTCGAGTGGCACGCCTTTGAAATCTTGATATTCATTCATCAATATCTCAACAATGAAACAACCGATTGGCTTAAACATTTCAGACGATTCCTGATTGCCCTAAAGGTTTGCAATTATGATTACAGCATTAGCTCGAAGAGTAATTTACTTTCAAGATCCTGAATGAAGTTTAACAATCACTTTGAATAATGCAGGTGAATCTGGCCAGTATCAACCACATAAATGTACATGTGCTTACTTAAATTATAAGTCAAATTAGCCACATACCAATCAACTGTTGTTACTGACAGTGTGATTTTATTATTTGCACCAAATCATCCCCCCCCCCCAAAAAAAAAAAAAAAAAAAAAAAAACATACCCGAGCAGACTAATAATTATCGAAATTGTTGCGTTTGTAATTGATATTAGCAAAGCTAAATATTTCTTTCCATCTGCTCCAATGCTCCAAATTTTATTGTCCGAAGCCAAGGTGAACGGATATTCTTTTTGTCCCTTTTCTCGTGGGCCCGACTGCCACTGAAAAGTGGCGGATGAACGTTGCTCTGTTCGCTTCTTGTTGAACTCCAAACAGGGTAGCAGCAACAACCATTTTTAACAGCTTTTGGTATGAAGCGGCCGGGGAACGAACCCACAACGATTTTGAGGCGGACGCTCTATCCACTGAGCCAACCCAAAGAGATATTTAATTGAAAATTTATATTATACACTGTCCGTCATAAAGGTGGAATATTTTTTTGCCGCTATAGCGACATGATTTTGCTCTGACTTTAATTTCTTGAATATGTTTGTTCCTGCTTTTACTTTTCGGGACCCTGGCTATATCTTGGAAATTCTTCCAACCCTTCACGTGGACCTTTTTCTAAAAAAGTTTTGTCAACCCCCATGATGCCCATTTTTGTCATTTTTTCTCATTTTGGGGCCCCTTTTTGTTTTCCCGGCCGATCAAGCCCCCCTCAGTCCTATACCCAGGAAACGTGACTAAGGTGTATTGATTAATATTGTTCTTTAAGTAAAATCTATATTTCTGAGAACAGGCTTAGGTCTCTGGTCTAGGGGAGGGGTTGAAGTGAAAAACGAGATTGGTGAAAATTCGGAATATTTTATTCCATCTTTATGCTGAAAACAAAAGAAATGGAAACCACTCTTTAACCCTTAAATGTCATCCTTTTCCCCTTAAATTTTGTTTAGCCTTGATGACAAGGCTGTAAATAGTCATTATTGATAATATTTTATTTTGATTTATGTTTGGCTGAGATTTTACAGTACAATTTAGGGAAGATAAAAATTTCAATGGTGTAAAAATGAATAAAATCAATGTTGAACCCCAATCCAAATAAATTTTGACCCCTGTCTTAGACAAAAGAGTCGAGCCTGTAACCATACATCTAGATTTTATTTAAAGAACAATAACAAATCTCCACCTTAGACGTGTTTCCTTGGGGTAGGACTGAAGGGGCCTCGGTGGGTCGCGTGAACAAAAAAAGGGCCCCAAAATAAGAAAAAATGACGAAAATGGCCATCTTCTGGGGGTGACAAATTTTTTTGAAGAAAAATCCCCGGGAAGGGTTGAGGGAACGTCCAAGATATACCCAGGATCCCAGAAAGTGAAAGCGGTGACAAATACATTCAAGAAATTAAAACCAGAGCAACATAATGTCGCTTGAGCCAGAAAAATATATTCCACCTTTATGACGAACAGTGTATAATAACCTTTTATGCCATACGGATGTGTCTTCCGGAAACAATAAATCAAAAATTGACTTCATTTACCAAAAAGAGCGAGAGAGAGAGAGAGAGAATTTACCAAAAAAGGCGAGAGAGAGGAGAGAGAGAATTCAATTTGATATCAGTTTGAACTTCGATGTCAATTAACGCCGGGCATTGCTAACTGTTAACGTGATTAATGAATGAGCGACTGCTCTTTCATGAGGAGACCAAAGTTATTGCAGCGATGGCATCTAAATATAATTCTTATTCATGACAGTCGGAGTATATAGCGAGATCGTTTCGTTTCTATAGTGATCTTAAACTAAAGAAACGAAGCTTTCAAAGATTCCAATGTACACACCTTTCCTATCACGGGCATGTATAGAATAATTTCTTATCGATGGTGCCAATTATATTATTATAAAAAAGTCATCATTCAAACGAAGGTCGGATTTACGGACTAAAATTTAAATGTTACATTCTATGTCTTTTCGTCTCTTCTAGAAATAAGAAAATGTTTCCGTGGCTACTCAAACTTATAACGTATAAATTTATTATTTTTGCCAAGGTTGATATCATGGTTTATAATTTTGATTTTACGTTCTGTGTCTTTTAGTTTCCTTCTTGACTCTTTCGTCCTCTGCTTTCACTTTACAAGGTACACAATATTGCTTTCAGCTAAGTATCAATACTGACGTATACATTATGTCTATGTTGCTCCTATCACTTTATTGTTCATATCATTTATACCAGCGATTTCGATTCCATCCAGATTACTGGATGAAGAAATAAAAATAAAGGGGTGCAAAAGAACAGGAAAGGAGAGAAAAAAGAAAAGAACTAAGGATGCAAAACTTTTGGTTTGCAAGGCGAGGCAACAAAAAAGATGACGTTAGAAAAGAAATGGAAAATGTAACATACGTATCAGGTACTTTAAAACTGGATTTTGGGGTTGTTTTCCATCTAATGAAGACAATCAATTCAAATGTTATATTCTGGAGAAAAATATATTGGTTTTATTTTTTGGTCTCAATAAGGAAATTAATGTGAAGGGGGCCAAATATAGGAACATGCAAAAGCACTCATACGTAAAAATGTTTACCCAAAATATCGAAATTGACCGGAAAAGAGAGTGTGTGTTGGTGTGTGGTGAGTTGGATGCGTGTCTTTCTATGTGTGGCTTTGTTTGAATGTGTGAGGGTGAGAGTGTGCACGAGTGTGGACGCTGTGTGGGTTTACGTATGGTGTGTATGTTTGGGGGCCTGTATGTGGTGTGTCGGTGTGTGTGTGTGTGTGTGTGTGTGTGTGAGGTAAGGTGTGAATATGTGCGTGTGTGTGTGATTAGGGGGAGAGAGTGGGGTGATTCGGATATGTATGTAGGTGTGTGTGTGTGTGTGTGTGTGTGAATGTGAAAATCTTGTTAAAAGGGAATCGGGAAGGAAGTAGGGATTCACAAAATGACTTTATCATTATCTTTTGTTTTAGTTTTGTGTATCGATTCTTGCACGAATGAAGGACTAAATAAGCCAAATGTAGCGAAGAAAAAAGATGGAACTGTCAAATTAGAAACGCAAAGTAGAGGGCAAATTAACTAGTCGTCGGCGGTAAGGTACAGAAGGAATTATGTTCCAATAAACGGAACACCCCACACTTTGATTAATCTCGAAATCCCTGTTCCCCAGCTCGCCTTTTAAAGATTGAATACCCAGCCATAAGATTTGTCTTGGAAGTAGGGCGTATTAGGAAAAATCCATAGGAGATGGGTGGTGGGTATGTAGATTAAACCGTGAAAAAGTAGGTCTCTTGTAGTTGATAAATCTAAAGATGCTCCGTGGTTGTTATGTATGTATTTCACATGTATGTAGCACACTGAATCAAACCCCAAAAGAGGTCGAACATGATTTTTCTTTTTTCTTTTAATAAATAAATGTAGAAATGTCAATTATATTTTCTTTAAAATGTAAGCATATTTATGTCTATTTTGTGTAACCGCGCTTCGCTTTTTTTTCACCGTTTTCTGTTAAATATGTTAAATATAATGTGGTACGTTGCTTTGCACGTTCGTGCCGTGGCAGCGATTTTTAATGTTTATTATTACTTATATTATCTATTATTATTATTAATTTATTATTGTTAGGATCTGAAGTAGATGTGAACATATCGCCTACAAAATTTAATGTAATAATTTTCAATTAATCTCATTTGATTTAATCGCCAATGAGAAATGAGAGTGTTTGATATAATTTATAAATTCGGATTTCGTTCAATATATTTATCATTATTAGGTCTAGTATTATTATTTTTTGTTGTTTTGTTATTATTATCATTTTATTATTATTATTATCATTTTATTATTATTATTATTATTATTATTATTATGATTATTATTATTATTATTATTATTATTATGATTATTATTATTATTATTATTATTATTATTATTATGATTATTATCATTATTATTATCATTATTATTATGGTGATTATCATTATTATCTTTTCTCGGAATGCGCCATGAATATATTGCCAACGGGAAAATCTCTATGCAGGTCTGATTTCCCCTTTTCTCCCTCCGGTGCAGTTGACATCCTTGAGACAAGAATCGTGGCAATTATTGCCTCTTAATTTCTCTCCAACCTCTAGTGTTATACATCTGACCAAGGCGGGTTTGAAGGAGTCTCATCTTGCCGAGGTATGCTCTTCTAATCTAGCCCGATCTTGATTGTCTCGTTTAATCACTGTCATTTTAACAGGTAGATAGATCGGGCCGAGATAGAGGAAATACGATGAAATGGAAAATAGTAGGAGCGAGATAATGATGGAGGGAGGAAGAAAAAGAGGGAAAAGTGGGAAACGAAAGAAAAAAAACGATAAGAGAGGGGAGAAAACGAGGGAAAGTGAAATAAATTGAAACAAATAAACCGGTTACTGAAGTCAGATTTAAGAATGGGAAACGTTAATAAATTGGCGGAAATTAGTTTAAGAATGGCCCTTACCAATGGTAAAGTCCAGAGAAAAAGTAATGAAAGTTGGGGGGGGGGGGCTCGTAAAGTATAATTTGAATACATCAATAAACGACCATTCCTTCCACATCATCATTATCGTAAATGCCATCGATGATCTATCACATCATTAACCATAAATATGATTCAGCAACCTCAACCTATTTCCTACCCCCTCTCTTAACTACCCCCCCCCCCACCCCACACCCAATATAGCTCCCCTCCATAACTACATCAACACTGTACTGCAAGGATAAGCGTACTGACATTATCACGAGTACTGTGACAGCGTGAATGTACATGTAATCGTGACTAATTTGAGTGGTGGCTTTCGATTTTCCTCTCTCGTTACGAGTTGGTTTCCCACTAAAAGCTGTGAAGAGTTTCGAGAGTCGATATGCCTCGTTGTCACTCGTTGCCAAGACGTCGTTTTGGTTTACATCATAAGCACCACAAGCCTCGCATGTTGTGTTCTTAATCATGAATGTTCTCTCATTCAAGGCAAAGAAGTTTAAAGAGAGAGACAGGGAGCGATGTAATTTGAGAAATTTGGATTTACAGTGTATTCACTTTAATATAAAAGAGATCACAATACCGTTTCTTATATTATCAAGAGGTATTAAAAAAAACAAAATATATATACTCAATATGTATGGCTTTTTTAACGATTTTCTTAATACAAATATAATTCCATAAATTTTATGAAATTATATTTATATTGAGAGAAACATTTTAATATACAAATAAACGCTTCAACAGCAACCTATGTTGTTGTGTGTGTTTTTGTTGTTGTTTGTTTGTTGTTGTTTTTTTTTTTACAATTCATGTTAATATTTGCGCTTGTACACAGTGAAATTAACAGTTTGATTTGTCACACTCTATTTGAAATCATTTTTATGTTATTTACTTTCGATTCGGACGTTTCTCTTGGATTTCATTGATCCTTAATCCACATTCCATCAATGTTAAGAAGTGTCTTATTTTAATGGAATTATCACACATCTGTGAAGGCAAAGGTCGTAGGCTCCATCCCTCGGCATCAGCAATCATGCCCATGAGAAAAGTATTTGGGATTATTTAATTGTGACCGCCTGTAAGTTCGTCGCTTGAGACTGAATTCATTGCGGACTGGGGTAATAAGTATAAATCACTCTGATCAAGTTGTTTTTAATGCAAATATATCACACTGTTATTGTCATCATTGTATCATTATTAATAACCCTATATCATAATTCCATCTATGACTCTAATATTTGGTAATTAAAATTATCAATGTTACACCTACCGCAACACTTTTAAACGTACCATACTTCCAACCTCCCCACCCACATCCCTGGTTCTTTCATCATTAAAAATGCCATCCAACCTCTTTTTTTCAAAATTTAACGCTGCAATATTTAATACTCAAACGTCTTGATAATATTAATAGATGCCATCGATTATTGTAATTGCGTATGTTTCTTCTAAATCATCATATTTCCCCCTTTTATTCCAACTACAAAGAGACTCTCTTTACCACTTCTACACCCTCACCCCATCCCCACCTATCTCTGTCTCTCTGCTATTAAATGTATCTCTTAACATTCGATTCTCAACCATATATCTGTCTTGAATATCAATCAATAACTGTTTACGTGGTATTTATTTTCATCATGTTTGTTTGTTGATGACCTTCATGAAGGTATGAAATCTCTTCTCGCGATTATTCTAATGAAACAAACAATATTACGACACAATCGTTAAAAAATATACCCACGTGTTGCCATGGCATGAATTTCTTATAAACTATAGGACAGTGACGTCACTCATCTCAGAAGGAAGATTGAAAAGAAATAAAGAGCGATTGCAGTTTATGGACGAAAACAATTAATACCCTTTTTTTCCAGCCTTGGGGTAGGTGAATTGTTAGCTGTTGAATGGATTGTTTACAAATTAAATATGAAACTTAGACAAAGTATTGATAGTCGAAGTAGCGTGTTTCCGAAGCGAGGAAGGAAGAATCAAGGCAAATACGAGGTTAAGGTTACGTGTGAATCGGAGTTGTCTTCCTGCCAGTTTTACGCTTGGAATCAAAAGGGCCCCAGGGAAATACAGGTCTCCAGGGCAGAGCTTATTATCAAGAAAAGAGCGGCTTTTCCATTCAAGGAAAAACACTGCGCTTGTCAATCTGCCTTGGAAGCATCATCAAAATTCTAGAAATTGAATTTATGTAGGGCTTTATCTATCCACCAGGCCATCTCCGAGAGATTGCATAATTTCCATTTATTAGATTCTGGATATTAACTTTAATTGTGATCAAATTAGTAATGCACGCCATTATGAACTTTTATTTTCAGATCTCCGTAATCAGTCAGATTATTAAGGTCAAATAAACCCTCCAAACACTCACACAAAGCAAAACTTGGGGCAAAGATTTTGCAAATCTAAAAATACAACCTTACAAACTTTGAATTTATTATGAGATTGAATAAAAGCTCTTAAAAACATGTTAAATAAAACAAATATCTTATGAATTAAGATCTCAAGACCTTTGTAAAAATGTGTATGTGCAGGACCTCGGTAATTTAACTTTCCTTTGTCACCGCATACAACTTTATATTAATGCCGTATTGTGTGTCATGTTAATTTGTAGAGTTAAAAAAAGTGACCATTTTTTTTTACCTCTGAATTCGTAAGGTCTTTTTGAGGCGTTTACTTTTTAAAAAATGTAAAAATTAAAAAAAAATTAAAAATATAAATAAATAAAAATATAACCAGTACCTTTATTCTTTAAAATACTCTACCACCGTCATTAGAAATGCCATAAAATGTAGCTATCGTATCTTGTAAATTAGTATTCCTATTGTTATGGGGACTGGAAACTGTGACCGTAAAATGGAAAGAGTCGAAAAAAACTCGTTCATTATTATTTTGTTTTTCTTTTAATTTATTTATTTTTTCAATGGGGCGGAGCGGTTCTGTGAGAAGGGGGTTAAGATATATTTTAGAGTCTTGAATTTAATTCCGTACAAGAAACATCAAACACAAAAATCAAAACCTATAGCGAGCAACTCCAACAGTGTCAAGGGAAAAGGGAAACGACCTCTCAAATAATGAAAATAATTAATCACAAGAAGATTGTTTTTGTTTTGTTTTGTTTTTGTTTTTTCTTCTGTTTAATGTAGGCCCTACTCTATGAAGCGGTTGTATATGGAGTATCAGACCTGCCAACAAAAAAGCGTATTCCGTACTTTTTCTATCCTCTTTCGCTTCTTAAGGGGGTACTAAGATCTATGGATGTCTATGAATGCACATCACCATCATGCCATACTACATCGCACCTGTCTTCATAGAAAACATTTAATTGTTCAATGAATTGTCTATGTCCCTCATTTACCAGAACGAATGCCTTTGGTGCAGGGATGACACACTTGTCAAAATGTTTGGCATATTTACCTTGTTTTCTATTGAAAATAATTGAATAATAAAAGGTTTTCAGGTCGACAGGTGGATGGAGATTGACAGTTTTATGATCTGAATAATTATTGACATTTAATTAGTTTGGTACCCCTTATCCAAATGAAAAAGACAAAAATACGCTTTTAGGTTGGCAGTACTGGAGTATAACCGTTTTAAATTTCCGTTATTATTACTATTCCTGCAATATACGTACTTGATTGAAGTCGTGTTAGCTATTATTACCGCTGGATATCTCTATTTATGCAACCACCGATTCAATTGTGGTGGTAATCCTGACAATCGGAAAAAAGTATTCCCATTTGGAATTTCTAAAGAATGCATTGATCCGTTAATGGTTATGTAGCGTGTGTCATAATCTTTATTAGAGTACTCTTGGAAAAGATTGTGTTTACGTCATGATGGGTAGGTTTAAAGAAACGAGCTCTTCTGTGGAAGTGAGAACTTTAACGATTACTATTTCTTGATATGTATTTAATCTCATAGTTTGTATTTATTCTATTTTTACTTTCAAATCTCATGCATTTACAACATAATTATAAAACACAAATAATGCATTTTGTGATTAATACCAGGATAATTTTTCTCGTTTATAATATGACAAAGTTGAAGATTAAATTCATATCAATAAAAGGTAAACACATACTGCAACGAATGACTTTTGAGATTTCTTCCCATGAGCATATTTTGTCAGATAAATTGTAGTATTACATGTCTGTGTTTACACTTCAGTGATAATACCTTCTTGGCAACGGAACAAAGAAATCTTTCTTCTCTGGTTGCTGCCATTTTCATCTGGTCTTTTGGCCATCATTTATTTGAAGGAAGTATACAGGAAACATGTAAACACTATTGGGAGAATTATCAGACAGCTTAGGATTACAGTTTTATGATTGATTTATTTCACTAAGGATCCCAAACTTTCACAATTTCATTTAGGAGGGCTTTGTTCTTTTATACCTCCATTTGTTTTTAAGAAATGACAGATCTACTTATCTTAGGAATGAAAAGAGACAAGTTTGCAAAAATTAGTAAGAAACATGACCTTATCCCTTCACGATTTGAAGTGTTTTAGTGACAAGTATGTATGTGGGGGGGGGGGTTGTGGATGTAATAGAAGATGTGACAGCTATGTAATTGGATGTCACTCAATACCATAGTCGTTACAAATGTGTTCAACTGTTTGCTGGAAGGCGTCCGGTATCTTTAGTCGAGACGCCCTTTCCGCCACATAGACCTGCAAAACAAACCGCCTAATGAAACCTCAAATTTACTCCGACTGCAGATGCAAAGTAACAACTATTATCACACACGTACATCATGTAAACTTGCACTCTAAGTGCACTTAACCCCGTCTTAAGCTCTTTACGATGAAGAACACTTCAGTAAACGATCATGTTGAGGTGTTGGTAAATAATGTTACCGACTTAAATGAAACTTAGACCAACTGATAATACAGGAATGACATTTAATTGGCACTAGAGTGGTTCACTGGGTAACAGAACAGATTGATTTAGAAACATTAACTAAACATTTAAAAAAAGTTTGAGGCAGTGTAAGGGGAAAGGCACTTAATGTAAACTTTCGTTCGAGTTTATGGAGATTGACAGATCATTGATTTTATCGAACAACTGCTCTCTAATAATATCAAAAAAATGTTGGTGGTGGTAGAAGAATGTATGAATCTATTTAATAACCATGTCATTCGAAAACAAGTTCCCACGACATATCTGGGACACAGGTCCTTCCGATCGGAGACAATACAGTGCGTTTCAGAAAAAAAGTAATCCATTTTTAGAAAGTCCATATTCCAAGCTCATTTGTTTTTGCTGTTCATATGTTACATATAATTGAAAATGAACTCTCCACCTTTACAATGGTACCTTTCTTGAATCATAAATGTAAAGCATAAGTGAGTAAATTGCAAATGAGAATGACGATACAGAATCAATTTTTTCCAAGTTTTAAGGAAATGAAAGAAGACAGAGTGGATGCTTTCAAAGGAGTCACACATCACCGCACGCAATCCTATTCAATGCTCTGGGAAGCAGGGTCAGCATTCACTCAGTCTTCTTTCATTTCCTTAAAACTTGGAAAAATTGATTCTGTACCGTCATTTTCATTTGCAATTTACTCGGTTATGCTTTACATGAATGATTCAAGAAAGGTACCATTGGTAAGGTGGAGAGTTCATTTTCATTTATATGTAACATATGAACAGCAAAAACAAATGAGTTTGGAATATAGGCCCTCTAAAAATGGATTACCCTTTTTCTGAAACGCACTGTATAGGTAAAAAGGCTCAAGAGGGGAATCCTAGGATTGTTTGCAATTCATGTTTGAACTACCTCATATTTAAACACTTCACACCTGGGGATGGGGGAGGCACATATGGCTGTTCACACTTTATTTAGTCAGCCTGACAAAGCATAAAGCATAATTTATGAATCGATAAATTAGAGTTATTGACTTAGGAAAACGATGATAATTAATCTGCACTTTCGTATCATGAAACTCTGTTGAATAAACAGACGCTTTAGATCTAAGCAAAGTATTCAAATATTTATACCCTACCTTTTTTCCACCTTTTATTTTTTCCCCCTTATTTTGTTATAAACTTTTGAAGAGAAATGAAGGGTAAAATAATTCCATTTTTGTTACACATGAGCCGAACCAGTGTACGTCACTATAATAAACCTAGTATGGCGTACAGCACACATGAACCCACAATGTAATAAATTTCCTCATTTATTTTTGTGTCTGTGTACAAATAAGAATATTAGCATTACAAAGTTTTTATATTTGTTTTCATCTCGTTAATTACAATTAATATAATTCAAATCATAAACTAATCAGACTTGATCGAGGAACTAATACCAGGCAAACCGCTAACGTCTTCAAAAACTCATCTCATTTTCTCAGAGGGTTCCTGGAAATAGGGCGCTGGCAAACAGTGATTGACCCACATATCTTTGCACATCCTCGCATATCATCGCATATAATCATATACTCGCTGGTCTTGTGGCGCAGGGAAAGATGGAACAGGGGTGGTAGCCAATATAGAACATGGTTGCCATCAATACTCAATCGGTGATAACACAATTGAAATAACTCGATCAATGATATCTCGAGGGCCTGGTATCACGTCGGTGGTAGACGTTCGTTTGCACGTGGTTCTCTCCATCTTTGCACTCTCTATTATCCTCCAATGATACTACACCAGGGAATTCCACTTCGCACCATCATGACACAGTCAAGTAGACTTATTCTAGTTGCTAGCGGATGGACAGAGTGAAGAAATTTGTGTTCTTTTATAAATCCACAATAGTTGTGGTAATGCGTTTTGAAAAATAGTTGTCACAACTAATAACAATTCGATTAAGAACCTATCAAACAATATACTAAAGTATATGCCTTTGTTTTATTTGTCTGCTTCTCCCAAGATCTTTATTTTGTCGCCGATCGGTTATAATGGGGTTTTTCTTCTTCTTCTTCTTCTTCTTCTTCTTCTTCTTTTTTTTCCCCCATTATGTATATTATGTCACGTTTTTATCATTCTCTTGGAAGACTTTCATAATTTATGTGTGGTATTTATGATAAAATGAGTTTTCTAGAGGATAAAGTATTTTACCAAGAGGATTGAATGGAAATGTGTGACAAAAATATGTAAGTGTATAGTGATGTCACATACTAAGTATCTGTTAGCTGACAGCTAGGACCGAAGTGAATACCTTATTACTAAAAATTATTATTCCTGATATATGGATATATGTAAATTTTAATTTGCATCAATTTTGAACTGATTGATATTTAGTCTGTATGAGAAAAATATGATATACTATAAATATATATTAGGTCTAGGCTTTTCTAAAAGTTCGAAATGCTGATATTAAAAAGCCTAGTTACCAGTTTATAAATATTTTAATGTAACTATAGATGGTTCAAATAGTGTTGCTTACTTTTCACCAACAATGTACAAATGATGTATTTGTACGCGTATCAGTTGCATGCACATTTTAATACAATCACAGTTGGAAGAAGACAACGATGCCAAATTTAAAGTAGTACAAATGATTCAAAGCATACACCCTTCTCCATCATGAAATGAGTGAATATGTTTATGCACACATGCTTGGAGCTCTTTGCTGCTGAGCTGGATATCACTCAATATATTCTTGAAAAGTATGGTTGAAAATCGACTACATGACCAACCCCACAGCAATAACCCAGACAGATTAATTTAATCAAAAGTTTTCTTGAGACGGGCCATAGTCATTTCCCTTTTATCGTCTCATGCTGGGTATATAATATTACAGCATCATGCTCTCGGCATAGCCAGGTATCGATCTTACGAAGGTAGCGGGTATGGGATTAAAGCAAGGTAGGATGTAATAACATCTTGATAAGACGACCAAATATATTGTAGAAGGGTTGAATAGCACATAGCATAGCTGCATTACAATGTGATGGCGTGGATGCGAATACAAAATTGACGAAGATACTCGCTGAGAGTGCATATCATAAAGCAAATGCTTAAACAGACGTGTATTTCCATCTAATGCGCACCGCCCGCGACTTAGGATTAAAGTGATAGATATATGTTACGCGTAGTATGTGATAGAAATCATGGCATCGATGAAAACGGAGATGGCAATGGACTAGCATGAACCAGGAATGAGAGAATGAGATTTTGAGGCAAAGGAGAGGTGGGTGTTGGATCTTTGGCAATCCCCCCCCCCCACCCCGTTACCCATCTAAAAGATGTCTGTGTTTTTCTGTACTTATTTCTTATCATTTGCTTATAGAACTTCACAATTTCCCCTCAACTATCCCCATTCCATACCCCACCCCCTCCTGAACGCCCGTGGAAACATGAAGGTCGTCTACCCTGTTGAAATTTTCATATATAACGATCCTTTCCCTCTCTGCTTTATTACTTGTTGTTAATATCTATCCCCGTTCTCTCTTAATCTATCCCCCCCCCCCTCTCTCTCAATCTCTCTCTCTATCTCTCTCTCCCTCTCGCATACACACATACATACACCCGTGACACAACCACTCACACTTACTCTCTTTTTTATTCATATTACTCTTCCCCTTGTCTTTTTTCATCTATCCTCCTCTCCGTTTATTATGTAATCACCTCTTCTCCTTATCTTTTTTTTACTCCTTGTTGTTTAATGACCGCTGTGCCCCCCCCCTCCCACAACACATACACAACACTCGCACACACATCCTCAAACACACTCACCGTCACTCTTACGCACACACAAATCCTCATACCTCACACACACCATCATATCCTTAATCCCAAACTCTCAAACCCACCCTCTCCCACACATATACACACACAAACACACACACACAAACCCATCTCTCTCGATTCCTCCTCCGCTTATATTTTTCTCGCTCCCTTTCTTTTGCAACAATAGTATGCATCCCATTATTTGTGCTTCACCTGAATTAAAATAATTTGATATACACTGTTCGTCATAAAGGTGGAATATTTTTTTTTCTGGCTCAAGCGACATTATGTTGCTCCGTTATTAATTTCTTGAATGTGATTGTCACCGCTTTCACTTTCTGGGATCCTAGGTATATCTTGGACGTTCCCTCAACCCTTCCCGGGGATTTTTCTTCAAAAAAGTTGGTCACCCCCAGAAGATGGCCATTTTTGTCATTTTTTCTTATTTTGGGGCCTTTTTTTTGTTCACGCGACCCACCAAGGCCCCCTCAGTCCTACCCCCAGGAAACACGTCTAAGGTGGAGATTTGTTAATGTTCTTTAAATTAAATCTAGATTTCTGGTTACAAGCTCGACTCTTTTGTCTAGGGGAGGGATCCAAATTTATTTTGATTGGGGTTCAACATTCATTTCATTCATTTTTACACCATGGAAATTTCTATCTTCCCTAAATTGTATTGTAAAATCTCGACCAAACATAAATCAAAATAAAATATTATCAATAATGACTATTTACAGCCTTGTCATCAAGGCTAAAGAAAATTTAAGGGGGAAAATATTATATTTAAGGGTTAAAGGTGGTTTTTCATTTCTTTTGTTTTCAGCATAAAGATGGAATAAAATATTCCGAATTTTCACCAATCTCGTTTTTCACTTCAACCCCTCCCCTAGACAAGAGACCTTAGCCTGTCCCCAGAAATATAGATTTAACTTAAAGAACAATATAAAACAGTACACCTCAGTCGCTTTTAATGGAGGTAGTACTGAGGGGGGCTTGATCGGCCGGGAAAACAAAAAGGGGCCCCAAAATGTGAAAAAATGACCAAAATGGGCATCATGGGGGTTGACAAAACTATTTTGGAAAAAGGTCCACGTGAAGGGTTGGGAGAATGTCCAAGATATAGCCAGGGTCCCAAAAAGTAAAAGCAGGGACAAACATATTCAAGAAAATAAAGTCAGAGCAAAATCATGTCGCTATAGCGGCAAAAAAAATATTCCACCTTTATGACGGACAGTGTATTAATGCTGCAGTAAAACAAGTGTTACTGATTAAATTCATCAGTTGTGTTGACCACGTGCGTTATGACGTTTTGTTTTATTGATTTAATATGCACTACGCCTCTAACCCAGAAATATGACACCTTTTATTGGATGCCCCTGAAAGCTTGGTAGGTTCAATACAGTATTCCTTTAATGATAAGCAAAATAATCACTTACACATTAATTTCATCTCGGTATTGCATTTAGATACTTTATAAAGATAACCTTTAAGCCACATACAAACCTCTTTTTTTCGCCCGCTTAGTCGTTCGTAACTCTTAAAGTGCCAGATGCATGATACGTAGCCTAGGCCTACTGTTAAGTGCCATACTTATGCTTGCTAGCCTACTATTGACTGGTTAATCCATGCTTTGTTTCCTATCCTCCCCTTCGTGCATGACTGCGCGCATTCGGAATGACGTTGATTGTTTACGCCGATTCTATTGTTCTGCGCACGGCACACTCACATTTATCCGCTTTATTCCGTGGAGGGCAAATCCGGCATTTAATTAGCGAATTTTCTTTTTACACAATTTACATTCAACTTGTTTTGAGTAATTAAATGTGTTTTTCAACACTATGATACCCAATAGCCCCTAGTACACAATCACACGCACAATAATAAACAAATTCATGCCCTGGAACAATCACAAGTTTTGTTAATTGCCCTCTTATTTTTTTCATATAGAATTTGGTGTGATTTCAGAGACAAATATAATGCCACATTATTTTAAGTACAAAATTGTTTTTAAAAGTTCTTTAAAAAAAGTTATGAGAAAGTATATAGTATTACCTTGTAAAATACAAAGAGGGAAGACTTGGCATGGGGGATGTAGACCCTGGCACGTAGGGATTAGCAGTGCGGCAGAGGGACTGGGCGGGTTGGCACTAAAAAAGTTAAATTTCGTTATTTGATTTCTGTGGAAATCAGCATTACTTTATTGTTTATACAAGTGCCATTACATTGGAACAAAGCCAGATATTCAAATTTTGTATTATGATGCTAATATTTAAAATAAGGGTCAACTTTAACATGTTACATTTTAAAGTGTAGATTTTTACAAATTATATACTGTAGATTTAATGTCGCCGATTCGGAATGTGAAAGCAAAAGAAACCATTACAAACGGAGTATAATAGTATTTAGTGTGTGGAAGTGCATGGCATATGACACAAAATATTCACATAAAATATGCATCGTATTTTAGGAATTTATGAATCACATTTGCGCGCGAAACATTTTTATAAGTCAGCTTTACTGCCTTTTCTCATTCCTGGTATTTCCAGTTGATAGGACTCTGCTGTAAGATGACGAGGGAAGGGAGAGAGAAAAGTCGACATCAAGAGAGAGGGAGAGAAAGAATGACAGATAGAGAGATACAGAGAGAGAAAACGTTCAGTGATGCCTGTGTGATAAATCCACCTCTGTCATATTTAATATCATAAAGACGCCATTTATGGCACTTCCAGGTGGTGTTATTCATTGAAAACAAAAAGAAATGAGTAAAACATAAAAACTGATGTAAGTATCGACTTATCGATTGATTTTAAAATTAAATTGTGAGAAGAAATACAATTTGATGCAACGGTTGCCATTTCCCATCTTTTATTTTCCTTTCGAGATATTGCATGATTTCCTTTTTAAATCAATTAATAAATATCATTGCAAACAAAGGCGCAATGCAAGTTTGGTAAAATATAGTGTGAGAAGGCTCAACTTTGTTAACATGGTGACGTTTGTCCAGAAAATATAATTGTGTGAGAAGAATGCTCGATCGGAATAAAAATTTAAGTTCAAGCTACGTCCACCTGTCCCGGACTCTTTCTTCTCTCACACACACATTTATAGCAAAAAACCAAGCCCAATCAAACATCCATGTCAATATCAAGCCCAACTAACCATCCATTTCAATTATTAAGTCCAACCAACCATCCTTGACAATGATCAAGCCCAACCAACCATACATGTCAATAATCAAGCCCAACCAACCATCCATGTCAATATCAAGCACGCTCAACCATCTATGTCAATAAGAAGCCCAACAAACCAACCATGTCTGTAACAAGCCCAACCAACAATCCATGTCACAAGCCTAACCAACAAAAAAGCCCAAAGAACCATCCATGTCAATATCAAGTCCAACCAACCAAAAATAAAATGCTTGCGTTGACCGCAAGTCCCACAATTCCTCACAATTAAATGCCCTTTGCCTTCAATCAGAAGAAAAAAAATCAGTGCACTTCATGTGACCTACATCCACTGGTGTAAGTCCGTAAAGAATGCTTTTCATCAGGGGGAATATTACATAATGATAAAAAAGCGCCATCCCCCCTGATGAATAGAAAGCGGGAATGGATTTACGCCAGTGCCTACATCAACGCACGTAAATAACTGCATTAAATTCCAGTTGCACCATCCTAATTTTTATGAAAGACTGCCGAGCATGCTACTTGAAAAAAGGAAGCATTATATCAATAACATTTAACTAAGATAAATTGAAGATGCTAGTACTAGAAGTTCCTATGTTACATTTTGGCCCTCTGTAACATTTATGTAACAATGTTTCGTGTTCATCCAAGCGTAAAAACATACCACACAAAAAATGGTACCAAAAGATGCGGGAGGAGTTACTCTTTCGGAATATGTAAAATAAGTGAAGATGCTAGTACTAGATGTTCGTATGTTACATTTTTACCCTCTGTTTCTCAAAACTGATTTGATGTAACATAGGAACTTCTAGTACTAGCATCTTCAATTGGACTGAGCCCGTTCAATCTCGGCACTCATCTATGAATTTACTCTTGACAATCGCCCCCCCCTCCACTGCCTAGTCTTTCATGCAATTATTGTGTACCAAATAAAGTCCCAAGAATTATCGAGGAATGGAGGGGTGGAACGAGTGAAAAATATTGTTTCCCGAACGGAGACCATGATAGTATGAATTTATTTCATATACTAGTTTTTACAGATGCAAGTTTGAAGCTTACGCGTGGGAAAATATGCAGCGCTCTGACTTGAAGATTGTATTTCAAAATAAACCGCATTTCTTTTTCCTTTTTTAATCACCGACATGGCGCGTATTCAATACTTTTGGAGATTACATCGCGCTTTGATTAAGGTGGCAAATTTGTAACCAACTTAACTGATCTGTTTTTAGTGCATTCTCTCACAGTTGGCTTTATTTTGTAAAACCGAAATAAATGTTTTATTTTAAATATATAATAATTGTAGGTAAACCGAAATTTAATTATTTATACTGAATGGAACAAGTCGTCTGGAATAGTAAGAACGACAGCATCAACAACACCTATGACAATAACATGAGCAACACATACAAGTTATTGAGCTCATTATTGTTAATTATTATGCCTACCATGACTCTCTTGGACTGTAGTATACAGTGGAGGTATACGATCGATCATAACCTTGTGCTTGGTGAGTTCATATATAAATTATTTGCGTACTAGATGTGGGGAGTCTTGGTGTCAATGCCAGGTTCCTGAGGCGTCATACTGCTCTCATTACCTGTGGAATGAAAACGACAGAGGACATGTTGTCACTGACATTAACACAATCACCCGCTGAGAGATGGCACTTCTCCTCACCCACTCACAGCTTGGCAGAGGGGGTGACAAGAGGGGGTCGTGGAGGTGTGCAAGGAGAGGGTAGGGTATAGGGAGGGAGTATACAACCTTTACTTTTAATGTAGGTGTTGATGCTTAGGGGGGCGGTTGAAAACGGGATCAAGGATTACACCTTCGAATACGATAGGCGTATCATTCATAAGTATTTATTTGCAAGAGTGAAATGATGAGTACAAAAGTATATGCGATCTTTGGGGAGGCAGAGTTGTGAACACCCAACCACGTAACAAACATGTCCTGTTCTCGTAGAGTTCAAGACAAGTCCTGCGTGAACCCCCTCCCCCTTCCTGGGTAGATTTGGAAGAAGTCGAAGTACACCCTCACATTCAGTGGCATGTATTTATAGTTGTGTTATATTGTAACATATTTCTAACAACATACCCGTCACTTTGTCGCGGAAAAGGGGGAAAGAAAGTGCTATAACATATTTTAGATCGAGGAGGGGGGCAGGGTGAGCGGTAACGCCCCGCGGACACCTAACTTTAGGGCAATCACAACCTGCTAACTACCCTTGACAACTATCCCTGATGAACTGCACCCTGAGTACAATTACTCCCAAAATAACAATAAGTACAGAATAAAAACTATCCCTGGATAGCTTCTCAGTGGCTAGGGTTAGCTTTAGGGTTAGGTGTAAGCTGAGCTTTCATGGTTAGTATCACTAGAGGTTATGTCCACCGGGGGTTATCTTTGTGGGAATAATTGTTTCGGGCCATCCTAGGGGTACTTACCCTAGGGGAAATTACCCGAGGTCAGTTACGGGCATACGTTTGTATCATAATACGTACATCATAATAATATTTGTAAAGGATTGTCGAATGTAAGCACATGTTCCAAGGGATCGCCACGTCCTATCCCAATGTTATATAAATTTGAATCATTCTGTGCTCTGTTGTCGCCAATTCGTTAAATCAATTGCATGCTGATTGACAGAGTCATGTATTACAATCCTACCCCGAGCCAGTAAAAGAAGTGCGGAAGGGGCCACCTTTCGTGTTGTAGGTTAGATAGTAATGAAAATGAAATTCGACGAGGCGATAAATTTACGCTTACTGTCATTAGAAGGCACTGATATGAGAAGTTGCCACTTACATCAGAGAGACGTGATGATAAAAGAATAAAAAGGGTGGTATTAGTTTGTCTAATATGCTGTTGATAGCCGGGTCACACCAATTAAACCGACATCAGGAGGGCATTTCATCAAAGGACTTGTCGGACGTTTTATCCGACAAACTGTTATAAGCTACTGAAATGCTTGTATCTGATTGGCTGAGAGCAAATTTGTCGGATAAAATATCCGACAAGTCCTTTGATGAAATGCCCTCCTGAACGACCCACTAGCTTGCCATTCTTGTTAATTAGGGCCTGGGGGGCATTTCATCAAAGGACTTGTCGGACATTTTATCCGACAAATTTGCTCTTAGCCAATCAGATGCAAGCATTTCAGTAGCTTATAACAGTTTTTTTATAAAACGTCCGACAGGTCCTTTCATGAAACGACCCCCGGGTTCACTGGTGTGCCTCCGCTATTTGGCAATAGCCAGATTTTACCAAAGGGCAAAATTTAACATAGAGTTTGGGGACATTATATCGGGAACAACAACTGGTTGCTACAGTTGTGTCTTTATGTTTATCCAAAGGTTACAGCTGTTTATTAATTGGTTCACCATCTTCCATGACAGACTGAGAAATAGGTGGGGTGAGATAAAAACGAGAGAAATAGAGAGAGAGAGAGAAAGAAAGAGGGGGCACAGAGAGAGCGGGGGACCCCCCCCCCCCCCTCGTCAAAGAACGAACATGAGTTTTGTGATAATTGGACATGTTATCAAAACACAATTTTAAAGGACAATACCTCGTTGGCAGTGAAATCACGCACTGATAGATTGCACAATCCATCACTAACTTTCATCGCGTAATTAAAGGTCGAAGACAACTTTGGGTATAGGGGCATGGGATATACCTCTTCTGTCCATATTGTCATCAATATGAAAACAATTTAGTTCAATCGTGTATTGTCGTATAAAGTTGATTTGAGGCAATTGTCAGATCAATAATGATATTGTATGAAAGAAGATACAAAATATCAAATTTCAATAAAGAATTGTAAGTTTGGACACTTACTCAATCTAATCCTAAAAAAAATTGTAAACAAGAATATCCAATCCAATTATAAAGTATTTTACATGCTTATCGATTAGATATAATTTCCATCAGTGATACCATAACAATTATTTATGGCTCATATCTTTGTGATTTTTTTTTTTTTCAACATGCACTTAAGAAGAAGACAAATCCTTATTTTGATTATTGACATAGGATGGAAACGAAGATGAGCTAATAAAGTTGAAAATTGAGTATCAGCAAAACAATAGACTTACAGTCGACTTACAGTCGCTTTTATTCCACTCAAATACATTCTAGCTATAGGGGAATTTGTGACAGATTGTTCCCCATGCCTTTGGAGAATGTTATTTGATCAGAAACTTATTAAAGATGTCTCGATTTGACAGCTACTTCTGGCAGAAAAAAAAATGTTGATGAATGAAACTCGGGGAATGTCCTAAAAGAAGAAAACTAGAGATGAGATTGTCGTTGAAGAGAAAAGATAAATGCAATAACAATATAAGAAAAAATGTTTACGAAAACACGCCCCCGTATAAACTATTAAGACAGATTCTCAAAGAAAGCGATTAATTAAATGGTTTCAGGTAAAATGGTTTTCAGCGTCACTTACGTTGAAAGTGCTGGTTACCATAACTACGAGGATGACAAAAAAATGAATTATTAATTGCATGGACATGAAGAATGAGTTGCTTCAGCCAATTTCGAAATGGGTATTGGAATCATTGCTCTTATTAAAAGGGTGTCTATAGTCATCTTCATGAAATTATACAACAATTTTTCCCTCGTTCACATGTACGGTGTAACGCAAACTTTGACATAGTTATGAGTGCTTTTTGTAAAAGGATACATTTTCTGCCACCTTTCACCTTAGTGATTTAACCAAGTCTTCATATTGTTTAAGATGGTTAATAAGTGTTTAAGATGCATTTTTCTTTATTCTTTATTTATTTATTTATTTTTATTTTATTTTATTTTATTTATTTATCTATTTTTTTTATTTATTTATTTTATTTTATTTTTATTATTATTTTTTTTTTATTATTATTTTTTAATTTATTTATTTATTTTTATTTATTTATTTATTTTTTTTTGGGGGGGGGAGGAGGTAATTCTTCGTTGTTCCACAAGTGCGTTTAAGAGTACTGGGTCATATAATTAGGTGCTTTATGTACATTTATAAATCATTTCTGTTTTTTTCCTAAATTGACATGTAATTACCTATTTTTCCTGCATTGAATAACTTTCACCCCCTGTTATCTCGCTGCAGGTACAACGCAGCCAACTTTGTGGTCACTTACTGCGTGCCTCTGGGCATTATGGCCGTGTGTTACACCATCATCAGTACCAAACTATGGGGTAACGGGCTGCTCGGCGAAAACATCCCCAACCGAGCCCGCCAGATAACTGCTAAACGGAAGGTAAGGACCCACTGCGCCCGATCATTAACATATTTAGTTACAGTGTTCACGGGTTCCACATATTCTCCTCTAAAGGCAGGATAAATCTTTACTTAGAGTCCTGTGCAACGAAGCAACAGAATGAATGGAAATAAATATATAACAAGGAATTGATTCAGGAGGGTTTTCCCGACTAAATTGAAACTAATTGATTAATTATAAAAATTGCAACCACAAACTAGGCTCCACATAATTTGTCCGTTATTATTATATTTTTTTTATACCGAATAAGTCAGCTCTAACCATTAGGTCCTGTACTACATGCACAGCAAAACAATAATCATATAATTTTTTTAATGTAACAAGGAAGAAAATCAGGAGGGATTTCCCCCATTAAGTATCTAAAAATGAAAAATCATTGATTATAAACTGCTAACAGGAACTAGGGCTATTTGATATTTAAATTGTTATATTTTTGCAGTTGTGCATTATTAGATAATTATGACGGAGTTAATTTAAATTTATTCGTGTTTATTAGATAAAACATATAATTCGTAATTAAACCAAAATAATTCGTCAAGTAAATTATAAAAAAAAACATCGATGCTTACCATGTTTACGAAAGCAATAACCGTTTTATTAGCATTAGTTTGTGTCTACTAGATTTTAATTCAAGACAAATCAACGGAATATGGTGATCACTAAATACGCAACGTTTATTTATCATTGTAGAAAAAAAATAATTGAACACGCTTGGCGACAAGGCCATTTGAATTTACAACATCGGCATCAATTACTCCTTTTCCAGTGTCCTTCTTTTTAATGACATAATAAGTCAACGGTGTAACTATAAAATCGCATCAAGCATAATCAAAACTAAATGTTAATATATTACGGATTATTCAATCGGATTTTTTTTTTTCTTCATAAGAGGATAACTAGCAGAAAGATTATTTTCTTTCTTCTGTTGCCGAGTACAATTTTGTCCTGTACTGCAAGAAAAATTATATATATAAAAAAAAAAATATGCAATTTTGTTTCACCGATATGTCTAATTTTAGTCGGTTTAAGAAAAAAACATTGTATTTTTTATTTCATACAATAATTTTGCTGGACAGTTAGGACCATTGATTTCGGTTAAAGATCAGTCTTAGACTGCTTTTCTTATTATTTCTAAAGTATATATATTTTTTGTTTTCATTGTTGTTGTTGTTTTTTGTGTTTTGTTTGTTTGTTGTTTTTTTTGTTGCGCCTTTCTTCTCGTTCCTTTTTTCTTCACCTTTGAATCTGAATACAATGGAAGGCCGTTATGTTTTGTTGTCGCACCATTTAAACCAACGCTTGAAACTTGATACTTGATACTATTTCCCCTAATATTAACAAATTACGAAAAGTATGATCACATCATATGATTAAAGCGTTTTAGAGACCAATGAAAAATATGTTAACAATGTAATTACGTTAATATTGCGATTCCATATATAATCGAATAGCAACACAATTGGAGGTTTGTCGACTTAAAACATGGAAAATCAAATGATATCAGACAGGAAATTATAGAGGAAGAAAGTGAGGCGAGGTTTTTTTTTTTTTTTCTCTCTTCTTTCTTTTGTGGAAAGAAAGGAAGGTTAATAGGACATGAGAGGGTAATATAGCAATGCATTCGAAAACACAAAAACGACAGAAGGAGGAAGATAACCTGCAATGGAGAGGGAGAGATGGGAGAGCGAGTGACAGATGTGGAAACAGACAGGAAGAAGAATACATAGTGATAGCAGCGTTTAGAGGAATTAAAGTCATATTGGAAGGGGGATGGGGATAGAGAAAGAGACAGAGAGAAGGAGATAGAGGGGGACAGAGAGGGGGAGGAGTGATGGAGAGATAGATAGAAATGGACGGAGAAAGAGAGGGAGACAAAGACGAAAAGGATGGAAAACGATGAGATACGATCTTATTTTGCCAATATGGAGCGGTCGTCAGATGAAACGAAAATTCCTGCCGAATCACTTGACGGAAAATTTGATATGAAGGAAGCTTTTTAAGATTAAGTTAAAATGCATAAGTGCTGGTATCGTGTCTTCGTTAGGATGAGTTAGATAGAATCTTTTGTTTTCCGTGGAGAATGGGAGATGGGACCATTAGCGTTGCAAGTAGGATGGATAGGGGACCCCACCCCCTATGAAAAAAAACGCAATTTTGACGTACACTTTTGAATTAATTTTATTGTTTGTTTCTACATAAATGTTACTCCAATAAGGCATACAATATACATATGATCTTTATTCTCTAGCGCTCAGGAGAACCTAATTTTCTTTCTTATACATGTTTTTATTGTATGACAGGTTATTAGAGTCAGAATAAAACGGGTAAAATATGAAAAGACCATGGTAACACTGCACCCATTCATCAGAGAGAGAACAAAAGTATTTACTCTCAGAAATTGTTTTCGAACCATAACTCTATTTCAACGTTGTTGAGAAATATAGATTTTGTCTCGATTTTTCGCTTCAGCCTCCCCCATCCTAACCCCAACCCCCTCCCACCACCACCTCACCACCCTCACAGAACACTGCATGTATAGTAGTTAATGGAGTTGGAGGGTTTGTGTGGGCGGTCACGTGATACTGAAGCGCGTAATGCAATCATAACAAGATTGTCTAAACAGAGATACATTGGGTAACTTAGTATATAATGCTCCCCTTTACGATAGTTACCTACGCAATAACATTTGTTAATTTTAAACACAAATTTGCTTCCCAACAAGTAATTCAAACTTTTTGATATATAAAAACGCCTACACCAATCGTATAGTTTTACAAAAGGGCGTTCGCCATTTTGCTAAGTGTTAGCTTAGTGAAATATTGGACAAATGGCCTTAAATTTTTGAAATATTCGAGAAATCAAATGAGTAAAGAGTATGGAGGAGCATTTTGCTGAGCTAAAATTAAACATGTTGAACAATTAAATGATATTAATTGGGTTTTCCCCCTAAACAGATAGTGATAACGAAATAAACAACAATTTTTATTCATTTATTCATTGATTCTAAACCACATCCACCACGTCAACGTGTTAGGAAATTTGATGATCATGATGACATCATACAGTTGGGGGTCCTTCTGGGGGAAACTATATTTTGTACCCTATTAAGTTTCATAAGCATTTTAAAACAGCTTCCAAGTAAAACTCGCCAATGGTACGGTATGATCTGAAGGTGTACTGAACAAGTAGGCCTACAATAAACAGTTACAACACTGTGACTAATGTGTTTTATGTCATACTCGTCATTAGGATGTGTTGTCATTTTTTTTTTTTTTTTTTTTTTTTTTTTTTGGTCTCACTCTCTCTCTCTCTCTCTCTGTCCCGTTATTATTCCATACTTTATTATACATTTTTTACACGTTTTATGTTAAATGGATGGCGTTCAAAGAAACCTCTCTTTTATACTATAACCCTGGCTAGTATAGGTTTTCCCGGCCAATTTCATACATTTACCATCCGTTTTCATATCATGTGTATTCAAATTCGTGTGTTTGGTGCGGCAGACTCACAATAAGTCAAACAATTTCGTGTTCATGCTCTCAAAATCATTTTTAGGCACACAAATTAATGCTTTCGAAGTTCAAATTCGGATATAATCATTCAATTTCATTATTAATGCATTCACATTAGTGTGATGGCAGGGTAAGCTCTTTAAAAACACTTTCAATTTCGTTTTCAAGCGATCGATTTCCCTGATTCAGCATCCAAATCCGTTATACATGTACACATATTTATGATAAGGAGTAGGTAATCTTGACCATTTTATCAGTAAATGTGATGTTATCATTATTGTGATTATCGTCTTCGTTTTTAATTCAACACCTCTCTTTTACTCCAAAGTCGTTTGATAAAAAAATAAATCATTGCCATTATTAGTGTATTGCATTTGTGAACGTCAATTTCCATTATCATGATTCTTATGTTTAAGTGTCTTCATTGTTTATCTTTATTTTCATCGTTATAATCGCAATTTTTTTATGGGCTTCATTTTACATCTTTGTTTACAACAAGGCATGATTATTATAAACTTTTTTAATTAGTGATATGTTCTGACATTCAATTAAAAATACTACATGAGCAATGTAAATTTCAATTGGTATTTTACATGTTTAAGTTGAATGCTTCTATCATGAACTTGTTTGTCTATAAACGAATTGAATATACGGAATGAGAGGGCACACGAATTTGAATAAACATTGCCGAAAATACGATTATTCGAATAAGCGAATAAACGCATTTGCGGGAGGATGCAGGTCACAATAGCTAGCCATATTATGGCCAAATTCAATGCACACGGCCTTCCCGGAGGCGGGAAAATTGCGCCCCCAGCAACAAGGCTGTGATTGGTCAGTCACTGCATGGTAAGCGCCGTAATACAGCGTCCCTAGTGATGGCTAAGCAACAGCTCTGTGGGTAACGCCCTTACGCGGTTAAGAGCCAATGAAACGCGGCGAACGATTTCAGCGTCGTACGCTTACGCACCACGTATGCGCTTGATTTAGAAGTTTGCATTCATTCTCAACTTAGCACTGGGGGATACAAGACGCTAATTTGTTAACCGGTCTTAATACCTTTTTCTTATCTGGATACATTATTTTAATAACAAGAACTGCTAGGCGTAGATCTAGTTTGTTTTCTACTAGCATTACGAGAAGTATTTACCTAACAAAGTCTGATGTTTGATTCATTTTGGAAATGGATCACCGATTTTAAGTTGGAAACCAGAAAGTAAGATAGCCTATAAGGCCTATGGCTTCTCTACGCCTAAGGCTAAGTCTACGGCTGAAACGGACGTCAACACTGCCGGGGAAATCTTAGTAACTAAGCGTTGCAGATCTAGAGCTATGATCTAGAAGGAGGAAGATAGTGTAGATACAATGGACCAGGAACCTTGGCTGGTAGCCGAATCACTCTAGAGCAATGCTAGCTGAGCACTGCTGCACTGCAGGTCGTACCGGTACCACCGCCTGAGCTGTTTTGAATTTGAGTGGAGATAGAGCCATGTCGGAGCATGCAGCAACAGACAGCAGACTCTACCCTGGAACAAGCCAGATAGGCCAGCAATATCACCATTGTTCATGCCAGAATTGCGGCAGGTGAGGTCTCACAATTCAATAGCCTTACATTGTCGATCTAGACTAACTGTTATAGATCTACTGCTAGACCTAACGTTAGATAAATAGAATCTACGGTCTAGGCCTCGATCCATCAATTTAAGTTGGTATTATTAACGCATGGTATGAGAGGAATTTAAAAATTTCTTCTCAGCTCAGCTCAATCGATCCAGGCATCCTTACGTTGTGGGGTTTGCTCTTTGACGATAAAACTGGAAATCATGAAATTGATGATCAAGAATGTGAACTGATCTTAGACTTTTAGTTCTAAGAATGAAACAAATCGAAGATGATGTTCAAAGAATGGCAATTGTTACAATAAAGATGAAATTTAAGCACATAAACGAACCTCCACAAGGTAGGATTTTGTTGAACTTATCTCCATGGCAAAATGACTGGACTATAGCCTATGCCTAGATCTACTCAATTGTCATGCAAGGGTGTTGTCTTTAATACAAGGCAGGCAAATCCGAATCCCCCATTATTGAATGAATTTTATATAACTTATTATCTACAGCCTGTGTCAAAAAAAAAAAAAAAAAAAATGTAGACAGTCAGGGAAAAAATTATTTAGGTGTGAAATATTTTAATATAAATGTGTTTTGTGGTATCAAATTAAAGCCAATAGATTTTTCTTGCTGATGCGTTTTGTCCTGTTTTAATTTGCTTTCGTAAAACAAAAGTTATGCTAAGTTTTGTGCGACAGAAACAAATCGAAATTACGCACGTCTATTGCTGTGGAGCGCCGAATTCACGGTCTATGCGAATCAAACACAAAGCATGGGACGGCGTGCGAAAAATGGATTTTTCTTCTTGATTGTACAAAATTATTCATATTCAAAAAATACTGCACCAAAGGTGATGAAAAAATTGCAGAAGAAAGTCTGATTTTCCTGCTTTATGAAAATACCAAACAATACTAGGTTGAAATTAATCTCATAGTCATACTATAAAAAAATGTTTCCAACTGTAAGGCCTACCATTTTATTTGATCACTTGACTGTAGAGTTGCAGCGAAGTTATTCCTTTTCACAAAAATGTGTTTTGTTTCTACAGTTTGTGTAGACTCTATATTGATCCTATTTTAAGGGGTTTGAGGTTTATTCCATCTATTGGCTATGAAATCAAATCTCCCTAATTGTAATATCGTGTCCTTCACTTAAATTTTAGACAGCTGCATTTAATTACCCTGCAGTATTTTTCAAGGAAATTTCAGGAGTAAATATATTTCAGGAAATTTCGGGAAATCTGAAAATCAAGATGGCCAAATATCTGAGAGTAACAAAGTTGAATATTCATGATATATATTCATTATTTGCCTCATTTCAGAGCTCAAAGGATTTCGGCTCGCGCTTCGCGCTCTCGCGTAGGTCTAAATGATTTTGGCCTTGTCAGGAGGTGCGCAGCCAAAAGAGCTACGTTAGATCTAGATCTAGATCCTCTAAATGTCTTTAAAAAAAAAAAACAACAAAACAAAAACAAAACAAAACAAAACAAATTTGAAGATTCCAAGAAATGCCACGGAATTCCGGGAAACTTTGAGTCCAGTTTCTGGAATTTGTTTTTCAAAGAGTAGAAACCTGTTACTTTGTTGCGTTAGGCGTAGGAGATTGATATATGAAATTGTTTGTAGTAGGCCTATCGCATTCATGCAAAGTTGATTTTTATGTAGTTTTTAAAATATCACCAATTCTGAAAATATGACGTGCGATAAATCAAGATATTTTCCAATCCTTAGATCCTTATAAACTGCAACAACATTGTAAATCTTATTCAGATATCAGTTAAATGAAGTAAATAAAAATTAAAAAATTAATAAAAAAAAAAAAAAAAACATATAAAAACAATAGAAGGAAATCACGTGAATAGCCGTTATGTGGCACAATTTAGTCTTGTTAGGTATTCCATAAGGGAATCTAGTGTAAAGAGAAAGGTGTGGGAGAGAAGAGGAAAATTATTGTGAGCATTCCTGTTAATTTCAGGATATTTAAGAACAGTATTACAGTAAAAGCTGCACAATAAGTAATGCTCTTCAATTGCCCTAATCTCTACTATAATTAGCAATTAATGTTGTATGTATGTTAGTAAAAGGCTCCGTCAGTTTTTTGTTCTAATTCCTCCAAATCGACACAGGAGGTTAATACAAACAGTGAACGGGTTTTTATCTATATTCGGTTGAAAATGGAACAGCTTAGGCTGAGACCGAGACGTAAAACATGGTTTGTGTCCGCCTTTTGATTTTTAAAAACGGATGAAATCTGTAGACTACAAAAATAAAGTAAACATACGCATAATACCTTTATGACGTAACAATGCGTGCAATAATGCCACATCCTGGGACGCGGAACCCCTTTATGATGTAACAATGAATTTTGAATCAGTGATCAAATTGCAACAATATTATAGAAGGACGGGTTTGATACAAACAGTGGTCGGTTTTTAATTTTACTCTGTTTCAATGCTTAAGATTTTGCTGAAAACAGGACTTTAAACATAGATAAATATAGATAAATGGTTTATTCGAATCAAAACACATAAACAATAAGTGACATATCTCCAAGCTTCGTAGTTTGAAAACTAAATTGGTAATTGGATTAAAAAAGTATTTTCACTAGGTAAATTCCAATATAGACTTTATAAATGATATTTTAACTCGTATGACAATGGCGTCTATCCACCGTGCACGAAATTCACCAGTGTTGCATAAAACACAATACCCTGATAAACAGCATGGCACGAGGTATCAACATCAATGTATACAATATGAAGTAACTTTTAACAGTGGGATAAATAAAACAGGAATAGAAGAGAAGAGAAGGAAATGGAAACAAGAAGGAATATTGTAATGAATTGATAAACTTATCATAAATTTGTACATGGTAATAAACATGATAGAACATTCAATTCAATCTGAAAACATGAATCACAAGGGCGCAGCGCAGTTTGAAAGAGGGTCGGGGCAGAGCCGAAAGTTTGGGGGGCTGAATAGACGGGTAGCAGAATATGCTTGGTTATATTCGAGATTTTTGTGTGTCCCCCCCCCCCCCGGGTGTCCTGTTAGTAGTCGTAATAATTGCCAAATATATACCACAGCAGTTGATGATGTTTGGGTCTCGAAATCTTGCATTGCCGATACATGTGTACATGCATTTGTATTTCTGTGTACGTTTTCGTGACTCAAAGCTGATTTGGGTTAATCCCTATCATGTGGGCGAATTCCAAAGCCTCACAGCACAAAGTAATAATTTTTAGAATGCCCCTTCCACATTACAATGTCCTATGAACCAGATCAATAGGTTTCACCCTAACCTAATTTGTAGTGGCATTTGGTAAATTCGTTTTGTTAGCAGCTATTAGAAACCCGAATGATAAATAAAATGAATAAACATACAATTATAATATAACGACAACAGCTTATTCCAGTTTTTACAGGAATACCTAAATACCATGAAACTTGATATAATTTGTGGATATATTTTGTGGAACATGTTACTTCTCGGAGCTCTCCGTCTTTTCATTACAGAGACCTGGATAGCGCATCCTGATTGTGTGGGAAAGCTGGATTCAGGGAGCAGCATGCACTACCAACTACTCTTCCTTGGGCATGTAGGGGTGCAAAATTGCTGGCACATGTGTTGGACCAAGCGGGAATTACAGATTCAAACAGATGGTGATGCAACTCGATGGATAGCTTCTGCACTAAATGGCATAACATTACTTGGAGAGATTAGAGTCCTCTGAATGGCGATAAGCGATTGTGATACGCATTCAAGATTGCGGCAGGAATATGTATCAGAACCGCATCGCTTGTTTGATAAGCTTGAAAATAATTTGAGATTCCGGAAAAACCATATTAACAACACACAAGGGAACGAAACAATGCGAGATAACGCTGCTGCTTTGCGCAAACGAGCTGTTACAGTAAACGTATAGATTCCCCGTGAACTGATATTGATGAATCCCTGGTAAATGGCAGTTCGGTCAGTCGAGGAGACCCTCTTGTAACCAGCAAAATCGCTCTCAAGAATGTGACGCTGCTTCTGCGAAAGATTGCAAAGACGATGGCCACAATTTCAGTCTTAACCCATAGACGTTTCACGCTATTGCATTGAATCATTCTAAAAAAAACAACTCTGCTGTCCGGCAACTTCTGATCTTGGACCTAGTTTAGATGGACCTTTTGAACTTTTAGTGACAGGGTCCAACTGACAGTATTCATTGACTGTTTCATATTTAATATGTCTTCCTCCTTTGTTTTTATTTCATGTCTGTGAAAAAAATTGATGTAATAAAATTTTTTGTCGTATTTGGTGTGCTTTATTTTTACTTTTAAGAATTATTATTTAAATTAAATCCATGTTCAGGAATGCTTCAACCTCCGTAAAATGGAACAGCCCATCGATGTTTCTACCGCCACCCCAGCCCCTAAGGAACTACACATTCACAAATAGGGACTACAATGCTTTTGCAAGCCTTGAAACACACGTTCCAGCTTTTAAAAACATTTAATGTTTTTGTTTTTTCTTTTATGATATCTCAAGTTCCTATAAAAATTACACACATCGTAGATTTGATCATATTTTTACTCATAATTAATGTTAAACCTTCACAATTATTATCTCCACACCCCTCAGTCACAGTGGAATAGCACACTCATTGCGTACGTATGAATATTTATGACACCAATACGCTTACTGGGCAATTATGTTGGTTGCAATTATCGATATCTAGCGGGTAGTCTTTTCATGGTAACCCCAAAATTTACAGACATTTTTGGAAGACCATTTTAATATTCTGTTGATAAGAATAATAATAATAATGTTGGAAAATGAAATAAATTTAAATTCTATCATGACTAAACTAAATTGTTAGATTCATATTGGTATAAATTTTGAAGATAAGAATGAATAAAAAATTCACATAACTCTTAGGGTCTGAAAATCAAGACTAGTAACATGCCAGAGAAAATGGCAAAAAAAAAATGGTTTGACACGGGAGAATAATGTAAGTTGTTTTGTGAATGTTCTGTTTGTGAGAATGAATTTCTTTGTTTTTTCATCATAGTATGTAGAAGGGATTTGAACTTTTGTTTCATCATTCGAGGAAAATTTAAGGCCTTATTGACAATGATATCCTCACAAGTTTCTCGCATGGATAGCTCCACATACACAAAAGGCATGCGTGGGCTGACTCTTTATGTTGGAAAAGATGTTACACGTCTCGCGTAACAGAGTCTAAGATTTCATGAAAATCTTATAACAAAAAGAATAAATCAAAGAAAAATCGGGACATTTAGTCCTTTTTTAGCTGTCTAAGTGGGTATTTTTGATATTTCATGACAGGATTGCAAAGAATTCGAGTGGATTTAAATCGGTTTGGCTACATAAAATATGAAAAAAGACTTTCGCGTGGTGCAAAAAAACATGAAATGGCAAACGAAAAAAGGGCCTTGGTTTCGTCGAATTTTCTTCTAAAAAAAGAAAAATCCCTGACCAGACAGATAATTAATTCCGTACAAAAAATAATTTCACACGCTAGATCTATGGGTCATCTAAATTATATTTTTATGATCTGGAAATAAGAGAATCTTAACAATCAATAATCAGCAAATTGCATAGTCAACAGAAATGTTTGAGATTGGCCTGCAGTTGATTGATGCTTCGCACATCACAACTCGATCAACAACGCGACAAGCACGATAAATCATCATCAAACTTACCAAAATAATATCACAGAGCAAAAAATACGATGGTATATACCTGGGATTTACAAATACATTTTGAATAAATCTCTTTCAAATATTTCAATCCGCGACTGTTGTGAGGAAAACATGTCAAAATAGACCTAAAAGTGCAGTCACTTTTTCTGCATATCGCACGCGCGCGCTGAGGGAAAAATGGCTGCGTGGTGAGAACATGATCGCGATATCGCTATCGATAGCTTGGGGGTTTCCCCCTTTTGCAGCGCGCGCTACTCTTGTAGCTAGGTAAAAAACAAATAATTGGCAGGCTCGTACGGTCTTGGAATGAAATGTCCAATAAGAGCACTTCTAAATTCAATAACTTTGGCGAGGGATTTTTTTTGGCAATATGATTAAGGTATCTCGTGATTGGTCAATTTTCACTCTTTCTTCTGGTACCTGTCTGAGGTCAGGGGAAGCCCTAGTTTTCTCACAATGAATAAAACGTCGCATATTGCGACGTTTGTCGATATGGGTTAATTAGTACATGTATATCTTATATGGATGATTAACGTAGGAAATGATCTTGTAATAATCATGCCTTCACAAGCAGCCTGAGTGCAGATGGTATATAGAACGCAAGAATGGCAAAAAAAAAAAAAAAAAAAAAAAAAAAATGGCTTTTGGGTTTTTTGGAGTTTTCTTTATTATCGGTCATAATTTGAAACAAAGGGGAGGGGACTGTTAGACTTAGGTCAAGTAAAGCATTGGGTAAGGGGAACCAAGTTCTGAGGTCTCTGTCTTGGAACTCCGGTTGGATGTCTTCCTCCCGGCAGGTCACACATGACCAGGTTCCGCCTCCACAGAATTCACTGTTCAGGTCTTGAAGCTTCTCCCCCGTCCCTATATTTTAGGAGCACATCTATTGAACAGATGATTAAATGGAAAAATGTATGTTTAAATGTTCAAAGAATGGAAATTGAAACAACTTGAATTGAATGATAAACATGATAAATTTTGTAGGGGAATCCGCATTCCAGGAAACACCTGTCCTGGAATTCCGGTCGGATATCTTCCTTCGGGAGGTCACGTGACCGCGCTTTCCCCCTTGTCATTGGGCCTCCTTCAAGGAGGCACTTTTGCTTGATTTTGACTTGATAAATATTGTTGACAAACTGATTAAACAAGTACAAGTGTTGTAAATGATGTTTGATCTGGGAATATCCCCCAGTAGCAATAAAAGTAGTGAGAACGGCAATCATGTCTGAACTGTATTCATTCTCGCAATACGATTATTCGAATAAGCGAATAAACGCATTTGCTGGGAGGATGCAGGTCACAATAGCTAGCCATATTATGGCAAATTCAATGCACACGCCGTGCCCCGAGGCGGGAAAATTGCCCCCAGCAACAAGGCTGTGATTGGTCAGTCACTGCCATGGTAAGCGCCGTAATACAGGCGTCCCTAGTGATGCTAAGCAACAGCTCTGTGGGTAACGCCTACGCGGTTAAGACCAATGAAACGCGGCGAACGATTTCAGCGTCGTACGCTTGCGACGCACGTATGCGCTTGATTTAGAAGTTTGCATTCATTCTCAACTTAGCACTGGGGATACAAGACGCTAATTCCTCCCTCCCACCAGTTATATGAATATGACTCTGGTTACTCTAAGAATTATATTACAGTTTAATTACGCTACATCATAGTCTAAAAATATTTTATATGCTTCAACTTCTTAATTTGCTATGTTGTCCATTTATTAATTAATGTTGCTTGTGAATTTCCTTTTATGAAAGATTGTATCGATCTTCTCTTTCTTTTGCTATATATGTGATAGATTAACATAATTAGGCTTGTTAAGAACATAGAGAATAATTTGGTTTAATATGCATTATATAAAATTACTTTATATTATTATTAAGAATATACCGGATTGCAGGGTGAGGGTCGGAGGTATGGTTTATGCGCCCCGTGGTAATGTTGCAAAGATAACGATATTAAAAATATATAAGATATATGAAACCAGAGGCTAGGAGTTGAAAATTACATTGGTGCAAATGAAGTCTTGTTAACGGAAAACTATGAAATTACACGAATCTTCATTTCAAATTAATGCAAAAGGATAAACGACAAAGGACATGTAATAGAACATTAAGAGATTTTTGATCTGGTTTCTTCATTGTGGAATTAGGATGTTTATGGCGGGACATTTGGGCTTATTCCAGGTCGGTCGAATTGGCATAGTGATCCGGTTACTTGAATAAGGCTGTTTTGGTTGGATGGTGTGGTTTGAATTTCATTTCAAATGAACGCAGATAGATAAACGATAAGGGATAATACAAAATAAAGAGATTACTTGGCATGGTTTCTTTATAGTTGAATTGGGGCTGTGTATGGCAGAACATTTGGGCTTGTTGTAGTCAGTCGAATTAGAATATACTCCGTGTACTTGAATATTGATGTTTTGGTTGGTTGGTTGGGCTTGTTGTGGTTGGTTGGTTGGCTTGTCGATTCAGTTAGATAAGCTTGTTTTGGCTGTTGGTTGGGCCTGTTGTGGTTGGTTGGTTGGGCTTGTCCTTGTTGGTTGGTTGGTTGGGCCTGTTGTTCTGGTTGGTTGGTTGGGCTTGTTCTGGTTGGTTGGCTGGGCTTGTTTTGGTTGGTTGGATAGGTTTTCTTTATGATATCGGTCATAATTTGAACAAAAGGGGGAGGGACTGTAGACTTAGGTCAAGTAAGCATTGGGTGAGGGGAACCCAAGTTCTGAGTCTCGCTTCTTGAAACTCCGGTTGGATGTCTTCCTCCCGGCAAGGTCAGCATGACCACGGTTCCCTCCAGAATTCACGTTCAGTGTCTTGAAGCTTCTCCCCTCCTATAATTTAGGACAATTCTATTGAACAGATGATTAATGGAAAAATGTATGTTAAATGTTCAAAGATGGAAATTGAAACAAACTTGATTGTTGAATGATAAACATGATAAATTTGTAGGGGAATCCGCATTCCAGGAAACACTGTCCTGGAATTCCGGTCGGATATCTTCCTTCCGAGGTCACGTGACGCCGCTTTCCCCTTGTCATTGGGCCTCCTTCAAGGAGGCCACTTTTGCTTGATTTTGACTTGAATAAATATTGTTGACAAACTGATAACAAGTACATGTTGTAAATGATGTTTGATCTGGGAATATCCCCAGTAGCATACAAAGTTGAGAAACGGCAATCATGTCTGAACTGTATTCATTCTCGCAATATATGCTTATTATGTGAACTAGAATGCACAAATACGAAATCGGTCACCATAATCGTTAATTTTTATGACTGAATACGATTTCAATGAAAATATTTCTATGCATCAGCGTATTTTTACGAAAATGAATGTCTCTAACATGATATTGACTGACAAAACAACGAAATGGACCGGGAAAACCTATGTTTTATTGTTAGTATGAGAATATGATATACCAAAAGAAAGCTTAGAAGTTCACCTTGCTAATGCATTTGGTTTGAAAGTATGTCTTCATTGGTAAATAAGACATTTTGGAGGAATGCAAAGTTGTCATACATGTAAAAAATCAAACAATATACATTTATGATTATTATACAAATGATAATAGATAATTCCACGAGTGTGGGATAATCAAAACGGAAATCTTATACTCTACAACTTTGCTACATCTTTTGTCAGGTTCAAGCAGTAAAAATTTATAGTAAGTTGATTTATCAGACTCTATAAAGATTGGCCTTAAATGCGTGTCCCTGAAATAATCTGGCACAGGCCGGTTTTTCAAGTGGCGCATAAAGAGTTAACCGAACCTTTCATCAACCTCGTTTCGACGTCGAATTGCTAGAAGTTTCAAAAACATGAATTGCACAACAACAACAAAATATGAACGAAAATTACAACTAAAATGGAGAAAAAAAATATTTATGTATTCCAGTATGTTCATGACCAACATGTTCATGACTGTTGACGCATTGAAAAAAAATATCCTAGAGTGATTATCTTAATCCAGGCGCTAATCAATGCGCGGATTTAGCATCTGCTCTGACAAACGATTATGTCGAATTAACTCTATTATGCTTGGACATGGGCCGATACAATCCTTTGTATGAGCTGATGTTGTATCCGCTACTGTAAGGTGTATCTACCATAATCATGATACTCATGCTTTTCTCTCCGTTATCTTGTGAACAGATTGTGAAGATGATAGTGATAGTGGTTGCGGTGTTCGCCATATGTTGGCTGCCACTTCACGCCTACCACTTCATGACCTATCTTAACGTAGACGCACTGACGGTCAAAGGGAGCCGTCACATCTACATCACAATCTGGCTAGTGGCTATGAGTAGCTCCATGTACAACCCCTTTATTTACTGCTGGCTAAACGACAGGTGAGTTCTCTTAACAATTTACGTCCTCCTAACAATTTGGTCTAAACCCACTTTGATTAATGCCCATTTCGCCTCATCCCACATGGTCTAATTCCATTTCGTATACAACCAGTTCGTCTAATTCCCCATTTTCGCTAAAAACTTCGTCCAATGTCCATTTCGTTTAATGTCCACTTGGTCTAACACCACTCAGCCAATCCCTGTCTACTTACGAATTGGAAAATATACCAAGTGACCATTAGATCAAATGATAATCGAACCAAATAGGCCTATGTAAGAGACCTACCAGAAATCATACCAAATTGTTAGAAGGCAAAAAGGGTTTAGCCCATGTGGTACCAGACAATGAGATAATTGGACCAACTGTAGTTAGACCACATGGATATAAACCTTACGTGCAGGTCCCAAGCAATTCTAGCAATGGAAACAGTCCTTTTCATTTGGATAACGACATTCTATTAAGCCTAGCTGCACGTAGCATTTCCTTCTGGCACGAGACAAGGACAATTGATTTGGCTAATGACTTTTTTTAAAGCCTAACTACATCTAACCTTTACTTTCAAAAATTGAGACAAGGGTACTTGATTTAGCAATGCTTTTTCTTTTCTAAAAGTGATTTTTTTTTTTTTTTGTTCCGGTCATGCCATTGAAATGTGGAAGACACTGTCTAAATGTGATTTGGAGAGGTTGATAACAGCTCATCTAAGCATTATTTTGTGCTGTGAGGTTTTGGAATCGCCAAAATTACAAGAAATTAACCCAATTCAGCTTTGAGTCACATGCACTAACACAAAAATGCATGTATGGGGCAACACAAAATGTTCGGGTCCAAACATATCAGTTGTTTTGGTATATTTCGGGTCATATTATGACTATTAGGGCAATTGATCAAGAGCAGTTTGTTAGTGTGGAGCTTTTTATTATGATATTCTTCCCAAATAGCATGAAAAATATCAGGAAAGCTCACAGTATTTTGTTAGTCTTTTCCTCACCTTCCCTCTACACTAAATTCCCTTAAAAAGCAATTGAGTATACCGTGTCACGTCTGGCAATTAGAACATAAGATCGAATCTTACTGTATTTGATAGACGGTTATAGAAAAGGGAGACTTTAAATCTCATTCGATAATATTGAGCATTACTACCTGAGCAAATGTTAAACGTATATCCGATTTGTAGTGGTGTAGTGGTCCACCTGCATACCCCTAATCAGTTATTTTGGGAGGAGAGACCTACGGGTTACAGTGATTCGATTCGCTTTTCGCCTTCCATGGCACAGGTGACGCCAAAATGAATAATAATAATAATAATGATAATAATAATAATAATTACGCAAATCTGACCCGGTTTCTAATCCATAACGCAACATGCTGAGCAGTGTAGTTTTATATCATAAGCCCAATTGAATAATAACACAATAATTAACTACTTAATAAATTCATAGCGAAATGATCATGATACAATTTTGCAAATCGAGTAATTTCCCCCATAAGAAAATTTAGTTTCCCTTTACAAATAAAAGAATAGGTTCATTAAGAAAAATACAAATTTAATATTAGCAGTTAAGAGATGGCATAGGAATGCCAAAGAGGTCAACTAGAAGTCAAATAATCGCATAGATTTTCTGCTACCGAGCTCTCTGTGTACACAGTATAAATAGGGCAGTACAAATCTTACGTAAGTTCATATAATGTGTATGTACTAGGCTAGCAGCTAATATTGGAATATAATTTATTATTGACTATTTCTAGTTGAAACCTGGTAAAAACAAACAAAATTCAGACAACCCTCCCTGCTACAAGAATTTAAAAATGCGTCGTAACTGTAATTAGGCAAATATAGTTTATATTCAGTATAAACCTGCAATGTAGGAAGCTTGCACATAATTAGGCCCTACGCAATTTGTCAATGGGAACCGAATAAACAGAAGCAAATCTCACTCTTCCTGCCTGCCACAAAATAATGTAAATACGAATAAAACGAAACTAGGTATAATTTGTTTAATGTATGTTTGATATGTTAAAGATCTAATGAGGAAAGCTAACGCTTTACGAGGCAAATTTAGGCGTAGTTGTATAATGCATATTGATATGTTAACAGCTAACATGTCTAATGAAGACAGCTCACACCTATTAAGAATATGTATGCGGAGTAGTATATTGTATATAAAGAGGAAAACAAACACATTATTAAGCGTATTTATGCGTAGTTGTATAATGTATATTTGATATGTTAACATCTAATGAAGAAAGCTAACGCTTTACGAGGTAAATTTAGGCGTAGTTGTATAATGTATATTGATATGTTAACAGCTAACATGTCTAATGAAGACAGCTTACACCTATTAAGCATATTTATGCGTAGTAGTATATTGTATATTTAAAGTAAACGTATGAGGAGGAAAGCAAACACGTTATTAAGCATATTTATGCGTAGTTGTATAATGTATATTTGATATGTTAACATCTAATGAAGAAAGCTAACACGTTAACAAGTATATTTGTGCGTAAAATGTACATTAAGTATGTTAACATCCAGAAAATAAAGCCGACACGATATCGAACATAATTTAGATGTAGTTGCATAAGTTATATTGTGTTAACATATATATATATAAGCATATTCATGCGTCGTTGTATAATGCATATTTTATATGTTAACATCTAATGAAGAAAGCTAACACGTTAACAAGCATATTTATACGTAAAATGTATATTAAATATGTTAATATCTAGAAAATAAAGCTGACACGATATCGAACATAATTTAGATGTAGTTGCATAAGTTATATTGTGTTAACATATGTATATATATATTTTAAAAAAGCTAACACTATTAGCAAGCGTCTCTAGTATGATACCAAATAAAAGAATTAAAAACAAATAAACAATAAAATCTCCTTACCCGCGGGGGAAAAAGAAAAGAAGCGTTAGTTCGAATATAACGAATAAGGCATTTTGTAAAAAAATAAATCTGTAGTTAATATGCCAACATCGAATGGAGAAAGCTAATACTTTTAATTTGTATCATGTTGTGATGAAAGTCTGGGGGGGAAAAAAAGAAGCCACCCACCCCCCCCCCCCCCCCCCCCCCCCCCCCCGCCCTCCTCACCCGTATTCCGTCGTATGATTAAGAATTATCGATGATTATTCAAACAATACTTTCAGGATGCCCATCCATTCACATAATGCGTTGATTTTGCAAAATGTGAACGAATTAGGGTCCTATATAACAATATGCTATACTCCCTTCATGTGTCTGCAAACTGTGCATTTACCAGTATGAACCTTAAATTCGACATAAGGAACTAATCTTCGATTTTAGGGACCGGACAAATGATACAAGGTGTTCACAGGTTTTAAAAGATAACTTGCACTGTCTATGGTTGAGCATTTATACCTTCAGGTAAACCATATGATTCTTCATTTGCGCGATTCTTATCAAAGATCATTTGCCAGGAAAAAAACATTATTGTACACCATCAATAATATATTTATCCATTGAATCTTCACTAGCATGACTAGTGCGGAATTATTTTATTTTTTAAAGGGGGGGGGGCAGAATCATAATTACAAGCAAAATGACATATGTTCTCATCTTACGAAGGAAGATAATGTGAAGTATACAGGGTGTGTCCAAAAAAAATGGTGCAGTCGAGACAAAAATATTTAGGTATGAAATCTTCTTAAATGATGTGTGAATGTGGTACCAACTTAAAGCCAAAAGATTCTTCTCGCTGATGCATTTTGTTTTGTATAATTTGCTTTTGTAAAACAAAAGTTATGCTAAATTGTGTGCGGCGATGAGCTAATCGAAATTACACACATCTATTGTCTCTGTGCGCTGAATTCGAGGCTATTATCACCGAAACCCATAGAGAAGCATACACAAAGTACATTTTTTCTTGATTATAGAAAATTTGTCATACCTCAAGATCTGCAGCACCAAATGGAATGAAAAAAAAATTGCAGAAGAAAGCCTTATTTTCTTACTTTATGAAAATTTAAACACTTTTAAATGTTTAATGTTCATACAGGTGGGAGCACAGGGGACACCCCCACCCCATAATTTGAAGACAATTTTGACTCTACATGTTAAAATCGGAATTTTTGCCAGCGCCCCTCCCCTTATTCGACCTTACGTCCCCTCCCACCCCCCCCCCGCCCATTGGCAAATGCAAGATCTGTCACCGACAAACATAATGTAACATTTAAATTACAATCCTCAAAATACTTATGCAATTGTTCCATTTAAAGGCAAAAATCTTTATATTTGAAATTTGTCTCCAATTGCTGCTTGTCGAGTCAATGGTTATTAAATTTACAATATTGACCTTGTCTAACCTCATTCGCTCCACGGTACAACGAAACGCAAAATTTATTTTATATGAATGTTAATTATCACTCTAAAATGCAGAAATAATAGTTCCACATCTAACTAAGAAAGCAAATTTTAAATTTGCTTTTAATTGACCATTAGAGAAAGTTATTTAACCGCACTAATGTTATCACTGCAGCTCGTTTATGAAGAAATATAAAGAAAACGATGCATTCACAGGCGTTATTTGCTTTAGAAAATAACTTAGTGACATATTATCGTCTACTTCAGGCCAAAAGGCCGTTAGCCAATATACCCCAAATAAGCTAACCGCCTTTCTGTCTCTGAACAAGCGGTTTGCTTTTTTGCTGGTATGTGAATACTGACATTGAACACTATGAATGCTGTTGAAATGATGTTGACTTTATTTACACCATTCAAGATTCAATCGCATTGTGGCGCGCTTTTAAAGAGTATTCCGTTTCTATGGTAGCAGGAAAAACGGCGTCAAGACTTGGGTTGCTTTGAAAGGGGTTTTTGTTCTATTTGAACATCATTTGGTGACCCCTACAACACAACGTCAAACCATACGCTAAGCCTTATATTTACGCCCAGTATTGAATATTCAAATTAATCGAATGCACTATTAATGCAGTCTTAGTTTATCAATGACTCAACAAGTTTTGAAAAGACGCTTATATTAAAAGAATACCACCCCAAAATCTAATTTTACTGTATCTCTCGTGATATCGCCGAATCTCCACCACATATCTTCGTTATCTGCCTGTCTCCCTACCCATACCACTCCCCTATAAGTATCACTATCGCAATATATTTTTAGCAATGTTCCGAACCAATCCCTTGCTTTTTTTCTTGAATTAGCGATTATCATGAATTCATCCCCCAACTTTTTCTTGAACACTATGGCAATCTAGACGTGGAAATACCTTTCCGATCTGTCTGTTTGTTGGACTAAGTGTAATTTCCACAAAGTGCTCATCGTTTCCTCTCGTGCTTAGAGATCGATCACCCAATACAAACACTACTAAAGATTCGGAGAAATAACCAACAGCATGTAATCCAATACGCAACTTGTGAGCAACCTGGTCGTCGTATTTTTGTCCTGTTCCTCCTCCTCCTTCTCCACTTTTTTTCATCGACTTTTCCTTCGTATTTTTTCTCTTGATGCTTCTTCTTTTCCTCCTCATCCTCCTCTCTTTTTTTCCTTCGGTTTCGTCATCTCCGTCTCCTATCTCTCCTTCTCATTCGTTGTCTTCTTTTCTTTCTTTTTTTTTTCTTATCATTTTGCTCCTCATGTCTCCTCATGTTCCTACTACTTTTCTCCTTTTTTCTACTTCTTCTTCTTCTTCTTAATCATCATCATCTTCTTCTTCTTCTTTTTCTTCTTTATTCTTCTTATTCATCTTCTTCTTTTCCTTCTTCGTTTTCTGCCTCGTCTTCTACATCTTCTTCATTTCATTTGCTCCCAGATTTTCCTTCTCCTTCGTGCCTTCTTCTTGTTCTTCTTTTCCTTCTTGTTCTTCTTCATATTTGTTTCTTTTCTGTTATGTTTTCCTCCTCATTTGTCTCATCATTACTTTATAAATTTGATCGACGTATTTTTGTATTCGTTGCTGTGACCATTGTAATATAACTTACTTCATGTGATGAATAATTATTGAGGTCCTAAAATTAACATTGTGTAATAGCGACAATGTAACAAATATGTAAGAGAAAAAATATGTAATTATTCAAAACGTGTGGGGTAATTAAAGAGAGAGAGGAAGAGAGACAGAGAGGGGGAGAGAGGGAGAGAGAGAGAGACAGAGAGGGGGAGAGAGGGAGAGAGAGAGAGACAGAGAGGGGGAGAGAGGGAGAGAGACAGAGACAGAGACAGAGACAGAAAAAAAGAAATTGATGTAACGTCCACGGAAGATTACGTTACATAATTTTACAATTTTGATGCTAAAAGGTTCGATGTCACATGTATTAATGGTTTGTGATCATCTGATTCTGTAAATGGCTCGCAGACAGGTCTTACGTTTCTGTGTGTTTGTAATAGGTTAGAACGAACTTGAATAAAAGTGCAATATTATATTGGTAATTCGTTCCAAATAAGAACATGTCTTCAGGATAACCCATGATTATATTATAACTTTAAACTAAAGACACGATGTAAATGTTGTATGTAATAGTAACAGTCTTTCAAAAGGACGAAAACGCCAGCAAAGAGAAATCGAAATTAACCTTCAAATTAGTCGCTGATTGTGTCACTGAGATTTACCTTAAGGATGTAAAGATATACATTTACGATGTCCGAGTTTTAATTGCTGATTTAAAATTTAACAAAAAAAATTGAATGAGTATTATAAAAGGTGATTCTACTGTAACCCTGGCGTGAATTATTATAGTATGGGTGGATATTTGTGAATACTCTTGTGCATACTACGCAAATTCAACACAAATACTACCATGACACCTACTGCTTCTACTGGTTCTATTACTACTACTATTACTACTTCTCCTGCTGCTACCTCCTTTTTTTATACTATTACTACTGCTACTACTACTACTACTACTTCTACTTCTACTACTGCTACTACCACTGCTGCTGCTGCTGCTGATATACTACTACTACTAATACTACTACTACTACTACTACTACTACTACTACTACTACTACTACTACTGCTATTACTACTATTACTACTACTACTTCTACTACACTGTTCGTCATAAAGGTGGAATATTTTTTTCTGGCTCAAGCAACATTATGTTGCTCCGTTATTAATTTCTTGAATGTGTTTGTCACCGCTTTCACTTTCTGGGATCCTGGGTATATCTTGGAAGTTCCTTCAACCCTTCCCGGGGATTTTTCTTCAAAGAAGTTTGTCACCCCCAGAAAATGGCCATTTTTGTCATTTTTTCTTATTTTTGGGGCCCTTTTTGTTCACACGACCCACCACGGCCCCCTCAGTCCTATCCCAAGGAAACACGTCTGAGGTGGAGATTAGTTATTGTTCTTTAAATTAAATCTAGATTTATGGTTACAGGCTCGACTCTTTTGCCTAGGGGAGGGGTCAAAATTTGATTTGATAAGGGTTCAACATTCATTTCATTCATTTTTAGACCATGAAAATTTCTATCTTCCCTAAATTGTATTGTAAAATCTCAACCAAACATAAATCAAAATAAAATATTATCAATAATGATTATTTACAGCCTTGTCATCAAGGCTCAACAAAATTTAAGGGCAAAATGATGATATTTAAGGGTTCAACGTGGTTTTTCATTTCCTTTGTTTTCAGCATAAAGATGGAATAAAGTATTCCGAATTTTCACCAATCTCGTTTTTTACTTCAACCCCTCCCCTAGACAAGAGACCTTAGCCTGTCCCCAGAAATATAGATTTAACTTAAAGAACAATATAAAACAATGTACCTCAGTCGCGTTTCCTGGGGTAGGACTGAGGGGGGCTTGATCGGCCGGGAAAACAAAAAGGGGCCCCAAAATGAGAGAAAATTACAAAAATGGAAATCACGGGGGTTGACAAAACTTTTTTGGAAAAAAGTCCACGTGAAGGGTTGGGAGAATGTCCAAGATATAGCCAGGGTCCCAAAAATTAAAAGCAGGGACAAACATATTCAAGAAATTAAAGTCAGAGCAAAATCATGTCGCTACAGCTGCAAAAAAATATTCCACCTTTATGACGGACAGTGTACTACTACTACTACTACTACTACCACTATTATTACTACTACTACTATTTCTACTACTACTACTACTACTACTACTACCACTATTATTACTACTACTACTTCTACTGCTACTACTACTACTACTAATAATAATAATAATAATAATAATAATAATTATAATAATAATTATAATGATAATAATAATAATAATAATAATAATAATAATAATAATAATAATAATAATAATAATAATAATAATAATAATAATAATAATAATACTGCTACTACAGCCACTACGTCAACTACCAGGGCTACTAGTACACCTACGTATTGATTCATTATAACTAGGTATTTTTTCATTATAATTATATTTAATCAAACGAGAAAGAATATTAATAATAACAATATCAATAATAACAATAATAATAATAATAATAATAATAATAATAATAATTATAATATTAATGATGATGATGATAATAATAATAATAATAATAATAATTATAATATTAATGATGATGATGATGATGATGATGATAATAATAATAATAATAATAATAATTATAATATTAATGATGATGATGATGATGATGATGATGATGATAATAATAATAATAATAATAATAATAATAATAATGATAATAAATGATGGATTCTTCTAGAGCGCACACGGCCGTCAGGCATGACGCCCATGGCGCTGTACAAAAGAAGAACAACAAATAATGCTACATTAAAATGAAGTGCAAACAATTCAACATTGTAATCTCATGTACAGATGTAGGGTACATAGATTATAGAACCGCAATTTACCATGATACCAACAATATTAATACAATATTAATAGTATTAATGAAACAAATGGTGATAGCAGCAAGGATGTACTAACGTAAATAGCCCCTACTCAGAATAACAATGCTTCACCCAGTCATGCCAATGGATATTTAAGACTAAGGGTCGACCGTGTGCCCGCCACCGTTTCCGATGCCCCGAGTCTAATTTCAGTCATGAGATACATTTTACTATTCTTATCTTCAAGTAAAAAGAAATAATGCATCACGGCATGGATATGATTTCTTAGATGTCGCCTCTTTGATTTATTTCCATCTCTGGCTCGAGTGAGGTAAATTGATTTCTATCCATTGATACCACTTCCAGACACAGAATCGATGTGTGTACCCTAAAGTGTTTAAATGGTACAAAATATATGTCTTGGTTGTGAGGCAATTAGATACTCAGAATATTTTGTTTCGATTGTAGACTGCTGATTTATAATGGTTGCGTATGCTTGATGCAGCACATGGATTCAGAGAAATCAAACAAATTTTCTTTCTCAATGGGGGGGGGGGGGAGACATACTCTATTTTATTTCTCTCAAATAGTGACAGCTAATACACTTCAGGATTATTATTTGAATACATTTTCAAAATGTTATTTTGATGGTGGCAAATTAAAGCACACTGTAATTTTCCAGACCTGCAAATTATCATTACATATTGAAAAATAGACACAAATAATGCAAGCAGTGTTTCTGCTATTATTTCGTTTATGGATTAAGGGGCGTTGTTTGATTGTTTGTAGTTTGTATATTTTATGTTTTGTTTGTTTTAAGTGGATATGGGCTTTTAAGGACGTACATCAACCTCGTTTGTGAGAGATATGCAGAAGGAAACGCATGCACTTGTGTTTGATTGAGAGGGTTGACCCGTTATTTTTCAAAGGGAATGGTTTTTAGAAGGAGAATGGGCTGATCGATGACCGGTGTCGGGGCTGTGGTGAAATACCACTTGACAAAGTTGGCCGTCACGCGAAAATTTGAGGAGCAAGGCGAATCTGATTAGAAGTCAGTCAAGGGTGTTATCTGATTGTAGCACATGTGCTCTGGAGGTCGAACCCAACATTAATCTAACGTCTGACTTCTGAATGTATCGCATCAAGCTGTCCGTAAATATAATAATAATAATAATAATAATAATAATAATAATGAAATTTATAAAGCGCTTTACACAAAATAGTTTCAAAGCGCTATTTAAACATTTAAACATGAAATTATTAAACTACAAAATTATTAAATATACGCATTATTAAAAAAAAAAAAAAATCTTGAATATAATCAGATAAGTACCGAATGGTTGAATAATTTAAAATCACATCACAAAATGAGTCAAAATGAGGATATAGATTAATATTTTTGTTTTCATTACACAATAAGAGAGATTTTCCCCACATTTTTTATTGAGGTTGGTGTGGAATCTGCACTCACGCTTTCGGGGGATTTTCTTCTTTTTTTCTCTCTCTCTCTCTTTTTTTTTTTTTTTTTTTTTTTTTAAGCATCAAGAGACATTAATTTATTGATATTCAAGTTGTTCGTAACGTTAAATTTACACACAACTTCGTGATATCGCCGGACCAAACCTAAAACTAAACTCCCTACACCTAACATAAATTATTATAAGCCCAAACCCTAACCCCAACTTATATCTCAGGCAAAACAAAAATAATAATGAATTGATTAATTAATTATTCCATAGGTGAGAAATTTAAGGCATGTATGGAAATTGATGTCGCAATTATTACGTTCAATCACCTTCCCGATTGGCAGATTTCAACTTTTTTTATAAAACAATGTTTTAATAAGGACTTTCTACGCTGCGGCATTCTTGCATCACAAGCTATTTGACTGAATAAGAAGAATTAAGCGCATCAACCGAGGCGGCGCCAACGCCATTGTAATTCTACACCAATTCGATACTTCAAATGTGCTTACAAAAACTGTTATCCTTTTAAGATGGATATCTTGGTGTATTCAAGAAAATCTTATAGCAAACGATGGTTACCATGAAGAGTGTGAAAAAAAAAATCAACTGGGAAAGGGGGAAGTGCCTGCGGTTGTCAAACAGAAACAAGTGCTTGATCATGTTGATTGTATAAATTTAACATAGACATATTAATACCATGCGTAAATTAATAGAACAAAAATTGCCTAACAATGGGGTAAAACAGCTTATGCAAGTATTCCTTCATGTTTGCTTGTTGTTGTTATTTTTCTTGCCAGGGATATGTTCTCACTTAATGTTGACATTATCATTATGCTACTTGCTTCCCTTCGGCATTACAAATCAGAGAAATGAAAACTCGATGGAAAGGGGACAAAAGAGACATGAGCAAGAGAACAGAGATTGAAGAGGTGAACTTTGGAAATGAAGCCCACCCCTTTAGGGTAGGCATGAAAAGCACATGAAATCTGAAACTTGACAAAGTATACTTGAGTTTGAGGCAGTTGGAAACCGATCCGCAAATTTTGACGCGATAGAAATCAGAAAAAAGTTTAGAACAAGGGGAAAAATAAAAGGTATATATTTACCAAGCTAACGACTGGGAATCAATGTGTTAAGACAACTAAACGTCTGAATATTTCAAATATATATATAAAATAAAAAAAAAATAAAAAAAAAATCTTGTTTTCTGTCTAAACAACTCGAAACACTCATGAATCTTTTTTAGTAAACGCCAAAATAAAGTCAATAAAAAATCGCATCAATCAATCATAAGGCCTATTCCATGCTCATTCAAAGGGTGGCATATGCAAGTAATAATCATATTTTTAACATGATCACAACACAGATTTTTAAATGTAGTTTTTAAACATTGTGCGGGGTTGTCTGTTTACCATTGGTATGATTTTTTTTTTCCGGGTAGCTCGAGAAAAAATAAGTTAGTAGCTAATTTTGAGGACTGTTGTTCTCAGTTTCGTATCACCTTTAGGAGCTAAAAGTATCAAGAATCGAGGACATGCCTAATAAACAAATGAATAATAAAATGGAAAGAATAACCCCGAATAGCAAACAACATCCAAATTATGGAAGTTTACTAGCTGCAAGTTCGCGATATTTTTTTATTAGGTACTTCGGCGGTAGGGGAAAAACAAAAACCTGTTTAACCCTTGGCATATTGTCCTCCTTGGTTTATGCTAAATAAAATATATAAAAATAGATGAATTGATGTTTGATTTTGGTTAAAGATTTACTTCTGGAAAGATATAGGCCTGTAAAAAGAGAAAGTAAAGAGAATAAAACTAACAAAAATAACGAGAGATGGCAAATAAATGAGAAACTCCCCCCCCCCAAAAAAAAAGTAATGAAATAAAAAAATAAAAATAAATAATAATATTGATAATAATAATAATAATGATAATAATAATAATTATAATAATAATATTAATAATAATAATAATTATAATAATAATATTAATAATAAAAATAATAATAATAATACTAATAATAATAATAATAATGAAAACGATAATAAAATCTAAAACAAAAATAAGATAAAAATAGAAATCTAAAACAAATTCCCAGGGGATGATTTGCACGAAACATATGTATAAAGTTTGTGTAAAAATGTTTGGTAAAGAACTATCATGTCAATGACGTAGTATCTTTTTGCACGGAGAGAGGGAGGGGGCTTGGGTTCAGCTACAAACATTACGCAACTCAAATTACTGCTGTTGCGTGATAAAACGCTTTTGCAGGAAGAAGCGATCTGGTTGGAGAACTGCTAGTTTCACATTACCCAAATGAGAAATCACTTATATTATAAGCTGGGCCGTGAAACATCCATTATCCTCTTTTTGTCTTGAGAACTGTCTGTTTTCTTTGGGGCATTTGATGATAACAGTGGGATAGAGAACGGGGCCTTCAAGGCATGGCTTCAACGTCTCAGTTAAAGAATGGAGTGCGGGAACCTGCTGAAAATCGAAATTGGAAAACCAACGTTATACTTACATGTACGTGGAGTAATGATAAGCAAACTCATGACAAGGGCTATACCTGTGATATTATAGTGTTGTAATTAACATAAACATGCTTTGTTTAAGGTTTTAAAGTGACATGTATCTAAGCCTCACAAAAATAATAAAGCGTGTCCCTGGTCTTCGCCAGTGTTGTTATGTGTGTTTTCTTTGGCGTAAATATGCATGTTATGAATGACAGTGCCAAAGAATAAAGCTAAAAAAAACACAACAACAACAACAATAACAACAACAACAACAACAAGATATACTACTATGTTTCCTTTCTGCTTCTCCATTTGATTTACACTTCGGAAAAGTAGTCCGGGCGGAAGAACGTCGTACCTTTCTCTCCACTTGCCACCGTTAACACCTACCCCACAGCCAAACATCCTCAATCAACATAGCTTCTGCCCTTAACCATTTATCACAAAAATCTAACAACCCAAGCTCTTGTCAAACTGTCACACATCAACCGCTGTCCATGTGTAACTTTTTTTATTATTATCAAGAAGGGGAAAAAACAGAAAAACAGACACAAAAAAGCTAACTTCATTACCGTCGATGCCTTCGTGTCAAATATCTGTCTCGGGCGACAGGCAGTCTCGGACATTGCTTCTATTATCAAGTGATAATGGTTCACTCCGTGCTTTCCTAATTCATAGCCAAATCACACTACCCGTCACAAATTCAATTTAACATGACTTTGTGCTGAATACAGAAATTGTCGATTGTATTGACTTTAGTCTTTTATTTTTCGTATTATCATTATTTGTTCAAGCTTTTTACTTTTTCGCTAACAATAAGTATGACAACAACACAGTTTATGACTTTGTAAAATATGTATGATTCCCTCTTATCCCCCCCTCCCCCCTCTCTCAAAACAAAAAAGAAAGAAAAAGAAAGGGTGATGATAAACGCACTTGTTTATTTGATAAGCGCATAAAGGCCAATGTAATGCACTTGAAATATATTTACACTCTAAAAACTGAAGTGCTGTTTTTAGCTCTTCAAGTGCTGAAATCAGCACTTTTTTAGGTGCTTGCATAGTGACTGCACTCAAAGTGCTGTTTAACTGCACCTAAAGTGCTGTTTTAGCACTTTCACGTGAGCTGAACTTTCAGCAAAAATGGGCAAAAACGGCGTGACTTCGTTGGGATTCGAACCTGGGTCCCTGCATGAGAAGCGCTGACGAGCACGTTAGACCAATTCACATCTCACGGTTGCTAGCAGATCATATTGTTGCATGATGAACTTTCTTAAAATTTGCCATAAATCATCTACTATGTCGTCATAATTAAAGCCAGTTAGCGAGATCTCCGTTGGTCTATTGGTAACGTCAGCGGTACTCTTCCATGTCAAGGTGAACCGGTTCGAATCCCATACCGACCATGAACATTTTTGTTAATAAATTAGCACTTGGGTAAGTGCTAAAAACGGCACTTCAGGTGCTGATTTAGCACTTCAAGTGCAGTCACTATACGAGCACCCATAATTAGCACTTCAGTTTTTAGAGTGTATATTAATTGTAAATCAATCCCTCAACTAAAAAAACAATGGGTAAAATCAACTCATTTCCGGGTCCATTGGTATGATTGAGATCATAAGCTTAGACCTGTATACTTTTCACCATTTACATCTTGACCTGGAATCAGCGGGTGGCCCAATGGACTCGGGATAGAGTCAATTTAAAGTAAAATATTGTTCTTGTCATGATATATTGAAATGTGGAAGACACTGTCTAAAAGTGATTTGGAAAAGTTGATAATAGTACACCTAAGGACTATTTTGTGTGCTGCAAAGTTTTAGAATCGCCAAATATGATAAGAAATTAACCCATTCAGCTTCGAGTCACATGAACTTACACAAAATGCATATATGGGGCAACACACAATGTTCGGGACCCAAACATAAATTATGTGATGCGTCACGTCGAAATGAGAGACTAGTCGCGATTTTTGAAATCCATTTTATTTGATATTATTGATCCCTGGGGGCATTTTCAAAGGACTTGTCGGACGTTTTATCCGACAAACTGTTATAAGCTACTGAAATTCTTGAATCTGATTGGCTGAGAGCAAATATGTCGGATAAAATGTCCGACAAGTCCTTTGATGAAATGCCCCTGATTCATTGCCTTGAATTTGATATATAAACCCGACTGTAAAGAGTAAATAGAAGTGGAGATATTAGCCTCTGAACGGGAGGAGAATTGTGCTCTTGGAAATCAAAATCAAGAGAAAAACGTCTGCGAAGTTTGACTTCCGTTTGACTCGCGCCAGAAAAATAAGAACATTTTGTCACCGTTGTACTCACCGAAATGCCCTAGCAACCACTTGTTACAAGGTGAAAACGATTGACCAATGAGGAGGCTGCATTCAGGTATACAGAGAACAATACTCGTCCGTCACGCATGATCGAGGCAAGCGCAGCAAGCGGAAACACGGCGATGTTGTCTAAATAACATTCAATCTTCTCCAAAAAAAAGAAGCTGAATTTGGTTAGTTGTTTTATATCTTCGTCAAATAAATAAAAACGTCATGCTCTTTCTAATTGTTTAAGAAAAGTCCGGTCTTTTAAGAAAAGTGTTTACCAATCCTGGCGCTAAATTAGTTAGAAACAAAACTATTTTAAACCCTTTTTGGGGTTTATTCTGATGTTTGCGTGCGTTTCTTTGAATGTCAATCGCGTATACTCTTACTCATAATAAAGCGAGTTCATTTTGATCTGAACTCTGTTGGAAATTTTGATCATAATAAATGGTCTATAGACTAAATTATTCTTGTACAGGGGCTTATGCATTTTGTTTATATTCTTTGAATAGTATATGATAGAGATAAGCCTCCAAAATGTTTTTATAAATATTTGCGCCTCACGAATGTATTTAAATTTCTCTGATCACGTTTTATGAGTGGCTAGGTTAGACAATGAAAATAAAAACGTAAATGATTTGCTCGATCTCGTCTTTTATTGATCAAACTTGTTAACGCAGTAATAAGAAGATATTAATAATTTTTAGAATGAAATTATTTTAAGAGTAAATCGTATTTTGTTTCGTCGTGTTTAAGTAAAACGCTACTTTCTTAACACGTTACTACGTAAAATAAACTGCAGAAGACTTAACCTAAATACTTTGTATCAGAAGTATTATCACGTCACCCTCTTTTGTATGCTCTAATGTTTCCCTGATGGAACCAAATTTTGTTTATAGGGAGGTTTTAATTTCCCATCAGGACAACAGATATCGCGGCCCTAAAAAAATATGCTGAAATTAACATTTTGGATCCAGATAGCTAAGTCAAGCAATAAGTAGCTTTTCCCCACATAACCCCCCCCCCCCTCCTCTCCCCCACCCGATTGTTAGATTTGACATTCGTTGCGTGCTCGCGATTCCCGGATGAAACAGCTTTATTCACAGCAGGTTGTGGCATCGCACGCAAAATTTCTGAGTGCAGCTAAAGAGAGTTTAGTTCACAAAACCGAAACAAAAGCCGTTTGAAATCACACATCACATGACCATGAACGTCCAACAAACAAAGCCATGCGTTGCTAAGGGCGGAGCTAAACGGAGAGGGGAAATGAGCGTGGACGTTCGCTTGTAATGTCCGGGGAAAAAAAATTATGACCGAAAAAAAAACACTCGCCGAAAAACTGCTTTTTTACCACTTTCCCGTTATCATTTTCACTCATTTTTTTAAAAGAGCAAAGATGAAGCATGGTAGAACCAGAAAATAAAAAAAAAATTTCCTCAAAATTTTGAATTTTTTATTAGTTTGTCGATTTACTCGGATCTTTGATCTGCGACTTCTCTCTCATTTCGACAAGACGTATCACATATCAGCTGTTTTTGTATATTTTGGGTCATATAATGACTATTCGGGCAATTGAAGAGCAGTCTTTTATTGTACAGCTTTTTTTATTATGATACTCTTGCCAAATGGCATGCAAACTATAAAAAAGATCACAATAATTTCCTTCATCTTTCTCACACCTTCCAACTACATTATATTCCTTTTAAGTTTATATTGTGACGCCAATGTCAACGTGTGAATCGAAAGTGTCTATATACTCTTGTTATATTCTGCAAATCTGTGTTCGGATTGTATTTTTTACTATAGAGAGATATAATGTACATAGCCGGCTCCCGCATAGCTTACACTGTTTCGAATAATCCCAAATAAATGTGTCATGTCTATTCACGTACTAAAACAAAACCTTAATTTTTATAATTTCTTTTATAGGTTTCGATATGGCTTTAAGCGAGTGTTCCTATGCCTACTACCAATCCGGATAAACGGTTACAATCAACAGCAGAGCTCTAACATCCCTGCTACCTCGAATGCAACCAACACCACCAACTACATGTGCAGTCAGCGGATCGTCAATGGCAAAGACCACAGAACCGTGTCTTATCGGATGCCTTCGGTAGGTATAACATCAGCCAGTGACTCAGCCGAAGATACGATGTGATGCCGAAGACACGATGTGATGACGAAGATACAAAACACACGCGATGTCTTACCGAGCCGCTACAGCAGGTATACTCGAAGACACGAACTGATGGCGAAAGACGCAGCCGAATTGCCACGAAGCTGAGACATTTCTTGCGGGATTGCTTTGTTGAAGATAAGACGGGAGAACACCTTTAATCACCTACAAACATTGTCCAGTTTACCGACAAAGGCGATCGTGATTTGGATGTAAATCTCTTCAGCATGTTTGAACACAAAACTCCAACTAAAATATTGAAAGGAGAAATTCTTACCTCGACATGACAAGAGCATCGTTAAAATTAAATCATATAATTCGTATTCATTTAAAACGTCGATCAATGTGTTCGTAGAAATTTCATTTGATGTTTTCCCTTGAAGTGTATGTACGACTTCAATTATGTCAATGTTGCGTGTGTGAATAAATTAAACCCATTTTCGATGACAATTCAATGAAAAACCGAACTACAATTATACAAGCCTTTGCAGGTATTATGGTCAAACAAATACGTTACCATACGGTACATTTTACATAATAACAACATATGTATGCCCCCTGGTTCAACACCACGGATATTTTGACAAAGTCATTCATTCTGATATGATCAAAATGAAGTTTAATCGTAACGCAACACTTTTGAGTTACAAAACACAAACTATGGGATATGTTTAAGAATGCCCTAGTGTATTTGAATAAGTCGAAATCTAAGAACAAAAATAATTAATTGCCTCAAGTTTAATTTGGGGGGTAGGGAAAGTCTTGTATTTGACCAAGAAAGTGAATCTGCTCGATAATTTAGCAAAAGAAAATTTAATTTGGACATTTGATAATCACAACGAATACGTTATTATCATTCAATCCTAAATTATGTTTTATAACAGCCTTTGTAAATTTTAAACCGGCCGTAGGGTATCTATTGTGGTTTGCGTAATTAATAAAATAATAAAAGGGAGTTGAAACTATGGTAACCATATTGGATTTGCAAGAAACCTATCCATCTTCCTCCGAGATTAAGTTTGTTTGTTTTTCTCTCTCTCTCTCTCTCCGAGATTTAGTTAATCTAATGGATAAAGAAAAACGCTGTTATGAGATTAGCCAGTCCTCCACTTTGACAAGTCGATATATTTTGTTGATCCAGTAATCATGGTGATCTTACAAAATATAGCCCCTTTAATGAGTTTTATGAAATCAACAAGTAGTGTACAAGGTGAACTTTAAATCATGTCTGGATAGTCTTTAACCGTTATGCCACAGCTGTCGGACATGGCTGGGTCATAAAATGTACACTGCAAAAACGGTCTTGCTAAATTTGTGTTAAATTCACACCACTGGTGTTTATATAGGACAACTGTAATGGTGATACTGTCCTATGAAAACACGAAGGGCCCGTTTCTCGAAACCGTCATAAGTCTAAGTTCTTGGACAACCCATAGGGACACGTGTTGTATAATTAACATGCGTTTCTATGGGATGTCCACGAACTTAGACTTATAACGGTTTCAAGAAACGGGCCCCAGTTGCTTTGATCACCAACGTTTTTGCAGTGTACAAGATCGGAACGGACGATACTTTTGATTAAACCAACACGCGGCTTGAGAATTAGAAACGGAAGTCAAGTTTTAACATTGGTTGGTATTCGTTACATAAATACGTTTCATGTACTCTTTAGCCTGTGCTTTGACGTTCGGCGTCAGGTGTAGTCCGTACAAGCAGGGAGATCTCCCTGGTACAAGTGACGAGAACAATTTGCGCGCGGTATTCTCTGTCAAAGCACGGAGATCTCCCTGGTCAAAGCGACAAGAAAACTTTGAGCATGCGCAACATTTTCTGATGCGTTGAAGGACAACATTACTGACGAATAAAGTTGATACAAAGGATTAAACGGACATAAAAACATCATCATAGTTGTTAGATGGCTCTTAGTTTTTAGGAATGCATCCTCATTTTTGACATCGTTGTATGTCCTTTTTATCCGTTGTTCATTGTCAGGTGTTATCCGTTATAAGCACTCACAATAGTTTGTGCATACATTTTTTTTTTTCTGGTCGTTACCCGGTTTTTTTTTTTTTTTTTTTTTTTTTTTTTTTTTTTTTTTTTTTTTTTTTGTTTTTTTTTCTCTTCTTTCTTTCATTCTTTTTTTTAACAAATGACAGTATTAACCTATATTTCGATATTGTAAACAAAAACTATTTTTTTAGGTAATTGTATTTGGCTGCATGGCTTCTGCATGTAAGCTTTCTTATACGTAATCGCAGAAATCAGTCGGGTCGTTACTTACCTCACTATTACTTCCAAATGAACTGATTCGAGGACGACAACAAACCGACCATAAATCCGTTGACTAACTTGTAATAGACACTTTTGAATTGCACGATGACATTGGTATCACCTTAATATAATTCTTATATGGAACGCCGTGGCGGACAAAAATGTCATTTCGAACCGAATACGTAATTGTGCACGCATGTACAATGAAACCGTGCATTGGCACCAAAAAAAAAACGAACAAAACATGTTAAATGTCAGAAACCAATTATTGCATAATGTGTTCTTTTTGTTTTGGAAAGCCATGTGTTGCGATTTATTTATTTATATATATTTTTTTTATTTATTTATTTATTAAAAAATAAATAAATATTTTTTTCTTTTTTGTGTGTGTGTGTGTGAGTGTGTAGGCCTACAACGTGGAAAGGTACGATACTGACATTAACAGCTAAAGACAATTCAGATTGTTTCATAATTATTGGGACATGAAAAACCATACGAAAGACTACAGTTTGCCATTTCATTGACGAACATCTAACGTGCATATTGGAACATGACAGACATCGCCCAAGACTATAACCCGTGAACTGTATTTATGGGTACTAGTGTCTAATCTACGAAATAATACAACCACTTACTGTAAAAACCATACACGTATTCGGTGGTAGTCCAGATGCTGTCCCTCTGTCATTCTTTTTATCCACAACACACAGCGCTCACCGCTCCAAGGGACAGTATCTGGACTGGTTCGGTCGCCAACTCTCTGTACCATGTTTAGGTCTCGCAACCAATCGATTCGACACGACACAGATTCGAAACTAGTCCAGATGATGACCCTTCGAGATTGCCCTTTCCTCCACACACTGCGCTAACCCCTCTGATCGCGGGATCGCGCGTTAAGCGCAATAGGGCAATGTGTGGAGAAAAGGGGGATCTCGAAGGGACAGCATCTGGACTAACTAGAAACCGACCATGCCCTTGAAAATGTAATAACAAATAATCCCGTATATGCATAATAGGGTTTATAAATGCCCCTTTCCTCTGTTGTCTGCAATGTTTCGCTTAAATTATTATGTTCGAGAAAGGAATGAAAGAAAAACACTATACGGTATCTCAGAATTATTTACTGGCGACTGCTTTATGACGTATAGGCTGGACTTGTACATTTTAAAATGTTAAATGTTTCTGAAAGAAGTGTAATTCAATATTCAAAAAGCGATTAATATAAACATCTTAACCCTCTTTGTGCTATTCTTAGAAAATTTGAGTGAAAATTATGTAGACATACGGCCAGTGGCGTAGACAGGTCCTCGAATGTGGGGGGGATGATTCGTGGTTCAGAGACTCATATTGCCCAAAATTTTGAGGTAAATGAAAGGTG